>VYZM01012500.1:177689-416390 GCA_013398915.1 Dromas ardeola
AGAGAGATTTTCTGAGGACAAATACAAGATAGCAGCATATATAATTGTGTTTTCCCTTAGAGCTTTTTGTTGTATTATATATGATGGCCAAGTCAGTCCTGAAGTCAGTGAGCTCCCATGTATGTGTGTGATGGTAGACCTGGGTATGATATGAAGGACAACCAAAAGGATTTTGAAGCTAGAGCACATCTGTAAGACAAGTTTAGAGTATTTTGCTCTTGCTGTGGGGTTTCTCTCAATTATATTTTCTGACAGTATTGGTGAAATGTTGAAAAATGAAACTGAAGGAGGATATTCTGCTGTATACTTATGCACTGAATTTTTAAAAAGTGAGCAGCTTTTATTGTTTTTCATTTGACTAATCTGTTAGAGAAAAGGCACTCGTCCTGTGCAAGGATGTAAATGTTGAATTATGGCAACATTGTTAAACTTTACATTAATATATTACTGTGTTTTATGCAACATCAAATATGAAGTCTGGTTGGTTTGCACAAACTGTGTTAAAAACATACTTAACAAACAAATGAACAAAACCAACAAAACAACAGCAAAAAATGCACCATCTGTGTTAGCTTCTAAGTTAGGCATCAAGAAAGAAATAATTTCATGCAAGCTTTTAATAGTACTGACCCTTGTCAATGATGGTTGATGACAAAATTAGATTCTGGTGTAGATGGAGCTTGTTCTTTGGTGAGACTGAGCACAGTTTTCTAGTTGAAAACTATTTTTAAGTATGTAATTGTCAAATACCCTACCAGTGTAAAAATTTCTGGGCATGTAATGGATAAAGGGTTGTATGTGCTTTCAGAGGAATTTTTATTTATATTTAATAAGAGCCTCCTAAATACTAGAAAGAGAAGTAAATGTTGTTGGTAAACTTCTTGGAGTTTCCTGACCTTGTAAATACTTGACAGAAATGTAGGGTTGGTTTTTTTTTTTTCTAAGACGACACAGAAGGAAAGCAAATTAGAACGTCCTAAATAATGCATTAGAATTATGAAATCCACTAGCACCAACAAAATTCCAGTAGATGTAAATACATGGCTTTCACCTCACTTTCTAGTGCTAAGGTAAACGGTACATTTGGAAATTCTTTCTCTCCAAAAAAACCCCAAAACCAAAAAAGGAGATGAACTTAACATCCTATTAAGTATAATTATTCTTGGTAGCTTTCTGGGATGGGAAACAACTTACAATAATGGAATTAAATCAGTAAGGCATGGAATAAATAAAGAAAATAACTTTGATGGCTGGAAGGGCAACACTAGAATAACTCAAGTAATATAGAGCAGAAAAAGCTTCTTTTCTTCAGTCCAGTAGTTTAAGATTATTTCTCAACATCCAGGTGAAATTTAGGATATCCTCACCAGCTCTGGCAAAACCTGTTTTATTAAAATGTAACTCTAATATTGTACTTAATGGTTTTGATGTAAGCTTTAAAAATGTCGTAGGAACAATTCTTATAGATCCTCTTCCTTACTTCTTTTGTCACATCATTACACCCACAGAGGCAATTTAAAATAAGAGTATTTCTGTTGATGCTAGGATTTGACAAAAAGAGTAAGGAAGATGATCTAAAGCTGTTTCTGTGCAGGAAAGTTAAAAAAAAAAACAAACAAACCAAAGCCAACTCTGTTTCTGGTATGACTTGGAGCATTCCCAAGGCTGCTCTGAATTTTTATGGCTTATGACATTTCCTGTTTGTTAATATCACAAATGCAATTTATGTGACTTTGGTAGAGCTTTTCACAGCAGGATGGTACAATCATCGTGGAACTGCGCTGGAGAAGGACCTTCTTATTCAGGGAAGTCTTTCAGGGCAGTCTCACTCCCCTCGTGCTCAGATGTGGTCTGACCAAACTGAGACAGGACAGACACTCTGACATGTTTGTATCCAACCTACAACATTCCAAAGTTGTATTGCCAAAACATATGTTACAGAAGCTACTAGATATTCCTTGATTTTGCTGAGAGAACTACAAACCAGAAATAATAAGTAACACTTTTAGGAGGTTTTTTTTTTTAAATAAAAACAAGTGCTGCTAGGTGTATATACGCCAGGAACATACAATTTTGCTCCTTGGTTTAGTGATGGAAAAGCTTTAACACAAATCTAGAAGCATCACTTTGAAGAAAATGGGATAAAACCAGATTTTTTGAGTCATATTTATTTCCTTTTTTATTCCATGGTATGCTGACAAAGAGAGAAACAAGTCAATTAAAGATCCACTAAACTATGTTAATATGTAGGGGAAAGCAATTGGCTCTTCTCCTTCCCATAAAGTTCAGACAGCACTGGATGTTGGAAGTGGTGGGAGGGATTTATGGAGACTAAGCAGATATGTACCTTGTGTAAATTATTAAAAGCTTTTTTACTTCTCTGTAAAATTAGCCATTCCATTTTTAAGCTGTTTTTGTAAGCCTCAAAACCAAAGGAAAAATCTGTATTTCAAATCAGAACTACTATAGAGGAATAAAAATTATGTAAAAAAATAAATAATAAGGGAACAAAAGGTAGTGATAATAGCTAGGCAAATACACTGGTTGGATGCTTTGGTCTGTCTTTAATCTAGAAGCTGATTATTAAAACAATATTTTAAAATTAATTTAATATTGTTTCTGTCTGAGTATTTGTAAAGTTGTGTGCCTGCCTTTGGTATTTATGCAGCCATCTAATATACCATTCCCATTCCACTTGGAATCAGTAACAAAACTCCCATTTAGATTATTGGCTTCATATATAATTTCAAACACAGATGAAGAGACAATGATTCAGAAAGCTGTGAAGCTTTTGTTGTTAGAAAAGGAACTGTTCCCTTGACATTTCACAGTGACAAGCTAACTGCAGCAAAAAGAATAATATAAGTACACTTCAGGCTTCAAACAATCTTTCTACATTTTATTTCTAAAATAACTGCTTCTCAAATTAAACACTTGTAATATCTTTGTTATCTGTAGCTTTGGGAGCTCCTTTATAAAGCAGCTGATTTTTTTGTTTGTTTGGATTTTCTAAGTGGTGGAGTTTTTTTGAGTAAGCTTTGGAAAACCTGTTCTTTAAAATTATGTTTAAAGCACAGAATCATAGAATTATTTAGGTTGGAAGGAACCTCTAGAGGTCTTTTAGTCCACCTGCCTGCTTGAAGTAGGCGTTGTTACATCAGGTAGGTTGAGTAGATTGCTGAGGCATGGGTCTGAACAAGTTTTTAGTATCTCCAGGGTGGAGATTGCACAAACTGTCTGCGCAGCCTGTTCTGGTGTTTGATCACTTTGACCATCCTCATGATGAGAAAGATTTTCCTTGTCTCTGCATGGCATTTCTTGTGTCCCCACTTGTCTGTTGCCAAGTTGAAGACAACAAGCAGTAAGATCCTTCCTTTGCATTTTCTTCTTTAGGCTGAGTGAACCCAGTTGTCTCAGCCTCCACTCAGACATCATGGGCTCCATTCCTCTAATCATCTTGATGGCTCTTCACTGGACTTTCTCTAGTAATGAAATGTCTTTCTCTAACTGGGCAGCCCAAAACTGGATGTAATACACCATATGTGGTCTCACAAGTACCAAACGGAGGGGAAGAAATCCAAATCCTGGTCAAATCCTTGACCAGGTTGCTATGCTTTTGCTGAAACCACCCAGGAGACTGGTAGCGGCCTTGGCAGCAATGGCATGCTGCTGGCTCATGGTCAGCTTGTCCACCAAAGACCCCCAAGGCCTTTTCTGCAAAACTGCTCTTTGGCTAGCAGGTGCCCTGTACTGTGCTGTTGTAACTGCATTTTTGCATCCTATGTGAAAGACTTTGCCTTTGACATTTCATGGGGTTCATGCCAACCCATTTTTCAAGTCTGTTGGGAATCTACCTGTCTAAATAGTAGCCTTATGCTCCAGCATGTCAACTACTTCCCCAGTTTAGTATGATCTGCAAACTTGTTGAGGTTGCATTCCATCCCAGAACGATAAAATTGCATCATATTTTTGGTAATTGTATGGGGTGGGACATTGTCAAAGAAAGGTTTATATGACTACAAGAACAATTTTAAGTGTATACAGTCTTATTTTTGTTCTGACTTCAACTGGTATGAGTGAGGAATAACTCTAGAGAGATCAAAATAATTATTTGACTGTAAAGTTGCGTAAAACAGGAATCTGGTCTAGAGTTTTAAATACGAGTGATGGAACAAAATGTTGCTAGAAGAATGTGCTCCTTTACTTGTAAACAAAAGAGTGCCAGCTCCCAAAGCATGTTCTCCTCAGAAAACTCTCTGTCCAAAGAATGTCTGTGAATTTAACCAAATTCTGTTTTCTTATTGAAAGAAGGTAAAGTTTACCTGTGAATGAAATTTTTGTAGTTAAAGAACGGTCAAAAAAGCTAGTTAAGTTTATTTAGGACTGGAAGGGGTCACCTGAGCCATTTGAATATATTTTCCAGTTGATTATTGGTTTTGACATTTACCATATGGTGGTTATGATACCTGCAAGAAGAACCTGGGCTTGCTGCTTTGCTGACTTGAAGATCTTTGATGAATAAGTCAACTTATGGTCTCTTAGATGGGAGGCTAAAAATCATCTAAATTTCAGCTGTATAATTCCAGTTGTAAAAAATAAAATTGCACAGTAACTCTGGTTTTCCCCGTATCGTTTTCAGATTCAACCTACCTGCCTCCTCCCCCCCTACCCCCTTACTGAGGCTTATAAACTTACATTGCATTTGAACTACAAGACCTAACGAAATATTCTGTATTTAATTAATTTTAAAGTGGCTCGTCTTTTGGAACCCTTGAATTGCTTTTAAAAGACTTTAGCTTATGCTAGCTCTTTTTCTAACTCTGTTTTGCATGATATTTGCACTGAATTGCTGTCATATATCAGAAGTATTTATCTCTTCAGAATGCCATGTAATTTCCTACAAAGAGCTGCTTGCTTTAGCTATGCGATTTTTCTGAAATTGAATATAATTTCAGTGTTTTAATATAAGATTTGATTGAAATATTGAATATTCAGTTGACCGTCATGTATTTCAAGAGCACAGATCCTCGCCACATGACTATGATCACTCCTCTAAAAGTAATAACATCCCAAGTTTCTGTAAAACATGATGAAATTCAAATGCAAGGTGAAATAAAAATATCCCATCTGCAGTCCTGTATTGTGTATATGTATTGCCAGAAGAAGGGAATATGCCTAGGTCTTAGCAGTCCAGTTCTGTCCTTTTGCTACTTTATCACGCATTTTCTTCTTCCTTTAAGGCTTAGATATATTTTAATTTTTTTTTTTCTTTATAGAGCCAGTATTGTGCAGAAGCGCATAATTTATTTTCAAGATGAGGGTTCTCTCACCAAAAAAATTTGTGAACAAGGTAAGGTAAAGTAAAATACCTTTCTGTCCTCCTTGTCATGTTCTACACATTCCTCTTAACTTGTTATATCAAACTAAAATTTTGAGGCCTTGAAAAGTTTCATCCAGGTTCAGAGGTACAAAGCCAACTGTATCCTGGGCTGCATCAAAAGAAGCATGGCCAGCAGGTCGAGAGAGGTGATTCTGCCCCTCCACTCTCTTGAGACCCCATCTGGAGTACTGCATCCAGCTCTGGGTCCCCCAACATAAGAAGGACATGGACCTGTTCTAACAAGTCCAAAGGAGAGCCACGAGGATGATCAGAGGGCTGGAGCACCTCTCCTATGAAGACATGTTGAGGAAGTTGGGGTTGTGTAGTCTGGAGAAGAGAAAGTTCCAGGGATACCTTATAGCAGCCTTCCGGTACCTAAACGGGGCCTACAGGACAGACAGGGAGGGACTCTTTTTCAGGGCGTGTAGTGATAGGATAACATAGCATAACAGTTTTAAACTGAAAGAGAGTAGATTTAAATTAGATAGTAGGAAGAAATTCTTTACTGTGAGGGTGGTGAGACACTGGCACAGTTTGCCCAGAGAAGCTGTGGATGCCCCATCCCTGGAGGTGTTCAAGGCCAGGCTGGATGCGGTATTGAGTAATACCCCATCCCCACAGGTCTAGTGGGAGGTGTCCCTGCCCATGGCACGGGGATTGGAACTAGATGATTTTTATGGTCCCTTCCAACCCAAACCATTGTATGATTCTATGAAATTTGGAATATTCAGTTATGTTCTTCCTTATCACATATACTGTTTTTTATACAATCTTCCTTGCCTTCCCCTAAATATGATACTTGCAACTTTCTACCTGGTCTTCATGTGAAACCCTTTTTGTCTCCAGGGCGCTTAGTTTATTGAATCCTGGGCTACTTTACCCTCTCCTAAACCTAAGCGTTGCAGTTGGTTATGGCATCCCATTGGAGAATTTAGATGCCTTGGTTGTCCAGAAGTTTCAGGCCTGTTGTGTTTTGAGATCGGCTGAGATTTTGTCCATATCAGATAAGAAGCAGAAACAAACCGGTTTTGAATCTGAAGATGACTGAAATAGTAGTGCCTTCTGATTTAAAAATATAGATTTAAATCATTACATCCACTTATAAATATGATGCAGGTATTTCAGGGTTCTAGTTTAGTCTAGTGTAGCCCAGCTTAAAAATAAACAAAAAATTTAATGTGTTTAACTCAAATTTATTTATAGGAGTATTTATTATGGCAACTTTGCTGTGATCTGTTGTTTTTGAGTTGCAATTGTTTTCGATGGATACTCTGCTGCTTTTTCAGACTCGGCCTCAGAAGGTGTGACTGACAAACCGATTTTAGATTGTTGTGCCTGTGGAACCGCCAAATACAGGCTAACTTTTTATGGAAACTGGTCAGAAAAAACACATCCCAAAGATTTTCCACGTGAGTATCGTTCTTTATACTATTGTTGTACCACGTAGGGACTGCGAAGAGAGTTGGAGCTTGTTGTATGACGTAACATTACTTATTTACAGCTCAGCAGTATAAATTATGACATATACGGAATACTGCTAATGTTCAGTATTGAAAATCCATGGATCTTTCTGCAAATGCTATACGTTACAAATTTGTTGATTTGCCTGACATTTTGAACTGAAGTGTTTCTGAGATTACATTCTTAAGATTTCTTTGTGATTTCTTTTAATTTTTTTTTATTTTTTTTTTTTTTTTTAGTGAAAGCTTAGACTGGCTTATAATGTACAGCTAGGAAATGAGATTTTAAGAAAAAGGCCACAAAGTATGGGCAACACACTAACATTTTGATTTTATAACCATACCAGTCTAGCCAGTGTGTTTTCCTTCAAATTCTTTTGAAAGATTCCAGTTAGTTTTGGTGAGCCCTGAATCTTACTGCCTGAGGACGTTAATTAGATATATAGACCTTAGAATATTGTGTCTTTGTCTTTGTTGGTTGAATAGGCAGATAAAATACACGTTCTGAGCTTTGCCTGTCCGGGTTTTTAGGGCTTCTGAACTACAGAATCAGTATGCTTCTTGCAATAACCCAAGTAACTGTAAAAAGCTAAAGTTACAAAAACACATGTATTACGCATTTGTTCTTTCATTACTGACTCCACAGTCTGTGTCAATAAAAGCTAGGAAATGAGTTGAGAACATGAGTCACATTTACTGGTCTTTAAACTTTGTTATGTTTTCTGTGGCTGATGTTTGTTATATAGAATTTATATGTCGATTTTTTAAATTAATATTATTGTCACAGTGTCAGAATATCATCATATAACTCAAATATGGTTTGTGTGTCAATCAGCTCATAGTTTTAATAGCCTAAGCAATGTTGCTTATGTTGAGTCTCTCATACATTTTCAGTTGAATGTAACATTGTTCAGATACTATTTGTCAGCATAATACATGGGCAATAAAATGAGCCAAACCCAGTAATTGCAGGAATGCTCTTATAGGCTACCGGATGATTTATATATCTGCTGAGTGTGATACTTTATATACATTATTTGTGTGGATTCAGCTGGTGGTTAGAAATAGGGCATGAGAAAATGATTGAAAACTATGAAATTACTGTGACTTCGTGATATAATATGGGGATAAACGGCCTTTTCTTTTAAATCCAAGTCAGTGAACACATGAAGAGTATGGGTGCATGACTGAAAGTGAGCAAGTTGCAATAGCTTGCCACAATAGTGGACTCTGTAGACTGCTATCTCTCCCCAGTTACAAAGTGGTGAATTATATTAATGTTTCACTTAAAAAAAATGGAAAAGTGAAAAGATAACCATACAATACTAGCACGATTGAGCCCAGTCATAACAACTGATAGGATTTTACATTGAAATTTCTGAAAGTTGAGAAGATCTCATCGAGATGTAGTGATGTTAAAAATGAAAGCTAGTCATAGACATTATTATTTAAAATGTTGCACTTGTGCAGTAACTACATTAAAATCAAATGCTATTTATGATGGACTGTGGTAAATCACTAATTATTGTCCAAGCCATCACAGAAAAAAAATTCTGCTCTCCTCTTACACCATCAGGATGGCTGCAATAGAAAGCAGACCATAAAACTTATATTTTGCATCTTTTCTTTTATTTATTTTCTGATTTGCTTTAGCAATCCCAAAGTAATATGTACTCTGTTGCTTAGCTTTTCTCCAAAGAACTGCTTTTGCCAAATAAAGTGTTTTCTTTTGCTATTACAGGGAAATGTTTCTGGACATTACAGTGCAAAACTTTTAATTCTGCAAAACTATTTTGAGGCTTTCACAGATTCCATGGATTATGAATAATTTTACATGTATTATACCAGTGCACTTAAAATACCTCTCTTCCATTAAATTTAAAAATGTATTGTCTGTATAGGAGTTATCAGATGTGCCTGCTATATAAAGCATTGCTTAGAATGAAATCGCTGCAACACAACCTTGTTGTGAGTGTGCCGACTGTAGAGTGAAGTAGAGTGGTGTACCACAGCTGTAGAAAGCATTCAAAAACTAATTCTTAAAACAATGTTGCTTTCATGGATCTCAGACAGACTGAAAAAAAAATAAAATGAAATTGATTTGTGAACTAGGGCTTAAAAAAAGTGAGCATGATTTTCAGGTAATTTTTGCAAGTTCTCACAACTCCTGACAATAGGACTACTGGAGGTTGAGTGTTTCATTTGTTATTAAATCTGGCACAAGGGCAACTATTAAATTTCTTATCACATTTTGCCAGTCAGAAAGATTTGTGCTTACATATGCCCTGTGGCTTAAAAGCATTTATTGTGTCTGTGTATCACCCATATATGATAACGGAATTATATAGGCCCTCCATCATGATTTGATATGGCACATCTATGAAATATGTCAGAGGATATATTCTCACATTGTTGTGACACTTGGCCTTTATGCAAAAATACACATATAAGTGCATAAATTGAGAAACTACTCCTACAAAAAGGAAGTGAAATAACACCATTGGAAAGCTGTCAGTGTTCTGTTTGCCATTTTAAGAATTGGATAGTGACATTGGACTGGTGATGCAAACTAGTTCTGGCCTTGTACTGCTTAGATTATTTCATGTAGAGAAGTTTCTTTGACATTTAGAGGAAAAGGCTTAAGAGGCTGCATTGAGTTGTCTCTTCATTCAATCAAAAATGTGAGGTTCAAGGTGAGGGGTGAAACATTTGCGAATGTTGCACGGATTTTGTAAAAGGTTTGGGGTAGATGCAGCATACTTCGAACAGCTCATTTGGGCAAGTAGGTGGGCCAGCTGCTTTCTCCACAGAGCCAGTATCTTTAGGGAGAGGTGCTTAGTGGAAAAGGCTGGGCTCTGGTTGCAAAGACATCAGAGGTTCTTCGTCTGTTTAGGGTAGGGAGTGTGAGAAGCTTTGGACCATGTGGAACAATTGATTAACCGTTTTACTAAAGACTTAAAGGCACTCTGGTTCCTTTCTGTAGTGATACACTTTTCTTTTGTAGGGACTATATGGAACCTTCTCTTTCAATATGTTTCAGTATGTGTCAATTACCGTGTTTCAGGGAAAGCTGCTCTCTGTGACTTGTGACATAGTTAGACCTGTGGGCTAGGAAGAAAGAATGGGGAAAACTGGTGGTCCCATCGCTGGAGCTGAATGACAGTACCTCTGTGGTTTGACGGGGTGCCAGTGTATATTTAAGGAACAATTACTAGACCTAAAATCAAGAAACCATCTTCTGACGCTGTAGTCTCTTCAGCTGTTACCTGGGTGGGGAGGAGGTTTAGTTTTGTTTTTTCCTCCATTTGGGATCAATTAGTATTTAGCTTTAATGGACTCTGAAAACATCAAGCCTAGTATAATTCAGAGCTCAGCAGGTGTATTTTCGTCCAAGTTTAGCACTAGGGAAACTATGGAGGCTTTTTTTGCTGTGCTGCTAGGCCATCTCCCTCATCTGTCTATTCTGCTTGCTACACTTTTCTAGCTTTTTACCCCTACCATTGGAGCTCATTTTTTATTTCTAATCTATTTTCTGTTCTCCTGTGATTAGGTTCCTGCATCTGACTTTATCTATTCAATTCTCTACGCTGTCTTTTTCAATTTTGTTTTCCCACCTTTCACATCTTAAATTTGCATTCCTTTTGTTTACTTCATTATTCATTTTTCATTCATTTATTCTAGTTTTCAGCTGTTCTTACTGCTACTCTCTACCTTTTGCATTGCAAAGAAAAATGTTGAATATTGTCTCATTCCATCATTCTGTCTCCTTCATGTCTTATAGTCTTTGCACTGTTACAAGACTGTCTGCTTATGTGAGCAGTTAATTTTCTCATCCCTTTCCTTTAAGCCCATAACTTTGCAGAGTGTTATTTGACACTTTAGTGAATTCATTTTTATTTCTAGTACTGTGGGACTTCTGCGACTTCTTATTTCTGCTCAAATCTCTTTTCAATTTTATCTGGACTTCTCTAACATTTCTTCTTTAAACTTTTACATATTTTTTTCTATTTCTGTTCAACAAGATGGGAAACAGGAATCCTTTTGCCTAGCTCTACAACTCTTAGACTATGAGAAAATTGAGCAAGCAAACTAAGTGAATAGAGAAGCACGAAAATTCACTTCTTTGCTCCCTTCCTAAATTAAAGGGAACACCTGCTAACGGTTGGGGTGAGGCTGGGGGAAAGAGACATGGTACACATAAAATTTAAGTATGCAGACACAGAAAAACCAGCTATGTCAGTGCCAATAAGAGCAGTTCTTTACCAGTATTTCAAAAGTTTCCTGGAAGAAGTGCTGGACACCATTTGGCTATAGAAAGCAAATGTTTCACCTCTGTTTCAGCAGGTTTCAGGCTTCTGGCTGTGAGCCCTCCATAACTCTGTGCCTGATAATGTTTGGGCAGAAAGCTACAAATGAAAATCTGTAACATTTAATGGTAGTGTAATCATGCTTATATCTACCTTTTGCTGGTAATCTGTTGTCACCACTCAAACACAAATCTAGTGGACTGTTAGAAACCAGTATCTCTCTGTAAAGAAATTTAATTGCCGTTAAATCTTTGTGTGACCACTGAAGTCTTGCCTTGCAGGTTTCATCCTCAAAAATATTTTACATGGAAACCTAAAATTAAAGTATTCTTAAACTTCCCGAAGAAGTGAAGAAAAAATATACTAAGCCTATCTGTTTGGGAGGGCTGCTTGATTTGCTGAAAAACAATCTTTCACACCATTTCTGCCTGTGTTGTTATATCCAATAATTTCTGACACTTTATGGTATATTTCTGTAGTTCACTGCCTTTTTCTTATTACTCCTAAGATATGGTGTATTGATGTAGTGAGAACTGACAGCGTGCAACACATGCAAAAGCTTGGTACTGGTGAAGACTGGGCACTTGAAACCTTTCACTTGAATAAAAAATGCTTTGGGGCTGTCTTGATGGTTGATGGGTTTTTTTGGTGTTTTTTTTCCCCCTGAAAGGACGCACTAACCACTGGTCTGCGATCATTGGTAGCTCACACTCGAAGAACTACATCCTTTGGGAGTATGGAGGATATGCTAGTGAAGGTGTCAAACAAGTCGCAGAGTTGGGGTCCCCAGTAAAGATGGAAGAAGAAATTCGACAGCAAGTAGGTGTAATTTAGTGCATACTTTAACAAAAGCATCCTACCTCGGCCTGTGACTGATGTGTCATTGACAATGTCTGTGAATGTCATTTTGCTGGCTAATTTTCAATTAAGCAGATTAGGAGATCTGCCTGTCTTTCTAGACTCATTCTTACTCTGTCAAAAGTTTTTGTCTGTGAAAGGACAAGCTAGTTGCAGTATTCTGAACTTAGGAAATCTATGTGTCATGCAAGGTATAAATCAGAGGTAGAAAAATAAAACTCGTATTTCCAGGCTTAATCACGAGGACAGTTAGAGTTTGTTAAAGGAATACCATGAAGACAGCAAGCAGTATGCCTTATTCCTTTTTGAAGTGGTGATTTTTAGTTTATAGTATATTGTAGTTTGGTGTTGTTTTTTTTTTTCTAGTAAGCACTGTATTTGCAATTTTCTGAAGATTCATTTGAGTTAGAAATACTCTTCCAGGAGAGTGAGGTGGTTTTTGTTGCTGAGCAGGAAAGCTTTGCACAGCTGCACTAATAAAATTTCATGAATCAGGATTATGGTTTAAGGGCAAAAGAGCCTTTACAGTGTATCACCATACAGGGGATAGATGCAGCTGAACAGAAATCAATCTTTCAAATAGTTTATAGATTATTTTCATTTTGTTACATCAAGTAACAAGCAACCAAATAAAATATACCAGGACACGATGATTATTATTAGGACATCTACCGCCACGAAATTTAAGGACTCACTGGAAACTGAACTCAGTTACGAGACAGAAAGAATGTAAATATTATAACATGTAATAGAGCTATATATACGATTCCGTAAGAAAAGTTAAAGGCAGAAAAGTTAATGACAGATCTGGTTTACAGGAGTCTCTGTCTGATCCCGCTTTCTTGACTTTCTCCCTGGATTAATAAAGTGATACAGGTGAGGAGGAGGCCTAGCGTGAGGCAGAATAGTCAGGTGGGATTGCAGGGACACACCGCAGGCGTCAGCAGAATGGGAGCCAAAGGGCTTGTTTCAGCATTTCATGTGCCTGCTTTGCTGTGCCAGCCTTTAGCACGCCGTGAGAGGCGTGACTTAATATTTAATTGATATGCAATATTTGCAATGTGTTCATGGGACACTTTCTGCTTCTGCCAAATGTGCTGAGAATTAAAGATTTCAAAACAGCTGGAATTTTATAGAATTATTTGTGCTTCAATCATTCAATGCCCGTTATTTTCCTAAGGTTCAAATTTTAACAAAAAAAATCAAAATAAATATCGTGAGAATGGAAAATAGTACTTTACACTTCAGGAATGAGCAAAAATGTCTTTCCCTATTAATCATTATTCATGTATCACAAGCATGCTTTCCTTAATTATTTGTTTTTCAGAGAAAATAATCTATTCCTTAATTTTGAACATATGTAAGAAACCCTCTGTAGCTACAGTCATTTTTGCTGCATTTGTGTGGATCTTTCCTGTATTTGATACTTCTGAATATGAAGTCAGCAAAACTAGAAGCAGTATTTAAGATGACATTGTTGATTAATAATATTCATTTTTGTTCACTGCTGTGCGTTAAAGAGACAGTATTTCGAGGCCTCCTAGATAACACTTAGATTATATACAGAGTTATATAGAGACATACAAAAAAAGATTCAATTATATTTATATAGACGGTGTAGAACAACCTCAAAGACTCTTTTGCCCACAAGAAAACTTGTATAGCAAAAGGCTTTACATACTAAATTTCATTTGCTGTTTTGTGATGCTGAAGTGTATTTATTCATGGTACAAGAACAGCTGCTGGGTTTGACAAGAAACTCTCAAAACCAAGAAAAATATAATAAAACCAGCTTATAATTTAATATTTTAAATGGATATGTAAGGAATAAGAAAGGGAAAAACAAGATGAATATTGGGGGGAGATGTGATGGTGGGTACGTTACTCTTTTTATCCTATAATAAACCTTTGGCATACCTGGGAATAGAAAGTAGGCCTTGATCCTAGAGAACTTGCCTTTGCATCTTTACTGAGAAGTGGCTAGTTTTATCCTAGTAAACCCAGATAGATTAAAATTATAGCAGAGTATTCCATATACCACATGTAATCCACCATTTTTGCTGCTTACTTGGGAAATTAATATTTTTCTCGAGTGGGTCCACATGAAATAAAATCAGCTTAATTTGTATCTTTGTACTAAAAAAGAGAGAATTTCTTTACACAGTCTTCACAAGTACGTTATAAATAAGGGTTTGGGGCATCTGAATTGTAACTACACAAAGATTAGGTCTGGTCCAGAGGCAGCAAGAGCATGGGGAGAGCTGGGATGAAGCACAAGTAGAGCTGCAGTTGTGAAAGGTTGTACCAAGCATTGGTGGAAGAGGCAGTGAATTTGAAGGGAATATGGAAAAGAATGAAAAACATGACTCTTCCTGCTTTCCAAATTCTGGGTTCTTTGTCATTATGTGCCATGTGCTTGCAAAAAGGAGATGTATTTATACTCTGGTTTCAAATCAGAGGTGGTTGTGACTTTTGGAGTACTTAAAATAGCTAACTGGCTACAATCTCAGGGGCTGCTGAAATCGCACATGAAATTAATGAATGTCAATTTCATTTCAACACCAGGCCTGTCTGATTGCGTCAAACCTGCAATAATTCCCCCGATTCTCCTGGTTCAGTCTAATCTGAGCAATAAATGGGTGTTATAACTGGATATTACCTAGAACAATGCAGTGTATCAACAAATGCCATAGCATTTCTATTGAGTTTAACTGACTTTTTGTTTCTTTTTAACATGCGTTTAAGCTGTGCTAATATTTTTAAGAGATACTGAGGTCAAGTTGTACAACCAAGACAGCAGAGCTAGTATTACCAGGAGCTAATTTGCCGATATTTCGTTCAGGCTTTTAGTTTTGGGGATTTTTATTGCACTTTCTCCCTTGCAATATCAATTACAATTTGGTAACATTGTTTCCTTCCCCACACTTCCCAGTGTATCACAGGATCCATTTCCCTCTTTTCCAATTCTTATTCTACCTTTATTTCCCCTATCTGTTGCCCTCTCAGCCTGCTGTTGTGGGGGTGGTGGGAGGATGCAATTCATTAAAATCACTCTCCCAAGTGGCTTTTGAGCTTTCTGAAAACACAAGAAAGGCAATTCCTGTGCTTAATTCTGGTGCCTGGACCCAGACCTCTGTGCATCAGTGCAGGGCTGGGGCCGTAGCCCCAGCGGGTAACGCACTTCCTTCATGGGCAGACTTGGGTTTGGAAATCTGCTGTGTGTCTGCGGTGTTTTGTGTGCAGTTTCTTAGGTCAACACGTAGACACATATTTATGTAACCAGCATCTGTGTCACTGACATTAGGTAAGGTTTTATTAAGAAAAGATAAAAAATCTAATGATTTTTATGAATTATTACTAAAAATTTACCATCTGTGTGTGAAACAAAGAAGAAAAGGCTTTCTTTAAACAGAGCTTTGTTAAGAAGTGTCCTAACAATTATGTGTCATTAACTAAAGATTCTCAAGCGTGAACACTTCTGCTCCCCATTTGACAGACTGCTGAATCATCATCAGCTTTTGTTCTTGACTGAGCACCTTCGAATGCTCTGATTTGTGTTGTTACTGTAAAGAGCCTGTGTGATATTTTTGCATGGATGGTCCTGGGTACTGTAAACTTGCTTTGTAGTTTGTTTATCTGGAAGAACTTAAAGGAACTAATCAGCCTTTTTGTTAAACTTTTCCTGGCAGCCTGGAAGGAAAGCCATGGCACATAAGAGTTTTAGTAAAACAATCTGTCAAGTGGTTGATGTGTACAATAGGATAATTCATGCGTTATACTTCAGGGGTTATAAATGAACAAACAAAGGATGGAAAAGGAATTATGTGAGCAAAAGAATGTTCACTGACCTCACGTATTTCTGAAATATATTCACTCTTTCACTTTGTTTTCAGAAATTCTGATTTGTCCAGAACCTATTATTTGATAAATTGCCTGGACAGAAACAAATACAAAATTTGAAAGGGGAATTCTGCATCCATATTGAGATAGCTCTGTTTAAACAAACAAATGAGATGGTTAAAACATGAATCAAAAAGAATAAAGTGTAATGCTAAATGTCATATCCTAGGCAGATAAAACAAGATTAAAATAGAGACATAGTCATTCCTCTTTGATTTATATGTCTCACACCTTAAGATAATTCATTTGGTTTTGCCTAATTATCTTAGGATAAATGCTAAGTAATTTTGCCACCAATTTTTTTTTTAAACCTAGATAAGTAATATTCTGTACCTTGCCACTATCACCAGGAAATGCAGTTTGTACTCTCTGCGTATTCCCTATAGACACATAGATGACATTCTTACAGGTTTGGTTTAATGTTCTCTGAAATGTCAGTAAGTGGAATGACTTTTTCCGTTGCCTTCAGTGGCCTCAGATTAGAGCAGACTATGCCTGCAGACCTTGAGAAGAGCAAGTTCTGCTTTCCAGTAAGATGCTTGTAAATTTTTTGACACATGATAATTAATGTGAAGACAATTTCTTAATTGAAGATGAAACCTGAAATACCCAAAACTTCCTACAGAATAAAATAGGTCATTGTTAAGACTCTATCCAAGCATTTATTTTTACAAAATAGTTATGGTTTGGATTTTTTTAAATATATCCACATAATAAAAAAGAAAAGGGAGTCAACATTAAGGTAGTTTCATTGTTGAATTGATCCTGATTGAGTGATTTTTTTTTTTTTTGAAGAAATGTAATTTCAGTATTTCAGTTGAATAGTTACCATTTCATTATCTGTTTTGTAACACAGCGCTGTGTTCTTCCATTGAAAAATGGGGTCATTAGATTTCTCTGACTGGAGCTGGTAAATCACCTGAATTACAAAGAGGAATCTGCAGTATATTGATTACTTTTTGTTATAGTGCTAGGCAAATTATTACCATGTTTACTGAAAGAAGCTCAAAATTTTGATTTTTGAATTATCTGGTCTTGTGTACTTATGGAAGTTAAAATTAACTGACTGACCAGGGAGGTTCAACCAAGTTGCACCTGTGCTTGATAGAACAGCTAAAAATTCTGCCTGAACACTTAAGCTTTGGAGAGCATGACACCCCTAAGAATGTTTGAGAATAAGGCTGCTTTGCGCTTGGAAGTTGTTGCTGCAGAAGTAGTTTAGTCTGTGATTGTTTAAAGTAGCTAAAAAAATCAGTGAAAACATGATGGCTTGGCCTTCTTTGCAGGTAGAGATTAAAACATATACAGGATCTTAGATTATTTTGCCATGTATTACTATTGATATTTCTGCTACTGTTGTTACTCATGGAAACTAGAAGAAATTGGCCAACTGGAATCTCTACTTATGCTTAGCCAAACCTTCAGCGAATGGCGTCAACATAGAATCATAGAATGTGTTGGGTTGGAAGGGACCTTTAAAGGTCATCTAGTCCATCCCCCCTGCAGTCAGCAGGGACATCTTCAACTAGATCAGGTTGCTCAGAGCCTCATCAAGCCTGGCCTTGAATGTCTCCAGGGATGGGGCCTCCACCACCTCTCTGGGCAACCTGTTCCAGTGCCACACCACCCTCATTGTAAAGAACTTCATCCTAATGTCTAATCTAAACCTACCCTGCTCTAGTTTAAAACCATTGCCCCTCGTCCTATCGCTACTTGCCCTTGCAAACAGCCCCCCCCAGCTTTCTTATAGGCCCCCTTCAGGCACCACAGGGGTGGCCTTCCTCCTCACTCTTCAGGGAGAATTTTTGTTCCCGGCCACTTTTCAGAGGCACCAGTCTCTGTGTTGAAAAGACAGGAATGCTTAGGAAATATTAGTGTGGCCATAAAGTCTAATACGAAAAGTACAGTCACTCTTCTTACAAATGGTCCAAAAGCCTGTTAGGTTTCTATGCAAAGCTCACAGAAATTTTCAGTAGGTTTTGGACTTGGTCTAACAGTGAGGTAGTAAAACACCGTCCCAGCATGCTTTCCACTTTAGTTACAGCCTGACTGCATGTTTTTAATGCAGTATTTAATCTTATTCTGGACAAATCAAGCAGTTTAATTGCAAATTTGTGTTTAGAATTTCGTTTGCTCAGTGAGACTCCTCTGTTGCTCTGTGCATACACCTTTATTGTGAATTATAGTACTTCTTATGCTTTTTGAAAATGTTAAGTGGTAGATTTTCCATCCTTTCCTTTTGGAAGATATGCCTTATATAATAATTTTAAGAACTCTGGCATGTGGTAATTTAGAAGTTTTGAAATGCCTGTTTACTATGCTAAATTTCTGCCAAAAAAGAAATTGTTGTCTATTTATATCATAAAGGGAAGCTTTATCTACCAGTAAATAACTCACGCAAAAGGGTTCAGAACACCTCTTCTAGGGTGGCTTCCATCTTGTAATAAACTTCTGTTGGAAACTGTAATTAGGATGATTCACAGTTTGTGTTGCTTTCTTTAAAAAACAAACAAACAAAACCTGTTCATCCCAATTGCATTCTTTTTTTCAGTACTTGAAAATAATAAACACATGCTTCTCTAATAAGAAATAAAGCTGATGCTGAATGCTCTGCCATTTTGCTCTTTGTGGCCATAGGATTAATTGCTGTGAACATGATACCAATGTAGGTCAAAGTGCAGCATTCATTTTGAAAAGACACATGTTTAAAAGGTGCCTTTTTTTCTTGACAACTATTGAAATATTAAAAAAAACCCCCACCATTTAAAAATAATATTTAATTCTATTTTATATCTTACTAGTGACTTATAAGGCAGATACTTAGAGGTCACTTCACTTTAAAAAGAAAGCCAGAAAGAGAAAATCAACTTTTTTTCTGACATAGCAGTAAAGAAATTTTGTTTCTAAATATCGTTATTCTTCTGAAGACAGTGTGGAAAACCAAAAATTTAAATTTATTCAGTGAGTTTTATTTCTGTAGGCTTATACAAACATCATAGTCCCTGTATGTTCCCATCAGTAAGTAAGCTAGTGTTTGGTTTCAGTAGTTACTGTAGTATCTAATTGGAATTACATTGCAAAAGTTTTGATTGTTTGTGCAACTGTTAAGTAATCATGTTTGGGCTTTAAAAATAACTAAGCATGTGGAATGTTTGCTTTGAGATACCAAAAAAAAAAAAAAAGAAACATTCAACTATGAAGATAAAAAAAAAGTCATGTCTTTTTTTTAGTAAAAGCTTTTCTTCCATTTCAGTCAGAAAAACTATTGTTTTGTTGGTGAAAATAGTCCCTGTAAATAGTGGAAAATAATTATCATTTTTACTAATTCTGACTAGTGCAAAGCACCTTCAGTTAGTCTAAAAGCCATTGAAGTTGATCACTCTCTTACAAAATCAAGCTCTGATGAAAAAATATTAAGTGGTGTATTATTTTCTGGGCCAAAACATGAAAGATTCAACATACTTATAATAGTTCATGCAGTCAGCCAATAAAAATGAATAGGAGAATTTGTGCGTATTTGAGTACTCTGAAAATATCATTGTGCTATGGATAAGCTCTTAATCATTAAAGCACAGTCCTTATGCCACAGTTACTCCATGTGTGGTTCTTCTATTTGGAGGATTGTGAGAGCTGGCAAGTATGGAAAACATTTTGTGCAAAATGTCCTTTTTATGATTGTGGTAATCTCCCTGGTTTAGAACACCAGGCAAAATATCATTTTGAAATTGTATTTAGCCTTGGGACAAAACTTTAGCAAAATAGTGGCTTGGTTAACACCGCTTTTTCAAGTTTTGTCAAGTTGATTTTTGCCAGGTTTAGTAATAAGAACAGGAAAATGTAGTAAAATTACTGGAAACTCACTCTGTCTGTCAGTAGAGCTGTAAATCTTAGTGAAACATTCTGGTTGCCATTGCTCATTTGGATTTGTGGTACATCTTTAATCCACTTGTATGAGTTATGTGCAGAGCTAGGCCAGGTCCCTTATTGTCATAGAGGAATGAAGGTCCTTTCTGCTGTTAAAGATCTGGGAAAATCAGACAGAGAATTTTTGCACTCATGATCTAAAAACTTAAACCATTGTAGTTTTGTTCTGTGGTGGTTGATATTTCCCTTGCTAGAAACAGCCTTTGCGATCTAACATGACTGGTGCAGTCATGCCATAGAGAAGACGACAAGTCTTTGCTCTTGTTACAAAAATTCTGTCTCGACATACTGGGGTATATGTTGCATTGCAGGACATTTCTTCATCTACTTAAAATTAGAAGATGCTTTTAGAAATTGTCAGCACTGAACAGACTCCTTTTAGAACATTGTTCAGCCTGGAGAAGAGAAGGCTCTGGGGAGACCTTATAGCGGCCTTCCAGTACCTAAAGGGGGCCTACAGGAAAGATGGAAAGGGACTCTATCAGGGAGTGTAATGATAGGATGAGGGTAACGGTTTTGAACTGAAAGAGGGGAGATTTAGATTAGATATTAGGAAGAAATTCTTTCCTGTGAGGGTGGTGAGACACTGGCCCAGGTTGCCCAGGGAAGTTGTGGGTGCCCCATCCCTGGAAGTGTTCAAGGCCAGGCCGGATGGGGCTTTGAGTAGCCTGGTTTAGTGGGAGGTGTCCCTGCCCATGGCAGGGGGGCTGGAACAAGATGATCTTTAAGGTCCCTTCCAACTGTAATCATTCTATGACTCATTGAAGATAATCTCATGTTGACTTGTGCACAGTGCATGTAGCCGTGTCATGCAAATGGAGCATTGAAAGCATTTCTCCCTGCCTACATTGAGCACCTGGCCTGTGCTCTGCCCACAAACAGATCTCCAGCCTCAGAAATGTGGAATTTCCCTCCAGTGAAAGTGGCCTCCAGTCCAACGTTTCCATTCTAAAAGACAAATAATTTTAAGGAGTGATATTCTGTCAGTCTCAGGGACCCTGCTGCCCTTCTCAAGGAGTAGCTTGATTTGTAAAACTCCAGGTTGCAAGCTCTCATCTTGCTTAATGAATTGCAGAGGTTTCACACCTCTAACTTTCACACCTCTAAATTGCCTTTGAAGTTTTGCTCTCTAAATAATTACTCAGTTATTGATATGAAACAATTTGCATAAACAAACAACGAGTTAAGATTTTAAGTTAGTTCAACAGCTTGTTTCCCTTTCATTTACCTTAATTTGCCTTGCTGATTATTTTCTTCCAATTATCTCAGACCCTCCATTTCTAATATAAACCAGAAAGAAATACAACTTTTCAAGTAAAATCCAATAATCATGTTCTCTTTGAATAAAAAAATCCTTCAAAAAAGGTAGAATTCTTTTAGTAGAAGACAGACCCTTCAAGAAAAAAAAAAAATTGGGTTTAACTCAAAAGACTAGTCTTTTCTCAGTGAATTCTGATGCTAAATCTTGCAGAAATGGGACCAATAAAAATTCCTACCTTTTTAAAATATCTATAATAGCTGAGAGGCCCATAAAAGCTTATAAAGATTTTCTCTGCTTCTTTGATAACTTCCTGCATTGCAGTAAGGCAATGCTAGAGGAGGGAAACAGTTGCTTCTGCTTCTGGTAGATTCATTCATTTGGACAATATGCAATAATTTTAGCTCTCCAGTACACAGACATAAAAGTCACTAGGAAATGTTTTCTGTTCGAGACAATATGATTGGATTGCTAGACATTATTTGCTAATTTTAAAGTCTTTTAAAATATCTTGCCCTTTCATTTTCTGCAGTTAGATTTTATCATACTGTTCTGCTGTCACAAAAGTATTACTATCCTGTAGCAGATATATTCAGTGGAAAGATGCGATGAAATGACTTTCAAATTATTTTCTTTCAGTCTACCACTGTAGTATTTTTAAAACATGAACATTTCAGATGCATTGATTCTTCTTGACCTGGACAGGCTGGAGAGTTGGGCGGAGAGAAACCTTATGAAATTCAATAAGGGCAAGTGTAGGGTGCTGCACCTGGGGAGGAATAACCCCATGCACCAGTACAGGTTGGGGGACTGACCTGCTGGAGAGCAGCTCGGTGGAAAGAGACCTGGGAGTCCTGGTGGACAACAGGATGACCATGAGCCAGCAATGTGCCCTTGTGGCCAAGAAGGCCAATGGCATCCTGGGGTGCATCAAGAAGAGTGTGGCCAGCAGGTCGAGGGAGGTCATCCTCCCCCTCTACTCTGCCTTGGTGAGGCCACACCTCCAGTACTGTGTCCAGTTCTGGGCTCCCCAGCTCAAGAAGGACAGGGAACTGCTGGAGAGGGTGCAGCATAGGGCTACCAAGATGATTAGGGGACTGGAACACCTCTCTTATGAGGAAAGGCTGAGGGAATTGGGTCTGTTTAGTCTGGAAAAGAGATGGCTGAGGGGTGACCTTATTAAGGCATACAAATACTTAAAGGGTGGGTGTCAGGAGGATGGGGCCAGGCTCTTTTCAGTGGTGCCCAGTGACAGGACAAGAGGTAATGGGCACAAACTTGACCATACGAAGTTCCATCTCAACATGAGGAGGAACTTCTTTACTTTGAGGGTGGCAGAGCACTGGAACAGGCTGCCCAGAGAGGTGGTGGAGTCTCCATCTCTGGAGACATTCAAAACCCGCCTGGACGCGTTCCTGTGCAACCTGCTCTAGGTGACCCTGCTCTGGCAGGGGGGTTGGACTAGATGATCTCCAGAGGTCCCTTCCAACCCTGTGATTCTGTGATTCTTGTGCTGCTAATACTGAGGGGCAAACTCCGTCTGACAGCAAAAGATCAGCAGTCCTAGCACTAGACTTTGGTCTGAGAAATCAGTCTTACCACTTGCAACCACTCTGTTCTGGAATGGCAGCTCTAAATCCTAACAAGACACAACAGATGCATTTGAGGAGCGACTCTAAGGCACTCAGGAACTGTCTTACAGCAACACAAGCAGAATGTTAAGTAACACGAACTGTAGAAGAGCTAACACTAATAATTTCAAATTGTTTGACGGGCAAACGAAGCAGATGCTTAGGCACCCCCTCCCCTGGAGACACTGGCTAAACTCCTGTTGACTTTTGCAAAGTCTGTTTTTTAAGGGTCAGAGTACCACTAAAATTTTAGGGAAAAGTTGACTTCTCTCTGACTGCTTTCATCTGCAGTGGCTTAACCTGTGATTAAAATGCAGTGGCTGCATAGCCAGTGGCATTCAGCTGCCTATTAAGGAAGTGCTGCAAATGCTAAAGAAGTGCCTGAACTCTCATTAGCAGCATTTGTCAGGAACCACAGGATCTTCCCCTGTTTTCTCTCTTGTTGCATTGTAAATATTGTTCAAAGGAACAGCATGATGTAACAGCTGAAGCTGAAGAGTCCTGCTAGCTCGTTTGACTTGCAAATGCTTAATTATTCAGATGAATTTTCAAATTAAACAAAAACTCAGGAAAAAAACCCACAATGCCAAGTCCATCATTTTGGCATTAGCTTTTACGGTGGTTTTTGTTGGTTTGTTTATGAACCTGAGTTCCGAACTCTCTTACTGTGATGATACTAAGTGCTTATTTCCACCTAAATTCCAGCAGAACACTCAGAAAAATACCACATACAAATATCATACATATTTCCAAAACCAAATACGGATGCAAATATGTGAATGTTACTCAGCCTGTATCATTTTCTAAGACAGCTCCTCTCAATTAACTATCTGAATCACAGATACTGATTGCAGAATCTATGTGTTGCATTTAATGTGCAATGAATAGGCATATTCAGGTATTATGTTACATATGTATTAATGTGTAATGAATCAAGTGGCCCAAGACACTGAATAGGGAGGATATTCATCAGTCTTTATTTCAACTTTTAACTTTGTTTTCTTTGATTGCTTTTCCAGTCTGAATCTGAAAGGATTCTAATGTGTTGTGGTTTACGTCAGTCAAAAACAGAAGCAAGGCTGCTTATTTTTAGAGCAGGGGGAAGGTTAATGCTGTTGACTAGTCTTTAGCTCACGAAAGAACGACATGCTTGCAGATTGTATGCTTCTTTGAAGTTCACCAGTCAAACATTGACATAAAATAACACATGAAAGAATTTAGAAACTGTAATATATGCTGTGACCTGAAACAGATTCAAGAGTTAGCACAGGGCTCAAATGAAATTGTCTGGTATTGTCATTTATTGCTGGTTAAAAACTCTGGATTCCTTTTAAAAAGATGTTATTGGATTCTCTGCCAGTCAGCTCTCTCCTTTAAACGTGGCTCAACTCATTCGTTAGATTCTTGCTTCAGTCAGTGATACCTTCAAATAAATATGATTGCTTACATCGTGGGCCATATTCTGCTATTCCAAGAACATTCGGTGGAAAAAAGCTATACAGAAGTTATTAGAAAGGAGACAATCAAGGGTAGAGTGGAATATTTGTTCCCTGCATTGACATTCACTGATATTTGATGACAATATTGTAGCAAATGGTATAAAATATTGGGCTCAAAAGTAGGTATATTGATGACTGAAAATGTTCTACAGAAAATTTGTTTTCAAAGAATAGTTTGGAAATTTATGTGAGATAGTAACCTGTACAACAACACATAAGTTGATGCTTTCCCAGGATAAACACCGAGTATCTCAAATGCTTATTTTCTTCTTTACGAGTGAAAAGTGGCCAGCACTGTACCTGTAGTAGTCTAGGAGGTGCTTAAATACCTTATACCTTACCTATATAGTAAGTCATTTAATTTGGACAAGTCAGTTTGTTCCTCTTATCATATTTTGTTTTATACAATACTAGTCAGTCTTCGGAAAGGAAAAAAAAAACGAGCTAGGTGGCTGGATAAATTACTTTATTTACAGAAATGTAATGCATCTTAAAATTATTATCTGTGCTATATTCGCTGTAAGTTGGTAATACTACTTTAGATGTTGAGGATGTACTGATTTTTGCCCCTTTCCCTTTCTTTTATAACTGACTTTTTGAATGTTTTCGATACTTTTAATACATTCAATACTTGAAAAACACCTCATTTAAGATTAAATATCAACATCGAAAACAGATCGCTTTAAACCTACCTTTTTTTTTCAATTTGAGAGAGGATTCTTAATATGAGGGTAAGGGGAACGAAGAGAGAGGAAATGGACAGTCGGTATTTTTGCTCACAGAGGAAGAAGTTATAACTTTGTTCCTTTTTGTACCTGTGGTGAATGTAATGTGCATCTGGCTTTGTAGACGTGAAAGTTGGGGTCTTCAAAATGATGGTTTATTATTTATGTTCAAGTTGCCAAGAGGAAGTAGCTGTGCTTTGGAGCTGTGCAGGAGGTTGAAGACAAACCTTTGTATTTCTAACATGAGCAATGTACTTTCTAGCTAAAATTTTGTAAATATATCTAGTCACATATGAACCTAATACAATACTGATTAATATTTATCGACTCTTTTCAGTGGGCTTTTTCTTGTTTCTTACATTCATGTGCCAAAACATCAAAATCCTCACAGCTTCAGTTTCTCACAACAATTTTCAGAACTTAGTCTGTTTCATGTATGATTTTTTCTTTTCATTCCTTTTACAGATGAGAATAGGCCTGTAAAAGTTTTATGTAACTGCATATAGTGCATACTGCTGAAAACTTCACTATGTGACTTTTGTGCTTTTAAAATAAAAAAGAAAGGAATAAATAGGTATTTGTCATCATTATTTTTAAAGCAATATATACAAAGGAACGCATGTGTCTATAAAAATGTACAAAAACGTATACGGCCATATAATATATATATAGTTTAATGTTTAGACATGAGAAGGCTGTCAATAATAATTTTCTTATCCTTCTAAATTACATCAAAAGTCCGTAGCTAGCCACCATACATGTGTAACAAGAGATATCTACTATCTAAACTCTGCTTGAGCATCACTAGCTTTTCCTCTTGAGACATTTAATCAAGGGGCTAAATTGTCATTGACTAATATACAGCCATGAATAGTTGTAGCTTTGTTTTCTTAAAACACAAGATGCATAGATGCATGCATCCCCCCAATCTTTAGATTAAGAAAGGCATCCAGAAGGTCTTAAAAATGATTTGCAACCAAGGTCGGTTGCTATCTCTTCATTTCTCCTTGGCTTAAAAAAGCTACAGTACCGCAAATAAGTGAAATCTCTTGGTTCTTTAAGCTGTATGACAAGATTTTGTGCTGTAATACTCATGAAACAGCTTGGGTTGATGGCAAATTGAAATTGCATGATTTCTTTTTAAGTATAGGAGTTTGAATCCCCCCACAGACCTTCTTAGAAGTGTGGTACAGAAGCTTTTTCTTTTCATTTTGCAATGGGAATGCAATTTTTCTCCATCCCATATAAATTCACTTTAATAATCACCCCCTGAAATTAAGGTTTAAAAATTTGCTGTCTTTATCAAATAAAAATGTTGAATTTGATTTATATAGGCAAAGAAATACCCACAGTAAACACCTATTCATAAGATATTAAAGCTGTCAGTAAATTATCTCTCAACTGCCACTTTGGAGATTTTCTGGTTTGTTTGGTTTTTGTTTTTTTTTTTTTGTTTTGTTTTGTTTTGTTTTTTTCCACAGAATAATAGGGGTTGGAAGGGACCTCTGGAGATCATCTAGTCCCACCCCCCTGCCAGAGCAGGGTCACCTTAGAGCAGGTTGCACAGGAACGCCTCCAGGCAGGTTTTGAATGTCTCCAGAGATGGAGACTCCACCACCTCTCTGGGCAGCCTGTTCCAGTGCTCTGCCACCCTCAGAGTAAAGAAGTTCCTCCTCATGTTGAGATGGAACTTGGTATGGTCAAGTTTGTGCCCGTTACCCCTTATCCTGTCACTGGGCACCACTGAAAAGAGCCTGGCCCCTTCGTTTGTTTTTTGTTTTTACAAAAAAGATTGGGCAGAATTAGTGCACGTGTGCAGTTCTGCTGTGCTTTTTCTCCCTCTCTCTGTTTTGCTCTGTCCTTTTCATGTATGGTCATAGACTCAGGAAAGCACAGACTACCTTCATCAGTTTTACTACAGAAGTGTTAAATGCTAGAATATAACTTAATGGTATTTATTTAAGAATCTTTAATTGACTTAATTTACATAACTTGCAATGTAGAAGACTCTGTGTTTCACTGCATCGATACCTAGTGCCGGTTTGGCAGTCTGCTGTCATTGTCAGCCCTGTATTCCCATCTAGGTTTTCGAGAGCTCTGTCACAAACAGAGCTTCAGCGCTTTTGCTGCCAGTAGCATGGTGTTGCCCCAAAGCTGTCTGTGATGTTCAGAATGGTTTTGATCAGACACGAGCAATAACATGAGATCAGAAAACCCACGATCTGAGTTTCTGTAGGTGTCCTTTTGAAGGGGATATTTTTACAGATTGCTACTTATATTTTGTATGTGTGCACGTGAATGTCTGTAGGAGAATATACGCAGTTCATTCTGAATTTTACATCAGGTCAGCAAGGTTAAGAATGTGAAAGGCAGGCTACTCCTTGATTATTCATATAATATCAATGATATTCATGTTTCTTAATTCAGTCAGAAGCGTGTCTATGTGAAAGTCAGTGCATCTTTTCACACTTGGGACTCATCTGCCTGGGGCAACTTTTGGGTGTAAGGAATGGTTTCAGTTTAACACACAATATTTATGCTGCATTAACTCCCCAGGTGGAAACTGTTGTTCTGGAGAGGTGGTTTTCTTGCATTTTAGCTTAGAATCCAGAGTGCCCTGTCCTGAGAGTTTCTGAGTAGAGACATCTTGCCTTGAAATTACTGCATATAGTATCGACGCTCCTCAGATTCAATTGAAAGGCTCCTCATTACTTTATGGGACTTGAATCAGTCCTTCACATCTTTACAGCCAGGGAACTTACTGGTTGTAGAACCAGTGTTTTCAGTAGGAAAATTCTGTAAACTTTCTTCTTGGAGTTAATGTGTGGGTTTGGGGCCTAGAGATCTTTTGGGGTGTGTCATCTCATGTCACCTCGCAGGACAGAGGTCTAAATCAAAATTATTTAAAAAGAAAAAGTCTTCCTACATAAAATTCAGATCTGCATTCAGAGTGAAATTCCCAGGGAAACAAGTGCCTGCTTTATATGGGATAGATAGTGTGTTTGTACTTAAGGAGGAGCAGAGTTTATTTATATGTCTGTCTTTACTTACCTTGTTCCTTTGACCAAAAATTTGTGTCTATTTTGTTTGTGGAATTGCGTTTATACTTTCACAATATCTTAACAAGAAATACCACTCTACCTCAGCACTTCTGCAGCAATGCTAAGGAAAATAGATGGAAAAATTCATTTTCACTGAACAAAATGAGGAGAAAGCCCGCTGTGTTCCATAGATACACAGTTGTTTTAAATGCTTCCCTTTTCGAAAGTTAATTACGTGATTGCTGCATTACTTAAGAGCTGAGAAGAACATATCTATAATGAGCAGAATCTGAATAGATTTTTAATGCATCTTTTTTAGCTCTCCCTGTGGCTAGGAGTGCTTATTGAGATCTTCATTTACAATTGATTATTGCTACTTTTTTAAAGTACTTTCCTGCTCCCTGTAATTGATGTATTAGTATATCCCCTAAGCATATTTTCTTGCTCGTCTTTACTCCATTAAGATTAAACAGAATGGTCATTAGATCATAAAGAAATAAAATATTCACTTCACTACTTACTGCAAAAAAGCTGCTATTATCTGTCAAATATAAAGATTAACTTTGCCTTCAGGTACATTTTTAATGGCCTTTTAAATATAGCCCTGAACGACTGTAACACACAGTAATAGATGAAGAACTTTCTTCATCAGGGGGAAGTATATCTTAATTAGGTGTCAGGCCCAGAATTTTTTGCTCAGCTCATGCTCTTAGCAGTGAAAGATTTTTATCCCTGGTTATCTGAATTCATGACACAGTTGCAACGCAGGTTAAAATTAGGCAGACGATTTGTACTTTATTACTTGCCACAGATGTTTTAATAGGTTTTAATTAAAATGTCAAAGATTATATTCGATATATATATATTATTCAAATAACAGTGGAGAAACATGAGTTTGTAAAGATATGAAATAATCCAATTTTCAGTGTGCAAGAATAAATTGCATTTGCAAAAAGATGTTCAAGCATGAAGTAAACCCAAAATTTTATTCTTACAAATGTAGGTTTGCAGAATGGTATGTGTTTCCCTTATTCACTATAGTCCCTCATTGCTTTTCTCCACTGCTCTTTTCTTCTAAGGGACAAAAAAAGAATGTTTCAAATGATGAAAGTAATTTTCAAAGGACATCAGGGAACACAGAGGACACTTCTGTTCTGTTTTATGATTGAGTACTAACAGATTTAAAATACATAACATACATGCAGCAGCATATCTGCAAAGCTGTTCTCGCCAGTAATGGTCATGTTTACTATCCACCAAACTAGATAAACTTTGCAAAAGAACTATGGTATTAATGACTGATTAATTTTATCAGGAGCTATTGCAGTCAGATTTATTTTATTAATTAGTTCATTATTCATGCTGTCATGGCTCCAAAGTCACAGTGTTCACAGACAACCAGAGAAGCATCAATATTCAGTAGTTTTGATTGTTACTGATAGTGAGATCTCTCCATCAGTGCTTGGTTCTGGGTAATTTTTCTGACTGCCCTGATATTATTGGAATCATTTAAGATTTGGCTATCATTCAGAATTGTAATGAAAAGCTTTGAGATATTCTAGTTTATGTTATTAGTTTTTTTTAATGATGTTGTTAATTTCTGTAATGCTTAAGGTCTTCCAAGGGAAAAGCCCTTTTTCCAAGAAGTCCGGTGTGCTATAATGACATGCTATGATTTTGTTTACAGGAAATAGCAAAATGACATGATATATCATTTGTTTTAAAAGAACTAGTTTTTATTAAAGAGTTCATGGAAAGATTAGAGAAAATGGTCATTTTGGTTTTATAAGCTGAAATTGTAGTCAGCAGATGTTGTAAGATACCTTATTTTAATACCGAGTTTGTGTTTGGTTGGTTAGATTAAGGCTTTCATTTTAAATCAGAAATTTAGCCTTTAAGGTAACAACACTGGCATCAAAACCACCGCTTTCTTTCAGTAGTGCTTTAGTTTTGTTAGCTGCGGATACCTTCCTGAGTGCCCTCGGATCTCCAGGGCTGGGCCAGCTACCGATACAAGTACCTCAGCTGAGGTGCTGATCTGATCTCAGCACTGCTGCCTTCTCCCAGTCTGGGAAGGAGATGCTCTTCTCTACTTGACTCGGTGTTTTGACACATTGCTCTGAAGTTTGGTGAGCCTTGTCATTTGATTGGGATCACAGCCCCTGTGATGCTTATAGGAAATGTTATTTCCTCTTTTCATCCTTTTTCCTTGGGTGAAAACATTCTTACTGACACGTCCCTCACTTATTATGTAAAGCAGGTAATTAGTTGATTACTTGTGCTCCACTTAGCAGCATGATTGGATATGTGTCACTCTCAGTGATGTTATAGAATAATCTTTAGAAGAGGGCAGTTTACTTGGGAGATGTTCCTCCAGTGTCACCTTCAGTATCCTGGAAGCCCTTTTTCTCGCTCTCTGCTGGACTCCTTGAGTGGGTCCCACTGTCAGTGATCGGGTCTTCTTTTGGTGGCATTGGACAATTCCATCTACCTGACCTAAGCCTGTCGCTGTGCCCCTGCCTCCCCTCCTGACCAAAGGCTCTGACAGAGCTGCAGTAAGTACCCTTGATCGCCCCAGTGGAGCTCCACTGGAGACAAGGGCTGGAATTAAATTAACAATAAAAAATCAAGATAATTTAATCCTTTGACACTTATCTGTGAATGTTTTCTGCCAGCCCATATGCAGTGCAATAGCACTGGTATTTCATATGTATTTATTGTGCAAAGTAGAGGAAATTAGTTCTTACATGTTCAGTCTTGCCTTTACTTTTCATCTCATCTTTCCTTCTAATCTTCCTGCAATTGCACTAAAAAGCATTTTAGTAAACGTATATCAACTTTGTCTGAAATTGTTTTCCAGGCTTCTCTTAAAGAGCACCTGTGTTTCAACCTCTCCCAGATTGTATGCCGTTATTTGGTCAATTCTTCCGTACTCAATTTTAGGACTTTCCAGAGTTTATAGGGTATATATTCTTTTTTTTAAATAGCCGTTCAAATTAAGTGAAGCAATTCAGTTGCTGGCCATTTTTTCATCCATAATGTTATATGAGAAGAATTTTCACCCTCTTTTTTTTTTCTGTGGAAGGTATAATAAACTAGCTTGTAAGTCCCTTGTCAGTTTTTATTTCTGCCTTCATGTCTTTTTAACATCTGTTTCAAGAACAGCAGGCTTTGTTTCAATTCCAGTATTGTTTTGGCTAGTGTGTGCTGAAAAAAAATACTGTGAAGCATTGTTAAATTGACAAGTAAATTATACAAATTCCTATATACTCTTAATGTGTTTTGACTGCCCAGATATTAACTTAAAACCCCTAACCTTTCCCATGTGCTGGTGACTTTAAAGAGGAATAAAAATGGCAATATAAAACCCCCCAACAAATAACAGTTAAATGAATTGCTTTTTGTATCTATATATCATAGGCCTGTTATCTGTTTGATAAAGCGGGAAAAATATCTTGTCCTTTACAGAAAATGTTTGAGCTTTGTGATCCTGTAAAGTTTTATTTTTCAGTTGCAGAAGAGGTTGGGCCTTGTCCACCTAATACACTGCTGCCTTTGTGCTTGAAGCACCCACAGTCAGACTTCAACCTAAGAGAAAAATCTCCGGAATAAGGATGACTGAGAGGAGCAATGGCCTTGTCATTTGAATGTTTATAGCCAAAGATCTTTTTGTTTTTCTAATCTGCTGTTGCTGGGATATACTAATGTAAATTTTTGTGGATATATGAGCTAGACAGAAGGCCTGATTGCTACATGTTGTTTTCCTCTTAGATGAGCTTGCTACGTTTCCATTAGACCTAGTGGAGACCCAAGTTGTTTTAAAGGATTTAGAAGAAAGAGCTGAAAATATAGAAAATTAAAGGGAAAAGAATGATGGCTAGTTTGGGATAAGGCAGTAGCCTTGCACATGACTGAGTCACCACTGTGCTTGACATTGCTTTTTCCTTGGGGTAGTTGCTTACGTCCCCTGAATCTTAGGTGCCTTTTGGAAAAAAAAGATGTTATTGGTACTCTCTTTTCTCATTATGGTGTTAGGAGAATAAATTAAATTAGTACATGTTGGTGAAACAAAAAAATGCAAGGGGAGGGACTGGCTTATAATTTTTTTAATACATTTTGCTTAACTGATGACATAATTTCTCAATGTCATCATTAAGACAAGAATTCTTTTCCCACAGTGATGTCAAGGAATATTTTCTATTCTCAGAAGGTTCTTCTAATGGCTTCAGAGCACTTTAAAAGTATTTAACATAAGAAACTTCCTATGCCCAGACAAGTTGGATAGAGATTTTTTTTTAGTGTGGGGTGGTTAAGTGCCTTGCATATGTTATAAATCAGTGACTAAACTGAGAATTTAACTTGTGGACCAGTTGAAGGACAAATATATTTGTAAAGTTTTCCTAGCTGTTATGTAGAAATTCTTCATAATCTCCATCAGTACATATTTTTATGTTAATGTCCCTCCATTATGTATTATCTCTAAACTGAATTGTGAAAGAGGAATATTGTGTTCCAGTTTAAAACAAAAGCTAAGTCAAAGGGTCTTTTCTTTGGTCAGTGCCTTTAAATAGTGATTTTGACTCTACATGACTTTCAGGGTTGCTTGAAACAGAACTCTTTAGTTACGAGGTGATGCTGAATGAGCTATATTCAAAGCCTAATTTACACAGGAACTTGATGCTTAAGAGCTAGTGAGAATATTAACTAGTACAATAGGACGAGTAATATAGAATATATTTTGTTACCTTTTTTTATTAGGTCACAGAAAAGTGGCTTGACAACTGTTTAAGGCAGAAAACTATCAGCTGGGATTCCTTGGCTCTGGTAGCGCTATTGCATCCCATAATACTGGGCACTTCAGTCTGTCTTTTGATACCCGTGACAGACAGACAGTCTGTGAATTGACTGTAATGGTAGGCAGAACATGTATATGTTGTGACAGTTAATATTGTATGTGCTTTGGTAAAGCACTTGTGAAATATTGTAAAGTCCTTTTGATTTTCAAGAAAGGGAACGTTCATGGTGTTACTCCTAATACCGCAGCCCCATGCAGGAGGAGGCTGACAGTGAAGGAGAGATAGAAAGGACTGGACCATTTGAATGTTTCTAAGGTAAAAGGCAAATCATTTGACCATCATTTGAGGAGAAATATGAGATTCTGTAGGAATTAATTAGAATCCTTTTAACAATTTTGCCCTTCTGCAAGCGTGGGATAGGAATTTGACCCGTTCTTTATACGATAGCTAAGACTTGATGATACTGCCTTCATCTCTCTCAGTTTGTGAGGCATGAGAAAATAAGATGTGTTCCAAGCAGTGGGATAATTCTATTTTCTTCACAGCGTATGAGAAAAGAAAGGCTGCCATGTGTTGATGAGATCATCACTTTAATAGCAGCCATTTATCTCAGAATGCTCTCTGGAGGTAAACACACCGATCACTTTTAAAGTTAAAAGCATAATTCAGCCTGGCTAGTCTCTTAATCCTGTTCTTATTGAGGTGGCTTGGTTCAACTGATCTATTTAAATGGTGAAGAATGCAGCAGACTATTTTTTCAAGAATGCCTTTTATGCTTGTTTTAGTTTGATTCAGGATTCAATAGCAAATGCAAATTTTTTAAGCAAAAAGGCTGATCAGGCTGGGTGGAAAAATACAGGAAAAAAAGAATTCTTTATGTTGCACTTTAGAAATGCAAAGCTGGCAAAAAGTTATTTTGCAAATGACAAAAAAAATCGTAAGTTCTCATTAGGAACGACACAGACCACTGCAATCAGTTTTGATGCTAGAAATAGTACTGCTTTATACGTGGAGTAAACCGGTTGCTAAGGAATAGGTAGGTTGAGCCTTTTCACATTAAAGCATAGACTAATACCTGTGGGAGATTCTTATTAGAAGCTGGTTACAGATGAATTAAAATGAATTTAGAGATAAAACAATTAGAAAACAGCAATATCTGCAAGCTGAAGAACACAGTGGTCCTACAAGAACTTAATCCAACAGTCTGTCTGATCAAAGCAATGATCATAAATTTTTCTACGGCTGTTTTGGTTCTAGTTGCTGGTGGAAGGGAAACTCCTTCTTTTGCATCTGTACATTCAGTTTTGTACTTGTGAGGGTGGATGCTTAATGCTCCGGTTTTTTTTTCTCTTTCCAACGATATTTTATAATTTCCCCTAGTGCAGCAGGACGGAGCCCATCTTATTTCATTCTCTTCCAAGTAAAGAACAGAGATGTTGTTCCCTCTCTTTTCCCTTTTCTGGGGACTCAGTTTATACAGAGGAAGATCTTAGAATCAGAATCATGGTGCACTGCTGTGAGTTTTGTGGATGTGGGCATTTGGGTGTTGACTCATAAGCATGCTTTCATTGAGTCCACAAAACCAAAAAAGAGTACCTAGCCGTCTCGGTAAATTTCAAAGTTTCTCTCTTCAGGTGTAATTATAAAAAAATAAGTCTTTTAAGGTACATTTTCCCATAAACACTTTCATAGTCATGTAGGATTATAATTACTTGTCCAAAATTGAGAGGAAGTTTCTAATGCGTCCATCAAAACATTTGCCTAGTAGCAGTTCAAGTAATCTTATATTGTATACAGTTTCACAAATTGTACCTGTAAATTTTGCAAATAAGACAAAGTGTTTCTCAGAAAACTTTCAATGAATTAGTCATCCATTTGCAGATTGTTTCCATAATTATTTATTTCCTAATATCCTTCTTCTTAATATATAGCTCTAGAAGTTGGAGCTGTTAAAGTTTTCTCCTCTAAAATTAAAAAAAAAAATATTTAAACAAAAAAAAAAATCCCTTGTACATAATTGGCTATTTATAGGCATTTCTTTTAACTTTTCACATTTACTGGAATTGAGTTACTGAGTTTAATAATGGTCAAGAAGCAAGTATAGACATGAAAAAAAAAGGAATAGTTAACATTGAGGAGAAACGTATTGATTTAATTAAATTTCTGTCATATGCCCTAGGAAGAAATGTCAAATTAAAGCGAGTTATATTGGTTAGATATTTCAGATCTGACACAAATCAAGTCTTTATTAATTCCTTGATTCCTAATTGTTTTATTTGCATCACAGCACACCATAGCTCTTTGATATGGTTCTGCTCTTGCTCCCATTGTAATTACTTAGGACTTGGGCACAGGAGAGAGGAATTCAAGCCTGTCTCCTTAATTGCTTAGTTTGTTTTAATATCCATATATTACCTGCAGGATTTATTTGATGACCGCTTCTATTGCTGTCATCTGAAGATGACACAGCTTACAATCTCTTTTATCTTATGGCACATCTTGAAGGCTAGGGCATGCTCTTATCCCCAGTGTATATATGAAGAATTGGGCACAGATAAAGTGGTTTCTCAAAAGGGTGTCTGGGAAGTCTTTGGTGGAACAGAAAATTACTCTATTGCTTGCTATCTAAGGCTGCCTCTGAGAATTTGAATGTGCAGAGTAAAAGCCAGTAAAAGCCCAGATTCCTCGGCTGGAGGCCTTAGTTGTGCAGTTGTTACTCCATCTCTGCCTTATTTGTCTCTTCTCTTCCTCCTTCTTGACTCCTTTCAAAGGGGTGAATTTTGCCTTGTTTGGGTTTTTTTTTAATATCTGGTTGATTTGGGTTTTTTTCTCTTTGTTTTTATTTTCCCATCTTCCTTGTACACTCATGTCAGTCACTTTTTACCTTCTTTCTTTTCGAATGTCATTGTTTTCTGGAGAGAAGAAATTTAAAAGACTGTAGTTGAATCGAGCTATTACCGCCCTGCTGGATTTATGCAAATATGGTGCTATTTAATTTGAAGAAATTATAAATGTGTGCATCCTGCAGTATTTTTTTTTTCATCTCTTGCCTTCAGATCCACAAAGTCAATATTGTTTCATAACTTCTCTCCAGTACTTTCAGTGGAGATTTGCAGTGCAAAGTGAGCAGTTTTGTTAAGAGAAAAAAAAACTGTAGTTTTTAATGAGTTTAAGCAAAATCTTAAAATTCTGCAATTTTATGTGCAGAAAAATTCTTGAAGTAATTTGTCATAGGTTATTCAGAAGATTTTATTTTGGTAAATTACATTGCTTTTTTTGGTGTTTTTTTAAGTGGTTTTGCTGTTACATTGTACATTATATGGTTATCAAAGGATCATCTCAAAATGTGGAGTCGCTATTGTGTGACAAAGTAATAAGTAATATATACAATTAGTGATTTCAAACAAAACCCCCCACTTCAAATTAAGAGCAACATAAAAGATTTATTTTAAAAATTTGAAATTCAATGATTGAAAGTGGTTCTTATTTTCTTTCTAGATTAATTGACATTTTTATTATGATGAGATTAGAAAATCTGTTTCTTACATTGAAATGAGCAACAGAAAGAAAATGAGTGAAAAATGTCATGCCCACCCTGCATCACCGACATTGGGAATCCTAACAGTTAATATGAGATAGAAGAGGAACAAAAACAATTTAGCTACTAGAACAAAATCTCTGTTGAGGAAGATGGACTCCCTCTGACAGATGAAGGAAGACAGTTAAGGACAAATCCGTTTCTGTTGAAGAAGCATACTACTAGAATTATGTCACATTAATAAAAAACAAAATTATACTGGCAAAGAGCGTATTTCCCATCTTTGCAGAGGGAACTCAGTTTGAGTCTTGATAGGCAGGATTCTCCCAAGCAAACACCCTGAATTACTGAAGATCAGTCTCTGCCAACAGTGTTGATGCTCCCAAATCAAAGTTAATAGAAGATCATTTTTCTCTTACCTTGGAAGCCGTTCTTCCCTTCTTTTCCCAGTGCACACATTCTTTCCAAATCATGATTTGAAAGCCAGGAGAAAACAGAGTGAAAAGAGTCTCATCAACACAAGAGAAACTTGGTTAGTCAAACATTTTTCTTTTGTTTCAGAAAAGAAACAACTTCTACAGTGACAGCTAGAATTTTAGATTAAGATCTTTGAAAATGTCAATAGATTTTTGTTTTAATCTCCTATGACAGTGTTTCAGCCCCGATGATCCGTGCCAATTTTGAGCCAAAATTAAAAAATTTTCTTCCAACATTTATATAGTTTTGATTTTATTTGTTTTTAATTTCTTGGGTTGAAAGATTGTTACTGTGCTTAGTTGCAATTGCACAGTGAAATTTTCTGTATGTGTTTTCTCCACCATCACTGGGTTTTTTAGCTTTTGGGTTGACCTTGTGGCTGTGCCACTCTTGCTGCCCATTGTCAACCAAGTAGGTGAGGCCAGTGCTGAGCCCTGCTTTTCTCGGCACCAGAGGAAAATGTGTATAGCAGTTATGCAGATAGATCCTGGGTTGACTGCTGCCACACAGCATGTACAGCTTTGATCACTCCAGGGATCTAAGCGTATGGAGCTGTAAGCACAACAAGTCAGCCTGTTTTCAGACCTGTATCATCTCGCATTACAGCCAGAAGAGTGTTTTATTTTCCATGGAAGGGTATTAGTGCATATACGTCTCCATGCTAGCACTGACCTTGAGCCTCAGAACCTATGGCTTCCTGTGAAATTAGACTTTTGTTTAGATGTTAATAACATTTGAGTGATTTAATTCCATTGGTACCTGCTTTCCAATGCAAAATTATGTCAATAAAGTGGAAATAAATTTAATAGGCTTAATGGTGCCTTTAGAGTTAAAGTAGCTTGGCTGCAACCTTCTGAGTCATTAAGGTGTTTGCTGACAATGCAGACTAACAGCAGTGACTTTAATACTACTGTGTGAGGAATTACTTAATTTTAAAAGGCTTCAGCAAATTTTCATGCCTTAATCCGTCCCCATTCTGTCTAGCTGCTGGAACCTGTTTGTACTCCAAATACCTTATCTTCCTCCTTGACAGGGAATTTCTGAACATACATAAATCTGTGGACCTAATTGCTGTTGAATATTTTTCCAAATGTGTTTCCCAGGAAAAAGTCTGAACGATAAAAATACCCTAAATGTGAAGTTAAGGTATTTATGTTGTCTATACCTCCAGTCTTTCCTTTAGATTTTGCTTTAGCCACCTTCTTTTTGAAACCTTTATTACTATTTCATATGTAAAAATAATGATAAATGAGGCTGAAGTTTAATCATTCATTTCTTCTGAGTCAAATCCTGCATTACCAAAAATTAAAGCGTGTCTTGATGCAGCAATGGAGGTACATTGTTTATGCTGAAATGCAGTATGTTGCATTATTAATATCCAGCATAACTTTTGTTCCATGGCTAAAATAGATAAATAAGAAGTTGTAATAGTGTATTTAGTTTGTGTGGCAAGGTTTTGGCAGCAGGAGGGCTACAGGGGTGACTTCTGTGAGAAGCTGCTAGAAGCTTCCCCTGTGTCTGATAGAGCCAATGCCAGCTGGCTCCAGGATGGATCCACCACTGGCCAAGGCCGAGCCCATCAGCAACGGTGGCAGCGCCTCTGGGATAGCATATTTAAGAAGGGGGAAAAAACCTGCTGTGTACCAGCAGCTGGTAGAGTGAGTGAGAATATGTGAGAGAAACAACCCTGAAGATACCACAATCAGTGAAGAAGGAGGGGGAGGAGGTGCTTCAGGTTCCAGGGCAGAGATTCCCCTGCAGCCCCTGGTGAAGACCATGCTGAGGCAGGCTGTCCCTCTGCAGCCCATGGAGGTCCATGGTGGAGAAGATGTGGAGAACCCCAGGCCAGAGCAGGTGGATGCCCAAAGGAGTCTGTGACCCTGTGGAGAGCTTGCGCTGGCAGGACCNCTGTTTCTGAAGGACTCTGCGCCCCGTGGAAAGACCCCGTGCTGGAGCAGTTAATGAAGAACTGCAGCCTGTGGGAAGGACCCACACTGAAGAAGTTTGTGAAGGACTGTCTCCCGTGGGAGGGACTCCACGCTGGAGCAGGTGAAGAGGGTGAGGAGGAAAGGAGCGGCAGAGCCAACGCGTGATGAACTGACCACAACACCCATTCGCCATCCCCCTGCGCTTCTCGGGGGGAGGAGGTAGAAAAATTGGGAGTGAAGTTGAGCCTGGGAAGAAGGGAGGGGTGGGGGGAAGGTGTTTTAAGATTTGGTTTTTCTCATTACCCTACTCTGATTTGATTGGCAAAAAGTTAAATTAATTTCCTTGAGTTGAGTCTGTTTTGCACATGATGATAATGGCTGAGTGATCTCCCTGTCCTTATCTTGACCCACGAGCCTTTCATTCCGTTTTCTCTTCCCTGTCCAGCTGAGGAGGGGGGCGGCTTGGTGGGCACCCAGTGCACGGCCAGGGACAACCCATCACAAATAGGCAGGTCTTGTAAGGCTTTGGGTGTATCAGGATCATGTATGGATGAATTTGAAATGTATGATACTGACTTAAGGCATTTGCACACGTAAGGGCCACACTGGTTTTCCAGGTGGTCCAAACAGGTGTGTATCAGCTTTTGTGCTGATTGCGTGTTTGAATGGTGGGAAATGAAAGAAATTGGACAGAGACGATTGTGAAACTGACAAGTTGCGCTTCTCTCTGGATTCACAGGTGACAGTAATGGTAGCAAGATTGAAATAATGTCTTAGGTAAACCTTAATATGTATTAATTTTATGAAAAAGTGGAAAAAGGGGGCAATTACAAGAAAAAAACTAGCACAGTAAAACAAACCTCTTAGTTATAAGTAGGCCTTCCCGATTTAGCAAAATCCGTTTAAATGCATTAAAGTAGTTAAAAAAAAAAAAGTAGCTATAGGAAATAATATTTTAGACAGGAATTTGCTGCTTGTTAGTACTTAAAATTCACGTATTGTAGCTTGAACAGGAGTATTATCAGCACTATTCAGGGAAATGCCTGTTGCCTTTTATTTTCCTCAAGAGCTACATCTTGTATTTCAGAAGTAGTTGTCAGGTTTTTTTACATTATCATTTTCTGCTGTTACAGCTAGAATTAATGTTATACTTTGTTTTTCTGTTATTGACTCTATATTTCAGGAAATCAAAACATAGCCGTTGACTATGAGGTGAAACATAAGTGCTCAACATTGGAGTATATCTCATAAGAAAAAAAAATTACTTTTATTTTACATGGGTTTTTTTAAGGACAAGTGTAAAATAATGGTATATCGTGAAAGGAAATGAAAAAATACTTATTGCAGTCAAACAATTTATAATCAGATGTTTGTTATATCTGACTTGATTTTCTAATGGGAGTATAAAACTCATACCCAGATATTTAGCAGGCAAGTTTTAGGATTTCATGTAAAACAAAAATTTTTGAATACAGGTGAGGTAGCTGTGGAAGTTGTTGACCACCTAATGTGCATATATAAATACTGTGCAGACCAGTCATGGAATTTCATTGCACCATGCAATTTAGGAATATGATACCTTTATTATAATTCCTTTACTATCTTTCATCTTTGTAGATTTTTCTATCTATTTTTATCTGATCATTTATAGCAGGAATAATGTTAATGGTTTGGAATATAAGTACTTGGAATAGCTAGAGTTTTCATTATGGTTGTCAAATACCTTAACCCTGCTTTCATCATTTTACTAACTTACAAACCTATTTATTGCTTTGTATACTTCAAAACAAATTAGCATTGTCCCTTAAGTATACAGTTCTAGGAAAGTAATATACTTTTAGCCAGGAGAAAAAAAAAAACAAAACCGTGAGATTTTAAACTTTAAAAGTTTTAATTTTAAGAGTCATTTTTCTGTGACGATTAGTAAATATATTTCCCTGGCCAGGTGCTGTGTTACAGAAAGTGCGGAGCATGAGTTTGTTTTTATGAGACAAATGCTATTTATTGTTGCTGGCACTCAGTATTTACAGAGCTTTGCTGTGCTTTGAATGTCGCGAAATGCTGCAGTCAGTGCCAGCTTCTGCTTCTGCAAAATCCTGCCTCTTGGTAGTGAATTAGCACCTGACACTGACAACCGTACCAGCAGCTCATAGGCGTTGTTTAATTCTTCTTGGCGTGGGATCAGATATGGTACTAGCTCGGTCACCGTTCCTCCTCCTGCAGTTCAGACTGGGAACTCCCCGGTGGAGATTACCTGGACATTAAAGCAGGGTTTCTGTTGTGCTCTGGGGAGGCACAGAGCTGAAAGAGTGATCATGAAGCTGGTCCTGAACTTTTGATGGCTTTGTCTCTAAGAAAGTCCATCATAGAAAAGAAAAGCAAATGAATGCCAGGCACTGTGAATCCAGCTGCCGTCCCACTGGAATGCTGCTTCCCTGTGAGGTCTTCATCTGGAGTGCTCTCCACTCAGACCAGAGTCGTCCTTCAAATTTTAAGAATGTACATACGAGATTACAAGATCATTTTGTATACCGTTTTACTTCTTTGTATTACCAGGCTAAGATGTTCAAATACCATGATTAAAACACTCAGTTTCATTAAAGTGGTTTTAAAATTGATTTATAAGAAGTGGGGAAAATTAGATTTAGAACTGGAATCTTCCTCTTTCTGTAAGTGGTTTATATGCTCATTTTGGAGTACATTATGGTTATATTTCAATTATTGTGCTTACCGCTACAAGAACTAGAATTGCTTAAAAAAAGAAAATTTTAAAAGTCAACAGACTTCTTGATGTTTTAAGTAAAACGTTGAATGTTATAATGGTTTTGATAAAACTACAAGATTTTCAACAGCATATAACCTTTCACCTATACTTTACACCCTTCTTTACTTTATGAACTGGTCTTTGGTGGTGATATATCCCAGCAACTACCTTTCCAGCTGTTAAACCCAAGACTGATCCCTGTGTTCATCACAAAGTATTTTAGGGTAAAATATCACTAGAAAGCAGCTTGCCTCCTGCTGGCTCCAATATTATATATATCTTCAGTGCGCTACGGACGCTTCCTTATATTTGTTGAATTTTGTATTCTCTGCAGCACGTATACCACTGTGTTTTGCATATATAAATTACAGAAGCTAGGGCATGTGAACATAAATGAGATCTCAGCTTCTCAAAAGGCTTACACGCTTGCTTTTCTTTTAGCCACATGTATTTATGCTTCTTTAATATGGATCTTGAACTGTAACATTGTGGTTGAAATAAATGAAAAGCACAGATATTCATTTTTAGGTTGGTTTCCTAAGAAACTGAAGTTTATGTGATTGTGCTGTTCATCTGTCGGCTAGGGATCTGAAAACCTGAACACGGGGTAGAAACTGAAACTGAGTATCATTGTGTTAGAAGATGATAATTAGGGAAAATTGTCAGGAGGTTAGGGGGGGAAGATGCAGATGAATATCTTCCTCTGAGAGAAGAGCAGGCAGGCACGACACAGACAGACGCTCCCTTTCAGGCTCTCTGTGCTCAGTGCAGAGCGACTAAGCAAACTTCAAACCCTCCTTCTTGCTGTAGTCGTATTCAGATACTTACTATGTTAATATTTCCTATCAGAACTATGTAAAAAACTTCCCTGAAGTGCCAGTGAAAGATTTCTGCTTTTTCACCTCACGTTTCTAGGCAGAGCTCGAGCAATGTGAGCATCTTCCACTGCTCTTTTGTGTACAAATGAAGGTAGACTCTCATTTTGATCTTTGCTAAAATACAGAAATGGCGTTATTGACGCCCTTCCTGCACAGCTTCATAGAATGGTTTAGGTTGGAAGGGACCTTAAAGATCATCTTCTTCCAACCCCCCTGCCATGGGCCAGGGACACCTCCCACTAGAGCAGGCTGCTCAAAGCCCCAGCCAGCCTGGCCCTTCCTTCGCCCCGGGCTGTGAACATTGCGAGAATACGGTGGTTTGAGTACCTTATTGTGAGACTGTCTGTGACTGTAGCTTTCACCAATGTGGAACGTGTCCTTGATGGTGTACTCTGCGTTGGAGAGCAGTCAGAGGGCTGTCGGCTCAGGATGAATACCCATCAAAGAATCCGTGTTTTTGCTAAGTGTGACGGAGCTAAAGTAAACTCATCTCCCAACTTAACTGAAGGGGTCTCAGATTCATCCAGGTAAGAACACTTGAATCTCTTTACAGAAAATACTTAAAATTTGTTGAAGGGCAGACCTGCTTCAGATTATTACTGTCTTGCTAAACGAGAATTGTCAGGTTTATGGCAGATAGCCTGTTAGATTGACATACGGATTTCTCAACTGCCTCAAAACAAATACAGCATATTAGTGAGCATCTGATCTCAGTAATTGTCCACCCATCAGTTTGGACACCAACAAAAGTTTTCCTGTTTTCCTTGTACCTTCTGAAGAATTATGGAACATTGCTATTTATCTCCAACAATGCAGAGTGGCAAAATTACGGACACTGAACATCATAGCTCAGCATTTTAGTATGCTTCTTGTGCTTTAGGTTAGAGCTTTCAATTTCTTTAGTCAGCACGTTCAGGTCATCTTATAATTCTCAGGTATATCAGAATTATTTGTCAAGATTTAAGTCCTCCAGTGCCTATATTGTGCTGTCCTCTAGATGGTTGAGTTTAGGGTCATATTTTCCGTCAGTGCAAAAATATAACTTTACTGTAGTTACTGAAATAGTGCTGATTTAAAGCAGACCAGGATTTCCTTTGGTGGTTAAATTTAAAATGTTGATGGTAATTAAAATTAGGCCTTTTAATGTCTGTATGATAATCTAATTTTCTCAGCTTTCTTAATTTACCTTTCTTTGTCATTAAAGTTAATGTAGATCCTTAGGTTCACTACTGTCTTCTATTCTCTGTGCTAAGTATGCATAAAGTTACGTCGCTCTGGGATCGGGTCTTTTCCTCTTCATTTATGATCAAATAAAAAACCAAAAATCTTGTCCTCCTATCCTAGTTGGCATCATTCAAATCAGGGATTCTTTGAGAATGTGTATAAAATACTTAATTTTCCTAGCATCATCACCTTGTACAGGCTTTAAAACTTTGTTTTAAAATAGTAATTTCATAGCCTAGTCATGCCCTAGAGAGTCCATGGCACATTCAAACACCAGGTTTCTCAGTGCAGCATTTAATATCCATAAGGTCTGTATCATTCCTAGTTATTCGCACATTCTGTGCTTTAACAAATACTGTTTTCTTCTTCATTCTTTTGCCTATCCCAATGTTAATAGGAATATTAACTGTCTTGTTCCTGTTTTTATCTATTGTGTTTTATATGAATTGTTCCAGTTCTATATCACACTGAATCTTTAATTCTTTATGAAATAATTGACAAAAACTCTATTGTGTAGTGCTCTTCATAATTCTTCTTTTGGCATGCATCCCATTATATATATATTTTTATATATATACACACACACACATATACACACATGTATGGCAATAATACCAGGCTTAATTTTATCTAAGACTATAAAAGTGTGCTGTCTTATCTAACAGAATAAAGGATTTTTTTAATATGAATGCTTTGCTGAAGGTAAGAGTCATCCTGTTTCTCTAGAAGAGAGGGCGCAGTCTTCATGTAATAAGACTTATCAATTACCTTTAAATTCTTCTTTGCCTTGCAACTTACTTGTGTATATATACCTTTCCAAAATGGTTATTAGTACTTTTTGTATTCTAGTCTAATATTTTTTTAATTTGAATGACCCTAATAGGATTAATATCCAAGTGCCAAAAATTACTTGTCTTTCTGTTGAGTTCTGTGGATTGCAAGACTGATGTTCAGTGCATTCAGCATAGTACACACTTTTTTCCAGGTTTCCTGCAAAACCACTTAGGGAAATATTTGTAGCCTTTCTTTCTGTCTGTGTTAGTTTCTTTCAAACAGTCTGTTTGAACAGGTCTGAACAGTAGATCTAAAAAATCAAGGAGAATCTGACACACTGGAGGTGTGGAAGAGGACATGGGGGAGCAATACTAAGTTAGAAACCCAAGTTTACTTTCTCTGCTTTATATTGTGGCCAAATAATTTAGTTCCTCAGTTTTGTTTCCCTTCTGTAAGGTGGTGACCATAGAAATCACACAGATTAATTAATTGAAGATCTTAATGCAGTCTAGTATATATATCTATATATACTATATACTATATATATATATATAGTATTATTGCAGCCATATGAGTTCTTGTTTTCATGTCAAGAAATAGTCAAACCAATGTAGAAGTCACAATGTCAAATTAGGCATAGTAGGAATCCTTATAGGATTTCTTCTTTCTTTTGCAAATGTAGCATGAAAAATTGGCATTTCTGTCCTGGCTTCTTGCTGCATGTAATCTTATGTTTCTTCATTTGTCATTAATGAATCTTGTCAATTAAATAATTGTGAAAAAAAAAAATAATCAAAACTCTGTTAAGGCTTAACCAAATTTTATTTCAAAAAACATCAGTCCATAGAATTCACCAACTGAATAAAATATAAAGCTTTAATTGCAATGAGCTGGGAGGAAGAAACTGCTAATGATTTTGGTTTTGGAACACGGATTACAGGCTAAAGAATCCAGTGATCAGAAAAAATACTAGGTGTAAAATAACCTTAAATATTAGGAAAATAATATAGTTGGATACTACTGATAGGTCAGGCTTTCTGATAAAAAAAGAATTAATATATTTAGGTGGAAAACTTGAAGATGTCATATATTTAGTGTGGTAGTTAATAAGAATTTAAGACCATTTGATTAACTAGAATTAATTGTATTTTTACAATGCAGGGACTTAACTGTGCTGTTATTACCAAATAATAAACATGGAATCAATTAAATTTTATAGCATCTGTCAGGGGATATATACTAGGCAACCTAGAAATTGATTTCTTCAAATATTCTGCAGAAGGAAATCATGATGAAATTTTGCAAACATAAGACAAACCCTGTGTCTAATACAGTGAGCAACTGAATTTCTAATAGCAAACCTGCTTAGTTCTGTATGCACAATCTGTTGCAAAGCTGGTGTTTTGTGTTAGTATTAGTGACAAATTATTTTAGGGCTGAAGCAAAAATAACGGAAGAGCACATTTTCAGTATTCTTCAAATTGAATGTAATATTTTTAAATATCATAAAGAGTTTAATGAAAAGGGAAAATGAAAATGATGCGATTGAGAGAGGAGAACCTTGCAGTGGTAGATCTGACATTCTAGTTGACTTCATCTTGCTATGCTATTGCAGTTTTTAAATAATGAAAAACACATCAAAGCAAACTTACACACTTCTTATAATGTAGCAAAAAGACATGCTCATAAGAAGGACAAGAACTTTTAATTTTACTATTTTATTCAAAGAATTACCAGTCTTTCAATTTTAATAAAGGGACAAGTTTTCTATTTTTTAAAAAAAGACCCAGCTCAGTAACCAAACAGGTCTGTTGATAACTAGGTGAAAAGTACATTTTTGGATCATACCAAGGAGAGTTTTATGAATTGTTCAACAATGTCTGATTCTTCAACAGCTTCCTTTCAGTGAATGATAGCTCTAATCCTTGAGGTAAAGAAGATTTTTCTTGAGCCTGAGTGCAGGAAGCTTAGTTGAAGAGCTTTATCCCATCAGAGGTATCTTAACCGAACGGTTATTTTTCTACTGTATCCTATTGTTGTGTATTAGCACCAAGGAAGCTTCTCTGAATTTCCATGAAGAAAAATGGCAGCAGTGGCATAGAGCAGCTCAAATGTGCCTAACACATTTTGACAGAACAAAGACATTTTAAACCCTGCATAATAGTGAAAATATGGTTTCCCCACATGGCATTTTAGAGGCTTCTGCACTGCCTAGAGTCTGATAGCTCATTCTGTGAGACTCCCATACCGCTTCCCTAGTCTGTTTTTCATCTCAGTCAATTCAGCATCCCAAAATCTTGGCAATTAATTTTCATTTCCAGTAATCCTCCTATCTACTCCTGAGCACACCACCTCTCTTCCTACCGCGGCTCAGCGAGGAGATTGCTAATGCTCCACTCAGGGTTAGGAGGGAGGCAGATCCAGCACGAGTGCCTAATGAGGATTACCTTAGAGGGAACATAAAGAAAGAGGACAAATGGGACCAAAACGGTATAAAATACCAATCGCTTGAGTTGATGTAACCCCCTGGCCCCCAGTTTACACCTACCAGCAGTAGAGGAAAATCAGTGGAGTTGAATAGAAAAATTAATTCACCAATTACAAAATGAGAAGGTTGATTCACAAGGACTCTGAGCAGAGGTATGAGTACGGGGTCATCCTGCCCACCCATGGTTTGACCTGCCCTGCAGCTTCATATGACCTAAAGTTACTGTCCACTCTTCTTTACCTTTTATTTAACAAGTAATTTTTTCTGGTGGTTGGTCTCTAAAATCAGGTCTGATAGGGAGCATCCAAATTTCTCTGTCCCTACCCTGATTAATTTAGGAGATTTTAGGAGAGCTCTGCTTGGGGCGTGCAGCAGCTCACACAAGGAAGGCAGAGGAATGTGGATGAGTGAGTAGGTGGAGTTTCATCTGTACTTAGAGAAGTTGAAAATCATGGAGGACAATGGGTGGATATATAGTAAAACGTGACACCTTAAAATCCTGTGTAGAGTGGATCTAGGGATCATTGCCTATTGCTGCCTGTGTTCCTCTACTCCTCTTGCATCAAAAATATGAAAATATAAAGCAAAATCTTATGTTTTATCCTTGTGGGTAGAAAAAATCTTCTGGTTTTATTCAGTCGTGATGGGTTTCTGCTCAAGCCCAAACCTTGAGGGCATAAATTAACCAGGAATACCAATAAAGAAAGAAAACCTGATGTTTCTGTGTGACAGGTTCTTTGAGGTCTGCTCATTTCAGAAGGCAGGGCTAATTTGAGGTACCCCATGCCAGGTTGCCGGTGGCACTGAAGAGACTTCAGCGAGCCGTACTGCAGAGCTCGCTCTTCTCAGAGGCCCATTGGGCTTTCTTCTGTGTGTGGTTTTGTGTGTGGATCTGCCCACCCGAAACTCTTGCTTGGTAGCTGTAGTTAGAGATGACCAATTGCTGCTTCCATCTTCAAATGAGCTTTGAAAGTACCGGTTCACTCATTCTTTTTAAATAGGGCAATCTATGCGGAACAGTCCTACACGACTTTATATGAGCAAACCATATAGTTCAAAACATTCAAATAAAACAGCGCAGCTTCACAAGGAAACAAAGTTTCCCAGTGACATCTAGTCCACTAGGTATAATCACTGAGCACAAATACCCAGATCTGAAACTCTTTGAAAGTGCTACATGCTGCTGTAGTTCTGTCCAAATCCGTTTTTTTTGCACTAACTTGGGGGTTTTACCTCCAGCTACAGAAGCAGAGTGTTTTACAGTCAGAGAGGTTAATGCAGATTTTCTTGATGACCCTTTATGATTTGTCGAATTTTCTCGTGCCATTCTGAAGAAGGTAGCACATCTTCATTCCTGTGACAGCCGGCAGTATTACAGAGCAAGTGCCAGCTGAATGAGAATAGAGCTCAGTCTTATCTAGTGATACCTCGGGGGGAATAGAACATTTGTGAAATTCTTCTTGCCTGTCAGAGGAGTCGAGGCATTTTCCTCCTCTCTTCTCAGTTCACTTTTCAATCTCAATAGCTTATTGGAATGACAGGGTATCAAAACGCCTGGAAAGCTAATACCATACATCAAGCACCTGTGTATTGCAGAGGTCTGACAGTGCTAACAGAATAGATGGATTTTATATAATCTCTGTCTCCTGAAAAGAATGAAAGAAAAATATTATAGACTTGACCTGTGATCTCGTAGAAATAGTCTGAGTTTTGTCTGGGTGGCTTGGCAGAATTGGATGTACTGAATATTGTTCCACTTGATGTTTAATGAGCAGATGAGTATGTAGAAGAGTAGTTGTGACCATTCTGTTAAACATAGAGGAAATCCTCAGAGCATCAGTTCCATTTCTTAGAGCTGGGGTTTATTCCAGTTGCTGATATTGTTTCAGGAATTTGAATTTCATTACCACACTATTTCTGACATGTTGATAAGCTGGGCATCCGAAAGAATCAAGATACCTTCCCTCACCTCCCAGTTTTCACTGAGACTCAGAAGAGTTTCCCTTGTTTTCTATTTTAATTTTTCAACTTAAGAGAATTATCTACTGCGTCTTTAACTCCATCCACCAATTCAAAACCTCCAGTCAGCGTGACAAAGTGTAATATATGTGCTGCCCGCTGAATGCTGGGATGCAGCCCAGAAGTCCTCTCTCCGGGCAGCTCTCAGAGGGGAAAAGGAGCAGCCTTGCAGCGGGTCCCATGGAGAGTGGGCTTCTGGAGAGCTGGTGGCTGCAACAGAGACATACCAGGGTGGTGAGTGCAGAAAAGGCCAGTAGTGTAGGAACCAGAAGCAGAGATGTTGAGAGATGGAATTGACACTGATGCCTTTCAGAGGGAGTCATAGGATATTTTCCTTCCTTGTTCCCCCACTACATGCATTATTTGGAGGGAAACACAGTGGGAAAAATGGGTCCCAGCAGCCACGGACTCAAAGGAGATTGCTGCCTCAGCTGCCTGCCTCTCCTCCACTACTCCTCTGCACTAACCAGTTTCTTCCAGGTGCACCATTGGTAATGGCAGATTGAATTTTGAGCTTTCCCTCTAGGGATAGAGATGAGGGTGCATTTTTAGGAGAATCAAGTTCAAGCAGATCCTTCTTTCACATAACACAGCTTCTAGTACTGGGGAAAGACGAGCGTGGTATGAAGATTGTTTCAATGTTGATTCAGTGTAAGGGTAGCTGGGAATTCAGAACTGCAAGCGGTAAGAACGTATCACACAAATACCAATATCCTAAGAAAAGTGAGTGCTGAAAACGTCTAAAAATATCTGTGTGTATATCTTGTTTGCAGGAGTAACACACTTGTCTATCAAAGATCCTCATGGTGTTGAATTGAAGCAGAAACATACGTAATGTGGCCGTGAACAAGAAAGTTTGGGGAGCTGTTGAATTATGCATTTTCTGGTTAAATTAGTGCTGGAGTAAACTAGTAAACTAGTGCTACTTAGTGCTAGAGCTTGGCTTATGAAAGATGCAAATGTGTAGCCATCAATGTAAACTTTACTATGGAGGAAGCATGATGACATGAGCAGGACGTGTGTTGGAAATTAATATTTGCTCATGCAATGTAAATATTAAACCGATGCACAACACTCAGTTTATCGAAGCAGATTTTCTACTTACTGTGAAGAAAGCTTGTTGCTAACTTGATTGTAGAGCCATGTTTAGGAAATAGGACCATGAGAGACTGGAGGGAATTTATGTTGTTAGGAGTTAACTATGCAGAGTACCAGTCACAAAGAGATGGAAAAAGCTATTTGTAAAAAACATTCCTTAATTGCTTCAGCACGGAGAATAAAAGCTTTATTTTTGAAGGAAGAAGGCAGGGAGAATTTTTCTGTCTGATCTTTTGCCCTTGGGATGTTTTGTGCAGCCTGGCTCTATTTCCTATCTGACTGCTGTTCATCACCTACTCTGGCTGGTACAGCACTCAGTTCTGGTAAGTGAGCCTTTGCAGTTATGTTTTTCTCAAGACTGAAGCATTACCAGCATTGTTGTTGAAATAATATTTGGAAAGGCATGAACAAATTAAGGGTGTAGGAAAAAAAAAAGCAGTGTTTTCTCCTCACAGACAATTAAAGCATCGTAAATAATCATGTGAGGATTTACTTAGGGTGAAAAACATTGGCACCTCTTAATAATCTGTTCCTTTGTTGCACTTACCACAAGTATTCAAGGACTGGCATTAATTAAAGTACTTCTAAATGGGATATTGCTACTGAGTACAGTACTAACAGGCTTATTTTTCTTCATTGCTGTTGCATTTATCCTATATATGCTTTGCCTTTTACAAGCTAATTTGATATATATTACTCCTTTACTATATATAACTCCTTAAATGATTTGCAGAACACTGTAAACAATTTATGCGTGATGTTTGCATTGCCCAGAGTATTGTAGATAAACTTCTTAGGAAGATGGAAATACAGTAGCTTATATAGGAATGTATCAAGTCACAATGGGATTCCTTGAGATCTCAGAATTCACTTTGCAAAGTTCTTTACATTTATTGCTTTAAAAAAAAAAAAAAAAAAAGGGAAAAATTTCCTCAAGAAGGTGCCAGGGTGAGAAATACGGCTTTTCCTTATGTGCCACCAAATTTGCAAGTGATCTGTCCTGCGCTTGAGACTTCCCCGAGCTCTCAGTTAAACTAAGGCCTTTCCTAATTCTAAACAAATGCCGTGATTGACTCAGTTTGCTTCATTCCTCTGAAAGAACAATAAAAAATGAGGAAGGGAAGGGGAGAGAATTTAGATATTTTCCCTTGTCAGGGCCACATGCCGGTTTGCTAATATTTTAAATAGTTGCTCGCCTAGCTAGCTATTATTTTCAAGTACATCTCATTCTTGCTGTGCACTTGTAGTTATTTAGTATTTGTTTTTATCTTTGGGGGGGCTGAGAGGAGGTTCTACATGTAGAGCCTGGAGCTAATTCAATAAATGAATTTAACAATGGCAATATAAAATGAGCTTACTGAAACCAGACAGTACTCTCAGAGCCAGAGAAGAATTTCTCTGGTCCCTAAATAAACAAAGAGTGTTACAACAAACAGACCATGGTGGCTCCCCCATGGAGGCAGGTTTCAGTGTGCTGCAGGGTTTTCTTACAGCACAGTAGAAACGTGTCTGTGTCTATATGAACATACACATACCTATATGAGAAGCAAATAACCTCTCATTTGTTTGGAAATTATGGCTTCCTAATTACAAATGTGGAGACACTGTGATTTACTACTTTCTTACTTCATAGCATATTAAGTTGTATTTATGTAATGTTTGGATGGAGAACTCCTAGCTCTTAGCAACAAGTTTGATGGAACAGCTGAAATAGTTTATACTGTAAAGAATTAAAAACGTGGTGCTTTACTGATCATTCTTTCCAATACTGGAAAGATTTAAACAAGCAGGAGAAAATTTGTAATAATCTTTTTATTTCTTTTTAATTCGGAAGTATCCTCTTTAAATTATGCTTTTCCTACAGCCATATTTTTAGGGTTAGAGAAAATAGGTTCTGATCTTATAAAACAAAGCATTTTTTAAACTTAAGTAGTGTTATTTAGGTGATAAGTCTCTATCCCAACCATCCTTAAGGGGAAAAAGAAAGTAATAGAGTATTTACTAAGAAATTATGTTAATGAATTGAATGTCAGAATCTACTTGTGGACCAGTTTTACTGATTTAAAAAACAGTACCTCATTTCTGAGCGGTATCTCGTGTGTCTGTCAGACCTTCTGATTCACATTTTCAGTGGAACATGTTGCAATTGATAGAGGAAACATCAGTCTCTAGTGAGCAAACTAATAGTGATTTAGTAAGGTTCTGAAAGTATCTTGGAGTAAAACAAGGACTTCCTGTGGTAGACAAGAGGCTGAGTTAAAGGAGTACCAAATCTTTTAAGTTCTATACAATAAGATTTAGAGGAAAAAAAAAAGTGTGGTGGGTTTTTTTCCCAATGTTCTATGATTATGACTATCATTTTGGATGCAGAATTATTTTTCAGAGATTTGTGGAATACAATAGAGAGACACACTATGGAAAAATATTATCAAAATAGAATTCTGAAATTTCATCTTTACCTTTGAAAAAATTAAACACTTGGTAATGAAACTGGATAAAGAACTAAGCAGGCTGTATAGCAGGCTCACTTCTTTTATTAGCAAATACATTGACACCCATCTTGAAACACATGCACACACACAGCTGTCTAAACTTCTAACTTTCAAAACTTGAACCAAGGCCAAAAAATCAATTCAGGCTTATTCAGACTGCTAGTATCATCGCTTAGTGTCATCATGTGCAAAACGTCGGCAATAGCGGACTTGACTTAGAATTGCGTTGATGATATGTGAGATAAAGTAAAATCTATCTCATTTTCTAAAGTAGCTTTGCAGTGTTAACAGCAAGGAGAAGCAATAAACAGTACTTTATTGCACAAATGCCTCTGCGAACACACCCAGTAGAACTGCAAATGAAAAATGGACCTCTTTTATACATATAAAAAATTCTCATCATAACCACACATAAAAAAGTTATATTGGCTCATGTAGCCCTTAGTGTTTACTAGTAAAACCTTAACTTTTTGATCATTCTGGATTCAATAATAAGTACTTTCTCAACCGCTCTTCTATTTCTTTACATAATGTCTTCAAAAGAGGAAAATCAACTGCAGTAATCCTTCCCCCCCAGCTTGTTTAAATCTTTCCAGTATTTTTTGAGCCCTACTGTATTGATTCACTGTTAGTGACAAAGATTCATATTAAGGAATGCAGAAAATACTATTGGAATATCCGATATCTTCACAAAGTTAGGGATGTTCCTTTAACATTTATTAAGATTTGCATAATCTTGCATTATTTTGAACTTGTGTTACATCTTGTTTTCTTAATATAAGCAATGAGATAATTGGTCTATATACCTATAGACCCAAACTAAATACCTAAATCTATTTTGATTCCCAAGCCTAAAAATACACTTATGCTGTGTTTAGTTAAAAATGCTGGGTTTAGCTTTCAATTTGCATAAAATTGATTTCAGAGTTGGCATAGTTTACTTCTGCTATATATCTTTCTTGTACTTTCTGTTTTATACGCCTACTGAGATCCTGTAGTGCAATTACTGCCATATGGGAAAGCAAGTTTAATTTTACAGTGGAAATCCAAGGTTGGGTAATCACATTCCCTGTCTAGAAACAGCTACACATTAAGAGTAAAAATCATCCTATTAGATCTATCAAGCAAATCTCAGATAAGTAGCAGAGACTATGATTTATCTGAGATTATCTATGGAAATATTAATGTTATCCTCTAGATTCTTTCATGCCAGATATGTCTTCTTGAATTTACCATCCTTTCTGACTTGGGACCAAGGAATTAAAAGAAGAAGGGGAGTGGGGGAGTAGGGCAGGTATTTTAGACCACCTTCTTGCATCTATCTGGTTTCAACTTTTCCATTCTGAAACTGGGTGAAACTAGGGTCTGGCACAAATGGGAGGTGGCTGGTTTTAAGCCCAGTTTTTGGGTTAGATAGGGAACAATGTCTGTGCGGCCCGCACTGCAGGGCCAGCTGCCGGGGCCTGGGAGAGCACAAACTGCTGTATCTCAAAGTGCTGCCGTGAGCAGCAGCTGGTTCTCCCCAGATGGAGTCGGGCCTGGCTCTGCTGGGAGGTGGATGGACAGCAGTCTGTTAATGTGATCTGACACGCTGCACACATGTCCTCGGTACTGTGGCAATCACACAATAAGCACGAGCGCTTCAGGAGATCCAGTGAACGCTCCCTGCAGAATTCAGCTGATATCTTTTCAAAATCAACATGGCAACTTGTGACAGGTACAGTCTAACAGCCATATGTCTCTTGCCTAATTACAGGAAAAGTTGCCCGCGTGCCTAAAATTAGTCAGAGAAATAAACTCTCAACATGGGGATGCTCAGCAGCACAGAAGTAAAATACTGGCGAACCAGAGAGAACGGTCCTTTAATTAGTGTCGCATGAAATGCGTGAATGCCTGCAGTACCTGTCAATGAGGCAAGACTACAAAACCGCTGTTTTGCAGAAGTAAGGAGCTTGTCCACATGCGTTAATGTCCAGCAGCTCTGCTTGGGTGGAAGTTTTCTCTCCCAGGTGCCTCCACGCTAACTGTGTGTGCTCTTCCCATGTACCTGGAGCAGGAGTCGGTTTACACATTTGGGAGCAATGTGAGCATCTCTGGCGATGCACCAGCCCCTGATACACAAAACCCGTGCAACTCTTCTAAGGAGATAAGCTATTGATCAAATACTGACAGCTTAAAGTAATTCTTCATAAGGAATCTGCTGCCCAGTGGTGGCAGTCATTCATAGAGTCTTTCAAATAGTATTTTTTCTTTTTGTTTTTCTCTTATTGTACATACAACTGCAAGTAGCATTGTATATCTTCCCTTTTTCGGAAATTGTATACATTCAGGCAAGCAGCAGGTCTTACATACGTAAGTATGCTTATGTGGAAACTACTTAAGAGGGTTTTTTTCTTAAGTGTTTTAATTAATTGACTTAATTTTGACAGCATACAGCAGTTCAAAAGAGGCTTATCCTCTGCGGATGTATGCCTTGCTTCGCTACAGTCAAAACTGGAAAACCAAGTATCGTTACATGAGAATAGCTCTAACTGTGGTAGCTATTTGTGCAGTGAAATTTTTAATTGACTTTTCCCGGTAAAGCCACAAGCCAAAAACTTGGGTCAAACCAGAAGGGGTCTTACCCTTGAGGGGTTTCAAAGCACAGCTGCCTTTTGACCAGATTGGCAGCCTCTATTTAGGGCTGATACTGCAAACAACTACAGCAGCGGTGTGGAGCTATCTTGCATGGTGACTAGCTGGATTATGCTAGTTTAGCATTAACCTCTGGTTTTTAAGAACATTCATTTAATAGGTGGTTTGGAAAAAGAAAATGTATTGTAGACTTTATGCTGTGAGAAGGAAGACATTTCACATAACTTGAAAACTAAGCTTTAAATGCTCTTAGCGCAGCTCTTAGCAAAGCAGTGGCTTTGTAATCACGTCTGTGTTTAATGCATTTCTTCAGACTGTAGAGGGGAAATGTTAAGGGTGAGAGAGGTTTTTTTAAGGCTCTCAGAATTCTGAAGGACATAATCAAAGTTAGATAATGTTTTCTGCATTACTGAAGAACAGAGATAAATTTCTCCTAATTGGGTCCATATTCTTTCTGCCTAATTTTAAGCACACTGCTAAGGTACCTAAGTTTGGAGAGACGTTTCCGATGCCCTGTACAGTACCATTAGATAACAGGCATCTCCACAGGATTAATTGATATTTTAAAGAGAAAAGGACAGATTAAGGAAATTTACAGTTAGAATGTTTTTCTTTCTTTGTAAGAAAGTACAAGACAGATCATGAAAAATGGAAGTCTATGGCTTTTCTGTGAGGAAAGCTCTTAAGGTATTGAATTATCTTGTGTCATCTGAGAAAAATGTTGTGACTTGTTTCTTAGAGCTTTTAATATTCTTTTTTAACTTTTCTGCATAGTGAAAGTATATAGCTGCCTAACACACAAGCAAACGCCTATATAAGCATTTAATACTGAAGTTTGAATGTATTTTATTACTTCACAGGACAGACGCCCAAAAAAGCGCCCACCAATTAGCTTTTACTTGGTTTTAAAACAATTCTGCAACTTCCAGTGGCCAAAGGTGGCACAATAAAGGCCTGAATTGCCTGAAAATAAAAGAACAATCTAGAATCTCCTACTGTTCTGCAAACTTTTTTTTTTTAAATAAATTATCTTACTAGGAGCTCCAAGTTACCTACCAGCTGTTAATTTCCACACAAAAGAAAATCAATTCTCTTCATTCCTTTCCGCTGCCACCTGTTTATGATTTCAAAATTTGGATCAATATTAACACCTACTGCCCCAGTTCTTTTGGAAATCATTAAAAACTATTAAAATCTGTAAAAATATTGCATTGTAGACATAGGAAGTGGAGTGGGAGAACTGCAAAGTACTTGCCGAGTAAAGGCAATATTTTAGGAACATTGTCACTGAAAATCAGAGAATTTTCTGTCTTTTCTGATTATGATGCTTCCTGTTTCTAAAATATTCTGATTTTAGGGTTTTTTTCAATTTAAAATTTGTTGGGTTTTTTACTTTGAGATTTTTGTCTTAAGTTTACATACAAAGAGGATTTGAGATTGCAAATTTTATTTTCCATTTAATTGGAGCACTCATCCTTCTGCTAGATTGGAACCTATGACAGTTTCTGGCCAGGAACATAGGCTCAAAGTGTTCTTCAGCCCTTCAGCATCCTCCAACAAGCTGTTTTCCACCTCTCAGGCTGTGACAGCAACACTGCCTGTGGGGCTACGTCAATTTGCACAGCAAGAGAGGGACAGATAAAGGCTGAATGGCACAGAGCCTGTAAAGGTCTTGGGTTTGGGACAAGGTGCTACAGTTTGGAGCCCCTTCTGCATTGGGCTGAAGAGGTCTTTCCTGACCTGTTTGGAGAAGGATTCCTTGATACGCTGCAGTAATTCCCAGCTCAAGTCTGCTTGATATGTGGGCTGGACTGACAGCGTTGCAGTCAAATTGTAAGTTTAAGTGTCGAGCTGGGTGACTTTTGTAATGTTGAAGCGCTGTTCTCTTACAAACCCAAGTATATTAGATTCTTCTACATTTAGAATTATGAAATATGGGACATTAAAAAATTTGGCATCAAAATTATAATATTGCCAGGCACTACAAATTTAAAAAATACTTGTATTCCTATAGTACTCAAGTTTTCCCTCTTGCTTATTTTGAAAGTGTCTGGCTTTTTACCCATATTGAAGGCAGCAGGTTAGGTACTGCTCTGTGGGAATAATGGGTAAAATGTCCTCTTTAAAGTTTTAGGACTCATTTTCCTGCACTATTTTTCCTCTCTGTTACATTTTAGCTGTAGAGACTTATGCTATAGACTAAAAAGCCCTGCAGGAGACTGAATCACGCATGAACTTTTATACAACTTTCGGTTTGAACCTGATGGTTTTTTTCACCTTTCTCTTCAGAATGGTCAGTGTTTTACTGAAACGTTGGCAGATGGGAAGCAGGAAGGGTGCCAACTGATGCTAATGTTTCAACAACAACAGGAGAAAAAAAAACCCAACAAAATAAAAGAAAGAAAGAATAGCTGGAGAATGTACTGTTTTTCTGGAATAATAGCCTTTCTCAAAGCACTCTGTTCTCCTTGAGCTGTGGCTGCTTCCAGTCATTTCTTAATGTGTAAGCACAGCCAGGCTTGAAACTGTTTTAGGCTTTAGCTTCCAACTGTTCCATTTATCTCAAGGTAACATGGTAACCATTATATTAAGCCACAAAAGGAAAAGTTGTGAGATAAATTGTGGCTTTTCTCTGTTCTTTACTCTTGTTTTTCTGTAACCGTGTAGAGCTGACATTGTACAAAGTTTGATGGAGTTAGTAAGTCTCAGCATATAAGGATGAAGAAGTAATGACAGTTACAGTTTGTTGTGACAAACCTTTTATATTAGTGAAGTTTTATCATTTGTCCCTGCAGCACATAAAAAGCAATAATACAAATATTAAGATAACATTAACGACTTGCAATAAGCAGACTAATCGTTCAGTTCTTGCAGCACCATGTTAGAGGCTGAGAACTTTACTAGTGAAGCTGCTTCTCTTACCGGACCTATTTTAAGATTAAGCTCCCTGCATGCCTTCCCCCTTAATAAAACCTCACTACATGTGTTTCTTTTATTTGTCATGAAGTCTATTACCTCGTGAGCAGAGTTCATTCAGAGTTAACATATTTTGAATTAAGATCTCTTGAAATAAACCCAGCCTTTTTAAAAGAAGAAAGTGTAAGCTGGTGGTATATGACAAAGATAATTAATTATTACAACAACATATCTTCATAAATGATCCAGAGGCATAACCCAGAATTTCTCAGTCATTGAATTTCTGGTCTCCAGATAGATGAAGTTATCATTTTTGGTTTGGGCTTGGGGGTTTTGTGCAATTCTGTGCTATTCGAAGTAAATCTGACCCATTCATGTTTAACTGTTGCAGACTAAAGCCTGAATTTGATATGGTTATTGGGCTGAGTTTTATGATGAGCTTTTTTTTTAACATTGAGTAGTGTGTAATGATGTGTGAATGTGTGCACAAGCATTACAGTTAGGAAATCAGGATATAAACAATGCCTGATTCCAAATAAGGTTTAAAAGAGTTTGCTTCCTGCTATGCGTAGATTTGTTCAAATGTTCTGCTCTCTGTTCCTCCAGTGGGGATATTTTTAATTTTTTCTTGGCTTCTGTTGCTCCTTTCAAAATTTAAAAAGTTAAAAGTCCATCAGTCTAAATTTTGCAATCTAAATCTAGGAGACTTCTACCAGCGTTGTAATTAGAAACTAAGCAGGTACTTAGGAGTGAGCAACTAGCATCTGTTAAATATGTATATACCTTTTTCTTAAAAAAAAAAAAGGGCAGGGTGTGCTTTATTCTGTATTAGCTTGCTCTAAGGGAGGTATCTTTAAAGATTCAGGAAACGTACATCTTCTGTAGCAGCTGTGTGCTAACAAGGACAATATTATCAAACCTTACATGAGCAAACTTGGCAATTTTGAGTGATAATCATAGAATGAGAATGAGTCTACCTATAAAGAACTGACCAATAAAAATGCCTGTCCATATTCCATAACAGATTCATGGCAGAGTTGTGTCTTGTGGGATCAATAGATCCTTCCACTATATAGGTCACTACATTCACCGACTTGTACACTGAGATCAGTATCTTCTGCTTGACTAAAACATAATTTCTCTTTGAACTACATCTGATCTTCTGGGAAGAAGTCCAGGCTTACCTTGGAGACAAGACACGGGGACCCCACCGCATTTCTTGGTAGTTACTTTCGTGATTAATCACTGATGGACTTTTAGAAACGTGGGTAGATTTCTCCAACTCCTGGACTTTTAGAAACGTGGGTAGATTTCTCCAACTCCCCTGAAAACACTACATCTAAAAAGACTGCACTGCTTGACAGTAAATCAGCCCTGACTCTAGTCATTTTCCTGGTTTGGGGTGAAGCAGAACCAATGTTCTGTTCAGTGACAGGGCTCCTGCTCACGCTTGTTGCTGTGGCCACCAGGGCCAGCTGACTCAGGTGTTTACCCTGTGGAAGGGTTGCACCAGGTGGTCAGGTGACCCAAACTGACCAATCGGTGTTCCATCCCATCTGCCATGATCAGTACAAAAGCTGAGGGACCAAAGGGATCAGGTTGGCTCCTCTCTGGTTGGCTCCTTCATGAGGGCTCTTCTTCAATGGACCGCTTCTTCAATGGCTCTCTTTCTTCAATGACTGACATCTGAGGAGGACCCCGTCAGCTCATCTGCCTTTTGATCCCGGTCAGTGTGTTCCAGTTCCCGTTTGTCACTGAGTCCAGTCAGGAACTTCCCCAGTGCCTGCCAGTGACGTCTCCCTGGGAGCTTGATATGGGTTTGTGTATATTTGTGGATATTGTATCTATTTCATTATTTCCTTTTTTATTTTTTTATTATTAATATTTCATTAAAGTAGTTTAGTTTTTTCTAAACTCATAAATCTGTTTATCTCTCTTCTTCCTCTCCTTGGAGCGAGAGGTGGGGCAGAGCATCTGTTGTCTTGTCACTGGCCAACCTGGCCCAAACCACGAGAGTCATGAACGTGCTCAATTATTGTTTCAAGATCAGGCATAAATGATACTTTAACTTACAGTGACAGATTTTACTTAAAGCTATTTAGAATTCTTCACTAAATTCCTGCTAATGTTTCAATGGATAAGATTTGGAAAATTTGGTTGTAACAGCTAATTTTTTCATACTCTATCTGAAATGCTTTCTTCCAAAGTTACTGTAAAAAAAATGTTTGAACTCTGATGTTTTCTTTCGACAAGAACCGAGTTCTTGTCAGAAAGGAAGAGAAAGGCCAGGAAAACAAAATTGACTAAATAACGACATGCAGTTCTTAAAGAGTTTAAGGGAACCAAAATGAAATCGTTAAAAAAGAAAAGAGAATGGCTGTTCGTGGAAACATTAACTGAGGCAAATGAAACATGCAACAAATTAGAGTGACTAAAAAGGGAATTTTACAAACAAGTAAACCACACTGGAAAAAAAAAGGTAAATATATGTTTCTGTAAAATAAATCTCTGAATATTAGTAGGCAGTTAAACAGTGAGGGAACCAAATTTCTGCATTGATTTTTCACTACAGGCAGATGAAGATAGCTATCTGACTTGTATTCTTTGCAAGTATTTTAAGTGAAGCCATAATATATTAAGTATTGTGTCCTGGAGAGATTAGACTTCATCAATATGTCTAAATTACAATAAGTCATCGTGCCTGAGTATAGTCATTTATAACTGAGGAAGGTTACGAATGAAGTCACATTTTGCTAACAAAATGATATGAGCTGTCATTGAAATCATTTATCTTTCTGGAAGATAAACACTGAAATAGTCACGTTTATACATAATGTAACACCTTTTTTCTGTTGTTAATTTGAATAATTAATCATTTTACTGTTAATGAGTAATATGTGAGAAAGCCCCCAAGTAATGTTAAGAATAAGTCATGGGGCTTACGCAAACACTACGTTCTTGTAGTGAAAACCCATCTCAGATGATTTGCAACATGGAAGCATCAGCATTATGAGAGATACAGACAGACAGACCACGGTCAGAGGTGTTATGTCTGAGGCAAAGTTTCACAATGCATACCATATAAAAATCTGAGAGCTAACAGTAAGAGAAGAAATTTGATCTACTGATGTATGTTCTGTGGCTTCAAATTCATAGGAAACACCTAAGAAAACATTTGATTTGTATACAGCTCCATGAAATTACAGATAGTCAAAAGAGAGGGCTAAGATATTAAGATACATTCTACTATTTTGTATGGTGGATAATAATACAATAGCAAAATGTCATATAAACCAAAACTGACTGTGTTAATTTGGGTGTCTGTTCAAAAAATATCTAAGGCAGTTACACAGCCACATAGTATGGAAAAAGAAATCAGTAAAGTACAGTTTTTAAAAGTCTTTCAGGAGTGAGTGAGTGAGTTTGCTTTCTGTACAAGCTACAGGCAACAAGTAAAACATCTTGATACTTTGGTCTGAGTAAGGTCAAAAAAATCAGTCGACTTTACTATATTACACCTTAATGTGGCTAATCGGAAAGCCAGAACTGTGGCAGAACTTCAGTTTCTTTTAAATTTAACTGTAGCACTGAGCACTGAAGGTCCTATTTTTTTTTTTTTTTTACAATCTTTTGGCAGCAATTAGTTTCTTATAGTCCTTTTTTATCCTTCAGCTACTGTTAGGGTCTCTTGGCCTTAACTGCCTCTTAAATGCTTTTTCTGCGGGGAGTATAAAATAAAGAATAGTATATAAATGTTATTCAAGAATTCCTACTTACTTTTTTCTCAGAATATATAAATAACAGATTAAATTAAAAGGTTTAAAATACAAAATGGAGAAGAAGTAATGTTTAATCAGTGTAGTTTTGGCTATGGAATTCACTGTCATGACCCTCTCTGTCCTATTTTAAACCATTATTTCAAAAGCTGTGATTAATATTTATTTTTATATACACATTTGACACAACTAAACTGTGTAGAATTAAATAGGACACTGAGATTTTAACTCTTAACTGCCTGCATTTATGAAGAAAAATTGGCTCATAGAGACTGCATAATTGTCCTTTCTGGATTTGTTATATATTTATGTGAAGGAACAGGTTCTCAGCACACAGGTCTGGACATATTAAAACCTTTATTTCAGTTTTGTGGGGTTTTTTAAATTTTTTCAGTGTCTTTGAGACACTGAAAGACTCAATAGTTTCATAAAGTAAGGGACCATTTTAGCATTAGCACTAGTGGTAATTGGTGAAATTTTTGTGATCAGCATAAAGCTTCTGGAATGTAGGCAGTTTTTCTTCTTTTTCTGATTTCATATCTGAGACACAAGAGCTGCTTATCTGTGCACACTTACTATCTTTTTCCTTTTGCTACAATTCAGTTTTCTGGCTTATGTCCATCTCTTCCATAAGACTGACAATTTTCAACTTCATTTTAAATATCTGTATTCAAATGCAGATTTTGTCTTTGTAGCTGGGACCAAGTAGAAGGTATCTTTGAAGAAATGCTAATAAGAACGCTGTGATAAGGCACTGCTCCTTAGACATACCTTCCTTCTTAAGAACATTTCTTTGAAATCTAAACTAAAAAAATAAACCGTTTTGCTCTTATCAACATTGCTTTAATGTGCTCAGAATAGAGCATCTATATAAAAACAGAAAAGTTGATGGGTGATAGTGAGCTATTCATTTACTGTGCTGAATGTGGGAGGGTCTGCTTTATTCCAATCCATAAAGGGATTTTGAAAGAAACATCTATTTATGTTCCTTTTCTTCTTCTTTATGATTTAGCTGATTACCATCCTGCATTTACTGAAATGACACACCAGCCCTGGGCACATGATAATGCTGAAACCTGGTTTATAGTCTGCAACACAGAGATGCAGAATACTGCAGCAAAGAAATGACTTTGATGGGAAATGCTACCAGTGTAGCTTGAAATCTAATGTATAGAATTTTCTTAACAAAAAAAAAAAAAGATAAAAGAATGCAAAGCCTGTAAATGACACTCTTGTGTGAAATTTGAGGGAACCTGAAAATTTGCAGATCCTGAAAGATTCTGTCTCTGTAAGACAGAGAAAACTTTCTTCCCTGAGAAAAGATCACTGAAGAGAAAAATGTCACGCACAAGTCTACTCACAAGATACTGTGTGATTTACTGCATTTATCAAGTTACACAATCATACTCAACAATGGCAAGACAGCTTTAAGGTTAAATAAAATTCCTAATAACTTTCTTAAAAGCAGGTAAAATCCTTTTAACTGCATTCGGTATCGTTTTTCATATGGACCCATTAGAGTTAAATTAGTGTATTTGTAGAGATAGCTCAGTCATCCCAAATTACTTTTCTGTCTGATGTTCAAGCCTTTGATAGCGTACTTTGTGTTTGAATTGAATTTTGGAGAGACGCTAAGGATGTTAATGAGATCCTCTTTGTGCTGTAAGAGGGAGGAAAAGCAGAAGGGATAATTTTTAACGTTTCAGTTGAGCACTGTTTGCAGTGCACATATCTCTTTCCCACAATACTACATGCAATTAGAAGTAGACATTTCTAGCATTGACATGTTCACTGTCTAATCTGAGTTTGCTAAAAGTGCGTGTGGCCTTTGGATAATATGCATCTAGTATAGTGTATTTTTAAAAAATTAAATTTAAAAAAATATTATCCTGAGTGTCTCATTTAAATGTTAATATATTCTGTAACAACAGCACTGTTTCATAACACTGAAAGTGCACAGATACTTGACTGGAACAAAAGTATAGCACACATCAGCTAAACAGGGAAAATATTTATGTTAGCTGATCCTTGTTTGCAGAACCATGACACTTTCTTTTTTAGTCTTTTTTTTTTTTAACAAATTGGGCAACAGCTTTAGGGGTCTTAGCAACGGCAAGGAGAGGAGGCAAAAGGCTTTGTCTGCTTTACTGGCAGTCAGTGGAGTGTGCTGGTAGGGCCAAGTGCCAGGAGGCATCATGACCTGTTAGCATCCACCAGTGCTTATGTTGGTGCTCCTGTGACTTACAGCAGCACCAGGTGCATTAGTAGATGTACCTGAGGAGATGAGGACAAATGCTTTCCTCTACAAACAGGTTCCTATGGCTGAGAGAAAAGCAGCAGACCCTCCTCCATCTCCTTCATGCTCCTAGTTCTGCTGCCAGGAGGGGTTTGGATGTGGAGTCTGACACAGGTGTTGGCCTGGAGCATCCCTGTTGCCTCAGGACCAGGGAAGCAGTCAGCTGGAGCAGCCATCCGCTTCCCAGATCCAGAGCCCACCCTGTAAGCAGCAGCTGTTTAATACTCCCCAGGTAATCTGACGTGGTGACTCTCAGACTGAGGTCTCCAAAGAAGATGGTGGCAGGAAGTTGAGGGGTAGCAAAAATGTTAACTGTGCACACACCAGAAAAAAAGAAACCTGAAAGGGAGAAAAGGAAAACCTAGCAAAACAGAGAATGGAATAATGAAAATAATGAAACTGGTAACTATACCAGTGAATGAAGGCGTGACACAAGAAGGAAGAAATGAGGTGGCAAAAAGCAAATTTCATAATTACCAATCTAAATAAAATAGAAATACAGCCCAAGAAAATGAACTAAAGTGGCATTTATTGTCATGCTCCTAAAGGCCAACAAGTTTAATTTGCAGTTGTTGGGGAAAAATTTAAGGTGTTAGAAAAATATAGAAGAAGTGCAAGGAGAAACTAGAGAGCAAGTTACAACCTTTGTAACTCGCCCGCACTGGCAGTGTTTGGAGGTAAGGAGCTGGGTGAAGGAGGTGAGGCAGCTCAGCAGGGGCTTCCTGGAGAGCTGCCTTCTCCTAGCAGGCAGCACGTCAAGGGAGGGGATTCAGGCATTGACCACCAACAGAAAGATTATGGATCTGCTAGAAGGCAGGGATCTGACAGCTGTAAGGAGATCTGGCAGTAGGGAGACATAGAAAAATGAAGCCCCAGATGAGAGAGAACTGAGGTCAAAACAGGAACAGATGTGCACCAAAAATAGAAGGACAAGAAAAAGATAGATGCAAAGGTCCTTGCAAGTAGACAGATACCAGGGAGGAGGGAGAGACATCTTATTAAAGGAGAGATGGAAAAGCAATGATAACACAAAAGGAAGAAAAAAAAATTACAGTGCAAATTAAGAAGCCTCTTCCCTCTCTTTTAATTCAAGTCATTCTTATTTAGCTTGAACTAAATCACCCGTTGAATCCTCAGCCTGTGTTATGACTTGGAAAAGAAATGAACCTTATGTAAAGGGCACCAGGGTAGACGTTACTGAATACCTCTGCAAACTTGAGATAAAGACAGTAAGGGAATTAGTAGAGTTAAAGTACAGTCTACATTTAATTCTAATTAGACGAAAGATACCAGCCAAATTACTATATAAAATTTAGATAGGGAATTCAAACAAGTTACAGAAATTGCAGAAATATATAACTTCTGGGTCTAGTATGATTCCTCGACTTCTTCCTAATGAATCTGCTCTATTCTGCCATTTTTTCCAAATAATTTTACCCTTTCTTGGTGGTAGGCCAGAACCTCACCTCAGTCATACCTGCATCTGAGCCCCCAGCAAGTACCTGGCTGATAGTTTTCCTGTGACAGTCCTGGTAGTAGGAAGTTGTTTCTGGCAGAGGGACAGGGAATGAGAGTGAAGTTCACTTCCAATACCAACAGAGAGAAGGAAGTATAACCAACCTTGCCAAACTCCTTTAGACTTTCTCTCCCACAAACCCGAAAGCATGCAGGAGGAAAAGTATCAATTCAGCAGCTTAACAGTTCTCTTTTCCCTATTTTCTGCAACATCTCTGAAGAAAATACTCCTGAGCTGTAGTAACTCTTTAGGCCTGTCTTTGAAAGAGAAAGGACAGTGTGAGGGGGGGGAAAAAAATCGGACTCAGAAATCTTATTTGCCTGAGAATGGATCCTGGGAGATCACAAAGTGGCAAAGTGGATGGAGAATCCGGACATTTCCCTTTTGTGTTACAAAGTGGAGCAACTGTACTCAAAAACCTGGTTGTTTAAATTCCAAGTGTTGGTATGCAGTGAATATCACAACACGTTTATCTTGGCATTTCCAATGAATTCCTCAAAAATATTCTTGTGGTTCCCAAATATCTAATTTTCTTGTTTCACTCAGGTTAGTGTTTAAAACAGACCAATTTGCCTCTGAGTTACAACCCCAAGGGCATTTCTGTGGTGCTGGGACATAATGGCAACAAACTGACCACGTGAATAGATTTTGGTTGCTTGTTAAAGTACAGCAATTAGAAATGATGCTTTGCATATGTATAGATAAGGTTTCTGTAAGAGCAGGAAGAACAAATGCTTTTTTCTCCATCTTAATGAAAGATCATAAAGGGTTCATTTTTTTGTTCCTGCTGCTACCATTACTAGCTTTATGCCATGCACGATTTTCAAAGAACGAGGTGAAAGTAGTTTTACATTATTTCTTATGCCCTTTTTCCATTATATTCTCATGTTTACAGCAGACTTTCTCCTTTTCTTCCCTCTAGCAGTTTTGTTATTATTCTGCTTTTAAATTCCTTCAAGTGATTTTCAGTAAGCTGTATGTATAGTCTTTCATCAGGTAGAAAGAGGATAGTTGGCAGATTCTCTACGTGTAAAAAATAGCTTTTTGTTTTTATGGCAGTGCTATAAAAGAATTGGTACCAATTAACAAAATTACATTGGTAATTAGCTCACCCAGATGGGTCGTCTACATAGATGTTCTTCATTCTACGTGGGAAGGTTTTCCTTATCAGTTTCTCTAGGTTTGTTGCAATCCATTAGCAGCCAATCCATAAGCAGTCTTATCCATTTCATGGTCTGGTTTATGACTTATCTCTGCTCTTCTGCCTGAATTTATAAACACCTTTCCACTCGTCTCTGAGTCCACATGTAATTTCCTCAATATTTATGATCGCATAACTTCTTTTAGCAGCTACAGTATTGTTTCTATGGAAAAATATGTGTGGGTGTAATTATCGGCAGCCCTCAAAAATGGCTACTGTGAAAGTTTGGGATTTTCTTTTTCCCCCCAGCTTTTTTACTTCCTATAAGAGGCCTCACCTGCCCGTAAACAATGTACTGATTATAGAGACGGAAGGCGGGAGATAACACTTCATCTTTGAGACTATGATGGAGGGAGGATAAAGACCATTCTCTGCCACAAAAATGCCTGATGTGTGCACAGTACAGCCTTGGTGCTTCCCACTTCTACTTTGTGAGGTGGCTTAATAGATGACAAACAAATATCAGCTGTCTTTTGTGGCAGAGGAGGTTGCAATGGGGCTAGTAAGGAGAGTCAGAGGGAAGGGCCCAGCTTCCCTCCAGCAGGTTGCGCATACAGGAAGGGTAAAAATAGTACCAAGGGGGAGGAAAAATGAAACCTTGACAGTTCTCCTCTCCAATTTTTTTAGTAGGGGCAGAACAGATGCCTTTGCTAAGGAGTGGTCCAAAAGGAAGTAAAACAGGGGTGAGGGAAACTCAAAACCAAAAAACACTGGTAGAGCACTTGTGTGCAGTGGAGGGAGGGGACCAAAAATGATTCATAAGTGTCAAAAGGATGCTGTTGTGCTTAGGACCATTACAGACTATGGCACTATTTCGTATGTACACTGAAAATGCCTGTATTTGCACCTTGATCAAATATGCATGGATAGCAAGATAAAACCATACACCAACATAACATCCCTAAGTGGAAGACTGCATTATGGTCCCATTACTAATTCCCAGAATTTACTGTTCATTTGCAAATGTTCCATTAGGACCTCCTGGCAAACCTTGCCATAACCATATCTGTGGCTTATTAATCTGGGGCCTGTTATTTCTTGACAAACATGTAGGAGAACTACAAGTACCTGCCTCACTGCTGAGTAAATGGACTAGGACTCAAATGACCCTTGAAGACTGGAGCAAAAGCTTCTGATTAGGAAGAAATGACTGCTGAATTGGCTCCCCCCACCTCCGCCACCTCAAATTTTTAGGTCCTAAACTATGTGATATAAATGACCTAATGCTGAGCCCATTTCAATGAACAGCCAAAACTGCCTCAGGGAAGGATCCTATCTAGCATTATTTATATTCATTTTTAGACACTTGTGCTATAATGAATATTTTCACTATACCTACTCAGTGGAGTTCCTTACCTGAAGAGTGCTTGTGCTAACCTATTCCTTAAAGAAGCTGTTTCTGCCTTTGGAGAAATGTTCGCTGCTGAAGATTTCTGTTTTCCTTGTGTAAGTCTTAATCATATCTCTTGGTTGTGAATTCATTCCGCGTGTATTCTGAAAGCAGGCTTTGTAAAGCCCTATATACTTCATTTACAGTGTACGTTGTGAGAAAAAGTCGCTGGATTTCAGTGGAAAATTTCAATGGACTGCAGAAACAGTCTAAAGTGTGAGGAAAGGGAGTTTAGAAATATCATGCCGTACTCGGGAATCACAGCTGTAAGTGTAGGAAATATATCTGGATAAGAAAACTTGTCTTAAAAGATAGTTAAGGTATAGAGAAGCATCAGAAATTCATAGTTCAAATAATATATGACTATAGCAAGTAGTTTTCACAGATATATTGGTAGTTTTCAGTCTTTTGAGTTTGCCACTCATCTGCTATGCAAGGTTTTATAAAAAAAAATTTCCTTTAAAATGCAGTTGTGTTCTGAAATATGGGCTTCTGGAGTTCTGGACTCACTTCCGTTCAGTGATTTCTATATTTAGTATGTGTTCACTGTAAACAAAAGGCCTTCTTTCCCATTTGCTTTACCTGGAATTTGCATGCAGTCTTTAATGCTTATATTCTCCTGTACTAAATAAGACTATCCCTGACACTGGGCGATCTGATTTTTTCTGAATTATGGCCCTGATTTCATTGATCTAAACCCCTTGTTGGTTTGGCTGCACTCAGTATCTAACAAGAAATCTGTAAACGTTCCTGTTAATAAGAAACAGATATACAAGTCCCCTCAGATCACTTTAACTGAAATAACAGAAATAATGAGCAAAATGCATTCTTAATTCTTCAATCAGAAAATTGGACTATATGCACCACAGGGAACCAGGCGCACTGAGTGTAGCTGTCTAATGTTTACAGGGTAGTTTTTGAAAGCAGAGGCGTATATAATTGAAATTATGTTTCAAGGGGACCTGTCAAAGTATTTCTGGCATATGGAATAACATTCACTTAGTGAACAATTTGAAACCACTGCCTCTTTCAGCCCAGTAAACATCCAGATGTTCTACGTGTTTGTCTTCTTATTTTCAAAGTAGAGAAACACCATTGCCATTGAAGAATAAAGTATAGAAATGGGAATGGGGTAGATATTTGCTGCCTGCATGCCAAGCATTTGCTGCCTATTTGTGGTGAGATGGCAATGCAAATATTTGCAAGCTATCATGTAGGGAGATGTACTTTCTATAAAATTTTTAGATTTGTCTGTATTAAATTATCATAATGATATGTTTTGCCATAAAATTTTATTTCCACATAGAGTATACAAATTATATGTGTAAAGTGTACAGAAGTTGCACAAAATACTACAACACGTGACCTCTAATTAAGTGACAAAACTGTTATTATCTCAGGAGACTGGAATAAAAGAGAAAATGCCACTGATAGGCACAGTTCCATCTGGAATTCAGCCAAGGCAGCAGTGCTGGGAAAAGCTGCATCGTCAAGTGGCATCCTCAAATTCCTGAGTCATCTCCCCAGCTTTACAACTAATGCCTGTGGTAGCATCTCAGAGAAGATGCCAATGTTTGTAAAGATGCTGGTGATACGTTATTCTCTCCTTTGTAAAAAGCGATCCTGCTATTTAAAAGTCGTTAAGACGGAAAAGCTAGATTGCATAGGAGAAACATAAAATCCCCAGCTCAGCTGGCTGTCCTCTGAGAATGAATTTAGTGGGAGAGGAACAGTGAGAGCCAAATTTTAGGACTGGAAGGTCCCCATCTTTCACATGCAGAAAACTAACATGTAATGTAATTAATATAATGTAACTAATATAATAGAATAATAGCTGGTGAACGTGTTTTATATTTAGGTGTAGAAATGTCAGTAAATTGGATCTGTATAGCGAACAGTTTCTGGAGTCAAAATTCTGCCTCTGTTTTTTCCAAAGCTCGGTAGAGCAAAAGGCTTAGAGCTTTTTGGCACATGGGTGACAACAGAAGGTTTGATGCAAGGGAGTTCTGAATACATGGAATAAATACAGCTGAAATAATCTACCAGTGGAGTCGGAGGCTCTGCTTCCACAACTGTTGTTCTTATCTCACCAGAAGAAGCCCTTCACAGCACAGTTTCTTCCATGTCAAATAACTTGACTAAATAATGCAACATTAATAATGCAAAACTGTTTTCCGGTTTGATATATGTCTGCACAGCCCATAGAATTTTACCAAACCCTCAATTTAAGTATACGTTTTTGAACTATATATAATCACCCTCTAAATACTTCAAGTCCCAGCAAAACTGCCAGATAAGAGAGAAGTAATTCTAATGTTTAATAGCATTCCTGGTAGAAATTTGCATCTTAATTCAGAGTTGGATTACTCCCACTTCAGCTTTCAGACATTGGATATTCTTGGGGCTTTATTTGCCAGATTGGATAAGCAACATTTGTGGACTTTTTTGCAAGTCCATTAACTCACTGTCTGTACTATTCAGAAACATTAAACCAATCACTTCCACTTCTGAGGAAACTGTCCCATTTGTCAGGATGTATGAAATATTGGAGGAGATCTCCATCAATGTCCTGCTGCAATGCTGCTCCTTTCATTGAATCAGGTGAGAGCTTGAGGGTGACTCCAGAGGCTTTGTGCTTAGGCATCTGCTGGGGACAGGCATACCACTGCTTTCATAAGGACAGGAATCAGCTCTGCCAGAAAGCTGGGATTTGTTTTTTGTCATAGACCCAAATGAGCCCAAACAAACTTCTTACATAAATAAGTCTCTGTTCTTGGTAAGGGTTTATAGTTTCCAGTTCTTCCTCAGATATAATTTTTCAAATATCTTGCTTGTCGAAGAGGTGATGTGTCTTGGTGGGGCCAGGGGTATCAAGGCCGACATCATGCAGGTGAATGAGTCTGTTTCGGGAGGGTAGCGACTTGTTCAGGGCTTGGCAGAAAACCCTGCCAGAGAGGAAAGCAGGTCTTTGCTGTTGCTGGATCTCGGCCATTCCTGAGGTGCTCCAGGAGGGTCAAAGGAGGAGCCAGGATGTCACTGGGACTGCAGCTGGCCGCAGTCATGTTGGACATTTGGATCCTGGAAACAGCTGAGAGTGGAACCCTCTGCTCCTCCTGTACATTTTCTGGTCAAAAGTATTTAGCAAGCTTGTATTTGATCTGAATTTCTTAGAGGATTAGGGGAATCAAACTGTTACATCCAGTGTTATCAAGTTCAGAAGATGATTTGTAGTTCAATAAATAAATAAATTAGTTTTCTGAGGAAAGTTATCTTTCCTGAAGAAGCAGCTCAATTTGAATCCCTGTGTAGACCTCATGTACTTAGAAAGAAGAATGCTAATAAGAAAATAATGTTTTCTGCTTGGTACTACTCAGCAGTTGTAGTTTAGAAATCTGACTAATATTTTAGTTTGTATTAGTTGTATAAGTTGTATAAAATCAAGCATTAAGACAAAAAGTATACTTTGTAGTCCCTGCTAATTGAGTCTTTTCAGTTGGAAGTGCCCAGTGCATTCTTGCTGCCTGATAAATAGGGGTGATATATAAACTATCAGAATTGAGTTTCAGGGTGGTATCAACTTAAGGCAATCTGGCAAGGAAAAGTATTTTAGGTGCTTCTTTCCTTTCTTGCCAGTGATTAAATAGGGCAGCAGTCTTGATTTAAACTTTGCATTACCGAAGAGAAAGTGCAGGATTTTTAGAAAAACATATGCAGGACTGGAGCGTATCTAGAAAACATAAAATCATTTAAGAAATAGTTTTTAGATTTCTCAGATATACTACTGGGAATATTTAAGATATGTTAGAAGTAGCACCAAAAAAAGCTACTCATTTTACTCACTTCCTCTATGCTAGAATAATCTTTACCAAGTTTCTGCAGAAGTGTTTTACTGTAGCATCAGTTATGCCAGAAATTCTAACTTATTGGAACTCAGCTATTTCATGCTCAAGTGATTCCTGGAGCAGCAGGGAGATTTTCATAAATACATGATGGGGCAGATGTTGTACTGATATCTGCTCAGTGAAAACGGATTCCCAGTTTGGCTCCCCATCTCTGCCTGTTCGAGATAATCACAGTGAAAGTGAGTGGTAGTGACATGCCATTACGTCTGGTACTGCCACACACTGGGGATCTTTATCTCCTGCTACATTCTTTTTAATGCTATAAACTCAGAATAAAATCAGGGGCACACCGTCTGCAAAGTTTGAAAACAGTCTATATTTCTCAGTTACTATCGTGTTGCATAAAGAAACATGGCAGTGGTCCATGGCAAATCCTATTATCAGAATAATGATGTGATACAGTCCGTTTGGTTGTGCTTAAGTACTGGTAAATAAACATATACTTTTTATTCCCTCTCCTTTCCCACCCCTGCTATGAGGCTTAGCATTCAGGGCACTCACATGTCCAGCTTTATGCATTATGAGCCTAAACAGGTTTACACAAAGTTAAACCAAAGTGAATGTAGAAAAACAGCGAAGAAGTAAGACTATGGGAAATAAAGCCTGAAAATCAGAAATCTGTTACTAGAAAGAAATACTTCTGCAGAAAACTTAACAGGATTCATAACCATTTTGACTTTGTTGAACAAGTTTATCTGTGTAAATTAGACCAAGGTCTTGCCTGACTTCTGTGCAGTGAAGTCCAGATAGGGAGAAATGTGCTTGTCCCCTGCTGTATAAAGGCCACTCACACCTTCAGTGTTACGTTATTTTGAGGAGGCGATCTCCTCTAGAACAGCGTCCTTCCTGCTCCCCAAAGACATGTCTGAGACGCAGAGGAGACAGGTAAGTCCTGCCACGCGTGCGTGCCTGCCACCCTGTACTTGGATCAAGCCACTCAGTTATGGATCTCTGAATCTTTGAAGGCAGCAGATGATGTTTTCCTTCCACCTATGTAGGAAGCTTTGGGATTTTTATTCTCCTTTCTTTGCTTCTGTTCTACAAGGAAAAATGATGCTTAACCAAGTCATCTGAGCGTGGGTGTTCATTTGGGTCTTAATCTTGTTTTTTTTCTGTTCTTTGGAGACCTAGAAATTAAGAACACCTATCTCTTTTTGAGATGCTCTTTCTGCAGGGGGAACAGCTTTTCTTTCCTTCTCTCCTTCCATTCCTTCCTTTTCTCTCTTTTGTTCTCTCCCTCTTTTGAAGAGATAGAGAAGCAAAAGCACCTTTAGAGAGTTAAAAATACTTGGGATGAAAAAAACGTGTTTGGAAGGAAAATTTGGGGCAGATAATTCTTCATTCTTAGCCCTTAGTTCCCTTGGTTCCAAAATCTTACCATGTCACTGGCTCAGCATCTCTCTGTAAAACTCAAATACTGCTGGAGAGCAGCTCGGTGGAAAGAGACCTGGGAGTCCTGGTGGACAACAGGATGACCATGAGCCAGCAATGTGCCCTTGTGGCCAAGAAGGCCAATGGCATCCTGGGGTGCATCAAGAAGAGTGTGGCCAGCAGGTCGCGGGAGGTCATCCTCCCCCTCTACTCTGCCTTGGTGAGGCCACACCTCGAGTACTGTGTCCAGTTCTGGGCTCCCCAGCTCAAGGAGGACAGGGAACTGCTGGAGAGGGTGCAGCATAGGGCTACCAAGATGATTAGGGGGCTGGAACACCTCTCTTATGAGGAAAGACTGAGGGAATTGGGTCTGTTTAGTCTGGAAAAGAGATGGCTGAGGGGTGACCTTATTAAGGCATACAAATACTTAAAGGGTTGGTGCCAGGAGGATGGGGCCAGGCTCTTTTCAGTGGTGCCCAGTGACAGGACAAGAGGTAATGGGCACAAACTTGACCATACGAAGTTCCATCTCAACATGAGGAGGAACTTCTTTACTTTGAGGGTGGCAGAGCACTGGAACAGGCTGCCCAGAGAGGTGGTTGAGTCTCCATCTCTGGAGACATTCAAAACCCGCCTGGACGCGTTCCTGTGCAACCTGCTCTAAGGTGACCCTGCTCTGGCAGGGGGGTTGGACTAGATGATCTCCAGAGGTCCCTTCCAACCCTATGATTCTATGAAATACAGGTCTTCATGCCAGACAATACTTTTGAGATTTGACAGATAATCACTGGAAAGACTGGGACATGTTGATTTTGGTCTGCGTGTCATTGGTTTGCTTAGAAGTTACTTTCAAAAAGTTACTTGTTTGGAATTTATCTTCAAGCAAATTAATGAAGATAGTAAAAAAAAAAAAAAGGCATACTTGTGGAGACAACTTATTATTTACACACTTTTCAGATACAATTGGGTCAAGTGTCAGCTAATTTTTTTGCAATATGTAACCAAAATTTGGGATATTGTTGGCTTAATCAAGAGATGACAGAACTTGCTTTGTTTAGTACGTTAGTAAGTGGCTCACCTCCTTATCTCCATAGGACAATAAATAGGCATGACGCTGACCCGAGTAAACTCTGAGACATATTATTCCCTTGTTTATTGTTTTTGGTGTACCAGTGTGAGCATGATGTTTTACAGATAATTCTTACTGTCTTGGTTAAAGGTGCTGCTGTCATCAGCAGTCTGCCTGACATCCTGCTACAGAAGATAGCATGGCATAAAGGTATATTTTCCTATCCTCAGATTCTTAGTGTGCAAATAATATACTTAAAATGCACATGAAGATGGACTTACGATAAGGTTTCAAACTAAAAGTTGGGGATCTGAGAACAAGGGATGTATTGCAATTTGCTCACGGGACCATACTCTTTAAAAGCTGAATAAAACTTTCAGGCCAAACTTAGAGCCAAAGAGGAGTCTAAAAATTTAGGAATTTGTGTTCTGGTGACTTAAATTTGCACAGTCGGGAATTATTTCTCTAAAGATTTGATTGTATGAGAAATGCAGGACTAGGTCACAAGTTGAAAAGTACAGCGATACTGGCAAAAAATTAAATCCAAGTTTTTGTTGATGTCATTGGCAACCAGAGACTGTGTCTGGCCTTTTAAATAGATTTAAGCTTCTTGAATCAGAGAAATAGTGTTTGATGAGACAAGGACAGAAATAAGGAACGTAAGGTCAAGAAGGATTATATTTTGTTCTTTCAAAAGGCTGAAATGAAGTAATTTAATTGTTAAAATTTAGGTTTTTTAATATGCAAACAATAGCTTGTTCATTTAGATAATTAAATTAAATGAAAACTCCTGATGAAAATCTTGAAAACATGTTTGCTGAACATGATTAATATTTTCCCAATGCTAGCAGAAATGGCAGGAAGTTCCAGATGTTTCTTTGAATGTATTTTCTGGTAGGTCTATTTTCCCCAGTTCATGTAGTATTTATTGTAATTCTTCTATGGTTTTTTTTTTTTGTGTAATTCTTTAAACAGTGGGTGCACAGATATGCTGAAGAAATTAGTATACCCATCCACATAGGATCTTAATAAAAGAAAAATTATCTTGCTTTTTTTGCAAACTTTCAAAATACTTTCGTTAAATAAAGAGGATTTTTTAATGCCTTTGGCTGTGAATTTACAACTTTCAGAAAAACTCTCTTTCTTTCTGAATGCATTGGAAAAAGTGAAAGCATTAAAACCCACTTTACGAGCTTTTATCAAGCTTTTGTTATCAGCTCTTATCCATTTTATAAGCGTTTAGCTGGTATATTTATCCTGAATACTGACTGGTATTGGCCTAATCCTGTTGATTTTCCTCTTATAAATCACAGTGCTATTAAATAACAACACTTGATAGTATTAAAACTGAGTCTTCACTTCTAAAACAATAAAACAAAATACTATATAGTATCAAGGAGCCCAGAAAGAGATGACAGCAATCAAATTTTCTCTTCATTAATAACATTTGTCTTCATTTATAGCTAATACTATAAAAATGGTTTCTGGGAAAACAGCAAAGAAGTTGCCAAAATGGGGAATTACGAGGCTGATGAAAAAATATATTTTTGTCTATATTTTCTTTTTGAGCTCATTTTTGGGCAATTAGGCTACAGGTACATTCATTTCGTCGGTGAACATTTTACTTTAAAATTCTGAAATTGATGAGCTATTTATTAAAGTCATTCTTTCGAACTGGCACCATAATTATGCAAGGGATTATTGTCTCTTCATTTATTTTTCTGGAGTGATTAGCTTGTGATGCTATAAAACTCATTTATGAGAATGACTTATATTTATAATGTTTTAATTAAAATTAGATTGGGAAGCAAATGGGAAAATTTACATTCAGCATATACGGTTGTGTCAAACACGTTTGATGGCAGTTGTCTTTTTATTAGCTTAGGATAATTAATTGGGGTATTTATGTACTAATATTACCTAATTAACTCAGCAGCGAGGTCATTAATCTAGTTAACGGTTGTCTAAAGGAAAAAAAAGGTGTAGTAGTATAGCCAGCTGCTTTCATTTCACTGTATTCTTATGGTCACATTATTTTTTTTAATAGGTATTGTGTTTTAAAAGAATTCTGAAGTCAGAGAATAAATCTATTTTATTGTAGAGGGCAATTCTTGCATTTTACCCATGGAAAACCAAGGTTCAGTGTAAATTGCGCAGGGAGAGAGCAGAGCAATTAGATGGTCTTCACTTTCAAAGATGCTGTTAGAAAAGGTATGTCATCTATCAACAATGACTGCAGTAATTTCTTTGCTTTTAAATTCAAAATGCATATTTCTTTTAAAACATGCCTTATTGCAACATTACTGAATATCTGATGTGTGTAAGAATCAGGCATAAATGTTGGACACTGGGCAGATATATAAATAAAAAGAAAAAAAGGAAACAAGTTCTGCTCTCATTCATGTGTATGCAAAACCTTGAGTGAAAGAAAAGTTTAGTTCAGCCTTTCCAGGAGATAGTTTTACGATGAAGCATGGAGAAATATGTGCAAGATACCTAATTTAAAAACATTCTGCCTTGCTTTCCACAATAGAGCTCGCTGACATTTTAATGATGTGCAAGGTGTTTGGGAACCTTCTGTGTTCATATTTTTGTCCATATATTGCCTGTGCCATAATGTGTGCACTGAAGCTGCCCTTAAAAACCCTCCACCTTGTTTACTTTCAAAATACGCATGTTTCATCATGTCATTTCTGCTGAAAAGACTGAGTTTAGCAATGCTTGGTGAAGGACCGTTTTTGGAGTCAGCATCCAGAAGACTCATTGGGTTACAAAATAGCGGAAAAGTCGAGTTGAGAGTGGTGACAGTGACGGACCACAGCCCGGGGGGTCAGAGCACATCAAGGCAGCTACATTGGGTGAGACCAAAAGTCCACCTGTGGCAGTGTCCCCACTGTCCCTTCTCCAGCAATAGGCTTGGCCTGCATGGCAAGGAGCCCTGGTGCCGCAGGAGGACTGGCCGTGGCTGTGATGCCTCCTTCTAATACTCTACCAGCCTCCAAGTATTTTCAGCTCAATGACTTCCCAAGCTAAGTATGGTTTCTCATTAGTTAGTTTTCCCCCGTTAATTCCATCTCCATAAAAACGTGTCCTGTCTCCCCTTGAACAATTTAGCGGGTCCTGTGACACTAGCCATGCGTGTTTAATGTCTTTCAGGTCACATCACTTCTTCCTGTCAGTTTTGAACCTGAACACCATGAGCTTTGTTTTATGCCCCTTAATTCTTAGGGAAGATGGTTTCCATCCACTGACTGGAGTTAAAGGGCTTAGCATATGATTACTGCACTAATATGCTCCCACAAAACTTTATGTCCATCTTTCTCCTCAAGCCTTGCAGGATGGCAGTTTGGAGTGGGATTCTCCCACTTTACTTGCTTGTTTTTAAAAGAGTATTAGTTTATTTTCCTCTGCTAATGAACATGCCTAAATTCATGTCAGATCAATTCTGTGCTTTAAGCTTTGCTCACATTAGTCACATAAGTAGACACAGTGGGATGTAAAAATGGAGTGATGTGGGAAAGAAGAATGCTCAAACGCCTAAAGTGCTTAAAATAGCAAATGGCATTGAACTCTGAAGAGTGGATTTGTGAAAAGGATACTGACATCTCTGACGTCTGGTCAGTTTTGGTGAGGGGAGAAATGTCCAGTCAAATGGTTTATTGCCTTTGCATAACTTTGCCTTTGCCTTTGCAAAAGGTCAGGTCAGAAACCTGCAGACTGCCCACTGAGCCATCTAAGTACCTCCTTACAGATCCCTACAGAACCTTTAAAAGACTATTTTTCTATGTCCTTTCTACCTTCTAATGTTCAGTTCCTTTACATGTGTGTTTCATTGCTCCTATTTCTGAGAATTTTGCTTTATCTTTGAGTATATTATAAATCCTGTTGATTGAATGAGCCTACTTTTTTGTCAAAAGGCAGTGTCAGCTTTGGTAGCCATTTCTTTGGAAAAGTTACTGCCTTAAAGGACCTCTCACCTCCATACTTTTAAACGTTTACATGACCTCACTCATACCTTTCCTCACAGATATTTTTTTAAATTTACTCTGCTGAATGATATACAGCAGAGACCATCTCGCTCTCTGCAGCTGTTTTAAATATCATCCTGTAAGCAAACCATGTGCTAATGTTTATATTTCATAGTTCATTAGTATCAAAAAATGCTCTATCGTGCTCTTTTATTTGTAGCTAGCTAGTCCCAAATGAGATGTATGTCATAATAATTCATGCACCATCATGTCTTAGTTCCTAATTAAAAAATTGATGACTTAAATTCATCAATGTTTCTGGCATTCCTTGAAATATCCTGTCATAACTCAACTGAATAGTTCCCTGGTTGATTCATAAGGCTACTCCCAATCTAGAGGAGTGCAAGTGAGAAGGTTATATTTCTAATTTATTTACAAAGGATAGCGGTGGAGAAGTTGTTTAAGAATGGCAAGGATAACACTTGGGTTTTCTAACTTCAGCCATTTGGATCTTGCCTTTTTTTTTTTTTTTGCATACCAGGTTTGAGAACTAGCTACTATCTGAAGTAGTTTCACAGTTAAGGTGTAAAAGATAGGAATCAAGTAATTTCTTAATGTGTTGGTAAAGAATTTTAATAAATCAAATGCCCTAAGTTTCTTATTTAAAGTCTGGTTTTCCATATCTGAATATTTTTGCATTTTTAAAAAACTTTTTCTCCCCCTCCCGCTCGCTTTTTTTGTTGTTGTTGTTTTGATTTTTTTTTTTTCTGTGTGTGGAAGGCAGTACTACGATTTGTTCACATAATGTGGTGACAAATACTGTTAATTTCCCTTCTCCTACTTGTTATTTACCTGATTATACACAAAAACCTGAATTAGTAGTCTTCATGGTTCTTCATCTTACTTGACTAGCTGCAGTTTCCTAAGCCATTTCCAGAATTTGTTTTCTAAGATCCTGTTCCTTTGATTAGATGTTCTATATGCTTTGTTCCTAAACTTTGGGTATTACATTTAAATGTATTTATAAACCTATGCAGTGAATGAATCTAACTTACCAAGTGATCTGTGCAGTACAGTTGATCTGTTCTTAACTTTATGCAACATGTTGCCAGATTTTGCATCATATGAAAATTTTTTAGGAAGGATTCTATATTTTTTTTTCCAAATTATTGCTAGAATTATACATAAATGTGTGCTGAGGACATATTCTTGTGGTACCCTCTAAATACTACTCCTTGGCTGATGATTTCCTGATATGTTTTGAAATTCTGGGAGGAGGAGGAAATCTATCTATCTGAGTCATCAAATCTGCATTCTTTTGTAGTATTAGGTTTGAGAATACATAATTTTTCCTTATTAATTTTAATAATAATGTGATCAAAAACACTACTTGTTATTTATAATCTTCTAAAGTGCTTACCATTATAGTATTGAAGTATCTCTTGTACCGATTTTTTTAATGAATTGCCATAGTCTCTTGTTATTCAGAAGGTACCATTATCCCCACTTTATTAGCTAGATAAATATTTCAGTGATGACACATAGTACACGTTTTGTACTGCCTCCGAAGTAGAGTTTGTAGGATGTGGTAGCTCCAAGCATGGGTGGCACGTCAAAACCTGTTTTATTTTCTCATACATATTTCAGAACTGTCTTCAGTGAGGTCATGGGGTGTTTAGGAAGAATACTATGCCTTAGAAATAAATTATCCAGTATGAGAAAGGCTAGAAAATAAGAATGATCTAAAGGATCTAAAAAAAATAAGAATGATTTTAGGTATCCATCCTTTAATGCTTTTCTTCAGTATCCCCATCTCTCCAGTGTGTATCTAATCGTGCCAGAGGAGCATCGTTCTGCATCTCTTTCACAAAAGAGAACCTGAGCAGTCTCCTTGTTAACCCTGCTTGACAGCCACAGGACAAAAGTGCAAACAGAGTAGCATGATTTATTTTTTTTAAATTGTGTTGTGGTTGGAGTGGTCTGGGGGGTGGGTAAACCAGGGGTTGTATTTTTAAATAGCAGTGGTTGACACCTCCTTTAAATGCTTCCAGTAGCACTAGCATATGAACACAGTGACTAACAGTGCCTGACAATTTCAGTTTTACTGCAGTTATTGCTTTGACAGGCCTTGACTTTCTGCCAATTCAGTTGGAAAGAGGCTTTATATCCCTTTTACCCCACTGGCTTTCCAGATTCTCTCTCTTTTTTTTCCTAACTACACATTTCTTTCTCTCCCAACTCTGATTTCTCTGGAGTAATGGCCACAGTCACCCCTTTCCCCCCTCCCCAGGGCCACCTGTGCTGTCTCTACTGTTAAATCATTAAGACACATACACACATTCTGAGAAAACAGGAGAGAGATAATGACAACATTAACTGGTCTTTTGCCTCGAACGGGAGCTGCGACTGCTTGGTACTTCTGAACACTAAGCGTAGAGTCAACCTGTGCATTAACAGCATCCACCCTGACTGTGACCTGCTGACATGTCCCATGAATGTAGTATTTCTGTAGTATGTCAGTCTCTTTAGACTATGAGCTCCCAGTGAACAGCTGGAGATGCTGGGTGATGAACAGTAGAGGTTTACCCCTTTACCAGTTCCTGGCACGGTGTCGATATAAAGCAGGCAAAGCTGTGTGAACTTGTATTTGTTGAAAGAAGCACACTTTATCAAGAAAACAGAGGGAAACTCAAGGACCAAGTTCAAGGTTCTCACCAGTTCACCATATCTCCTTCTTTTCAAGTCAAAACCCATTACTGTATAAAAATTTATAGTTGTTAGTTATCGAAAGGAAGTAAGGCTACTGAAGCCAGTTATGTCCTCAGAATACTTAAGCTCATGGGTCCCAACTCAACATAAGCCAAATGGGCAACTATCAGAATTGTAACTATTCACAAGTTAGGCTAAAATGAGCTGCTGATGTCAACTCATTTTTAAATATTCAAGTACGCACAACGTGAAATCTCATTGTCTTTTCTCTTCTGCTTTCTGTGAATACAAAGACTACCTTGGCATTGGGGAATGATTTATTTCTTCACTCTTAATGGTGCCACCAGGTCCAGCTTGATGATGTTCATTAGAAAAATGATACCACCTTTTCATGTTCTCCGGCTTGTTGATGGCTAGAAAAACTCAGTGTCTACCACCATCAGTCTACAGTGGAGATGGAGTTCACTACCAAAAGAAAAATCTTTTATAATCTGCTTATTGTTGTCTTATAGTCATCTACTGGCAGAACATTTGTGATAAATATATTTTGTCTGCAGGTAAATTGATAGCATGGATTTTAATTTTTTTCTGTCCATGTCCATCAATACTTCATTGTTAAGGTGTAGGTAAAGATTGAATATAGAATAGTAGGACAAAACAAAGGAACCAACACAAAACCCCCTACAGATTGCACCAATTTCTGAGTTTTCATAGTTTCTTTTAAGTCAGAATGCTTTTTACTTATGTCAAACGCATAGTCGTCAATGTTTTCTAGAAGAAGTTTTTAAACTGTGAGCAGAATCTAGAACAGCTAATTATAGTATGAATGGTCCATTGTAAAAACTTGTCATTTTCCTTTGACAACCGAATACCTTGTGTCGAGTTCTCAGGTCTTCTGTAATGAAAGAATGGAGAATACCTGGGTACCTTATCTAAGGAAACATCGTAAAGCCTGTAGAGAAAACGATTGAATACGGGGTGGGGGGGGTGGGGGGAAGTTTTAGAGTAAAAATATGTATTAACTATTGGTACTCTATAATCATTAAGTTGTGCAATAACCTAAAAACTACCATCTGGTATAAAAAATAATGAATATAAACGATGTGTTTATACTTAGGAATTTTATTAGTATCACTCTGGTGAAGTGGCTGGAAGTGGCTCCCCATTTGCTATATTTTTTAAAATTATTTACTTTCTATTAGCTGTGATAAAAGTACGTGAAAACAAACTAATAGGAATTTTAACAGGATATCCATCATTTCTCACAAGAAATCTGCTAGGCCTGCTAAGATATTTTGGGCAATATACTCAAAACAACTGTCTAAATTCTCTTCTAGGACTTCCCGTCACTGAGGGACGCCTACACCATGTCTCTACTCAGTGCCTTAATATTGTTAGTAGATTTTCATTCACATAGGACATTCCCAAAGGATGGATGCAGTACTAGAATTTTTTTTGGATGGGTTCAACTGAGATTCAAATAGTGTTCCATTATCTGGAGATTCACAATCTGAGCTAGTCTTTAAGCACATGTTGCCTTGACCCTCCCCACTCTATTAACGGACATTTAAATGTACAGGACATTGTGACAGTGGCCTTTCAATGCATCTGGCTACGTGAAAACTGAATATGAATTTCACATATATATGCATTTATTTCTGTTAGTGCAGCTGTGGTCCCGTTTGGAAGTACTTTTTTTATGTTACTCTATCAGTACAGAATTGTACTTTATAGCTCTTTGATTTTGAAATCTAGGATAAGGCTTTTCTGAGATATATATATTGGATATTCATTCACATTAAACTTTACATTTCAATCAGAGTTTTATATGGGGTAATAACAGAGACTTTACTGAAGTAAAATGAAAAATTCCGAACATTTTACTGTCCTGGGTTCAGGGCAATTCAGTTCTAGTTTCATTTTGATGAATTTTCTGGCGCATTAGAGATGTAATTTGTTAGGCATAATTAATAGTCGTCTTCTTATAATTTTTATACAGGACCCAATATATATTAAATTGAAATAAAAACTCTCAAGTAACCACAACAAAATGTCAGCTGAAACCTCTGACTATAAAACAAAGCCTGTATCTTTTGTTGTTAAATTTAAATGAATTGAAATATCTGTTCTGGGGTACCTACAATTCATGTCTTATTCATAGAGCCACAAAATCGACAAACTTCTATGTAATGGTTGGCTAGAAATATTTAATCTTTTAGTTTTCTTAATGTAAATAAAAATCAGATAAAAGCCAGCTGACAGTAGTCATTCTTGGATCTTCTGGAATTCATTCCAGTGAGGACCATTGTGGGTTTGAAGTTTTCCATGTTAAAAAGGCATACATTTTTCTGTGCAAACCTTCACCTGTAGTTACAACAACAGTTAATTCTTGTTAAAGGTAATTAAGAAAAGAGTTACACTTGACTGATTTTTCAAGCCCGTTGTTACATTTGGGTAGTGTGAAAAAACAGGGAGACAAAGTTCATTCACAGATCTTCAATATATCAAAAATATTCTCAACTTAACAATCTATTTTAACTTGGTTGACGTGTGCAAGTTCCTCAATGCATTGTTATTGAGATCAAATGAAGATCTCTGTACTGTCACAGAAGTATAAAGATGGTTTATTGTAACCGTATTGTAAATAATAATAATAATCAGGCTACTTGTGCTTTGTGTTCATTCTGCATATCCACATGGTGTGGGGGAAAAGAAATTCAGAAACATTAGAGTTAAAAAAAAAAATACAAGGAGAATTATTTTCAATCATATATGAGGCAAAATACTATCTTCAATAGAATGGCGATAGATTTTTTTTTTTGGATTAAATGTTTTGCATACTAAATGGCATCCTAGAGAAGGCTGACAGAAACATACTCTAGTTAACATTTGATAATAACTGTAAATGAAATATTTAATTATGAGCATAAGACAACAGCTCTGTCTATAACCTTTTTTTTCAGCTGGGTTGATATCACTTTTTCCATCTTTGACAAGAAAATTAATTGTGTTGCTGAAGTGTGAATTTAAAGCCTTTGAGTGTCCTCTGGTTTTCATCAGCACAAGTTTATATTCAACTTTTGAATACAACTGGATGAGATTTGCTAGACTTCTGAGAAATGTTTTCCATTATTTCTTCATGTGTCAATATAGAGAAACAGGTCACCTACAGGATTATAGAATCATAGAATATTTTGAATTGGAAGGTACCCATAAGGATCATTGAGGATGTGAAGTACAAGCACACAGAGGGCTCTTCAGTGAGAGTCATGGGAGAATCACAGAATTGTTGAGGTTGGAAGGGACCTTGGAGATCATCTAGACCAACGCCCAATCAAAGCAGATTGCTCAGGGACATGTCCAATCAGGTTTTGAGAGTGTCCAAAGAGACAGACTCCACAGCCTTTCTAGGCAAGTGGTGCCAGTGTTGGACCGCTCTTGCAGGGAAACAAACAAAAAACCTGTTCATATTTTTAAATGGAATCCCCTGTTTGTGTCCATTACCTCTTCTGCTGTCACTGGGCATCATGAGAAGAGTCTGGCTCTATCTTTGACCCCCTTGAGTCTTCTGTTCTCCAGGCTGAACAGTCCCAGCTCTCTCAGCATCTCCTCGCATGACAGATGCTCCCATCCCTTAGTCACTTTTGTGGCCTTCACTGGAACCACTCAGCTGTGTCCATATGTCTCTTGCACTGGGAAGCCCAGAGTTGGACCCACAACCGCAGAAGTCCCTCACCATGTGCTGAGGAGAGGGGAAGGATCATCTCCCTTGACCTGCTGGCAATGTTGTGCCTAATGCAGCTCTGGAGGCTGTTTGCGGTCTTTGCCACAAGGACATGTTTCTGGGTCATGGTGAACTTGGTGTCCATCAGGACTCTCAGGGCCTTTTCTGCAGAACAACTTTCCAGCCAGTCAGCCCACGCAGTCTGTACTGGTGCATGGGGTCATTTCTCCCCAGGTGCAGGACTTTGCATTTCCCTTTGTTGAACTACGTAAGGCCCATTTCTCCAGCCTTGTCAAGATCCCCCTGAATGGCAGCACACCCATGTGGTGTACCACCCAGTCCTGCCAACTGTGTGAGAGCAGGAATGTGCCATTCACTGATACGTTTCTCAGGATTATATTTTCCAAGCGTCTAATATCCTTAGATTACTTGCATACAAAAGATTTCTACAAGATAGAAAAAGATTATCCTTACTCTTTAGAAACTAGTTGTGATGGGAGTAAAGCATTTAAGTACCTCTATAAATACTGCTATAGTTTGAGTAAGGTCGTGTTCTGACACAGAAATTATTTCTATAGCTCAGTTTCAGAATTAATTCTCAACTACATCTTCCCTCACTAAAATGTTATAGTTTTGGTCTTGACTGCCCTATTTTTCATAATGTCTTAGGTTGCTAGTACCTCAGGACTCAAAAGCTGTGGAAGGATATGAGTATTTACACACATGAAAGCAGTTATCAGACTGAAAGCATATCAGGTGAGAGACTTTGATTTCCCCATAGAAGACTTTTGGAGGGATATTTTGGTTTGTTTTTATTCTTTTACTTTCATCTCTCACTCTCCAGAGTATCAGAAAGAGAATATTCTGTTTTATGGCTTATTCCAAGAACCAGAGACATTTGACACAACCATGGTTGCAGTTTATAAAGGAAAATAGTCCTTAGTTCCCAGAAAGAGAGAAGGTGGTCATACATGAGCATAGTTTACACCTGTAAGAGAGCTATTTCAAACTCACTTGTGTCATCCTCTGGCTTAAGGGACCAAGGAGGGATCTTTCAAAAGTATGCTGTAGAGAAGATAGGTATTTTTCTTTGAATGTACATTATAGATATATTCAGTAGCTGATTCGAGAAGAGGTCCATTAAGAAGTTCCTCCACCTGCAAATAGCTGTGTTGCATACAAAAGCACACAGAAGCTTTGCGTTCTCCTGCTATGTCATCATATGAGATGAAAATGAGCCTTGACCCATCTGCTTCTTGAAAATATCGTGCTCACCTTGTTGTAGCTAGAATATACTCTATAGGTCAGTACAATTTAAAAGAAAAAAAAAAAAAAGAGGCATCAAGATCCCCAGGGGCAATTACACCACCTATTCAGTGTCTCTGAGGTGGATTAATGGAAGTGTTTGTTACTTAAAAAGACCTGAGAGATAAGCAGTAACTTCAGGGAAAAACTGTCAAACCTGTTCACTTCTTGAAGTTGCCTAAAGAGCTCTGGCACCCTTAGAATGGAAAGACCCATGTGGGGGCTTATGAGACTATAGGAGTCCCTAGATTTTAACAAATAATATGGTGCTACCTGCAGAACAGAATAAAGGAAAAACCTCTTGCATCAGTCAAGTTTTCTGCAAAGGCCACCTAAATTTTTGCCATCACTTTGTTTTACACGTTTTTCACACTATTGTCTGTAAGTGGTAGAGAGCTACTTGTTAATGCACAGCGTCTTCCTTCAGTACTTTGACTGTTGAAAGGCAGCCTTAGTTCATCATGGTGTTTGTAAATGCTGTAACAAACATTAAGGGACTGTAATGTAACAATCTAATATAACATAATGTGACTATATAATAAATACTGTAGCAATCATCATTATGGCTAAGTGGCTAATGTACTTAAACCTAGCAATAACTGAATTTTGGGGTCACTGGCAGTTCTGAAGAAAAATGTCCAGAAATGAAGGAATTACTACAATAATCTAAAAAAAACCCATAAAACCTATTTTAGGTTGAATAAAATTCAAATCAACCTCAAAAACTTCCTGCTCTTTCAGTGTTTTGTTTTAGGGCTTATTCTGAATGTGCAGGCAAAGTGCATTCGACACAGAAATAAGAATAAATGTGGGAAAGGGGACTTTGGGGGATCATAGAATTGTCAGGGTTGGAAGGGACCTTAAAGATCATCCAGTTCCAACCCCCCTGCCATGGGCAGGGACACCTCCCACTAGATCAGGTTGCTCAGAGCCCCATCCAGCCTGGCCTTAAAAACTTCCAGGGCTGGGGCTTCCATGACCTCTCTGGACAACCTGTTCCAGTGTCTCACCACCCTCATGGTGAAGAACTTCTTCCTAACATCCATTCTGAACTGACCCATCTCTAGTTTTAATCCATTCCCCCTGGTCCTACCATTACCTGACATCCTAAAAAGTCCCTCACCAGCTTTCTTGTAGGCCCCCTTAAGATACTGGTAGGCCACAGTAAGGTCTCCTCAGAGCCTTCTCTTCTCCAGACTGAACAACCCCAACTCTCTCAGTCTGTCTTCGTAGGAGAGGTGCTCCAGCCCTCTGATCATCCTTGTGGCCCTCCTCTGGACACGTTCCAGCACGTCTGTATCTTTCTTGTAGTAGGGACTCCAGAGCTGGACGCAGTGCTCCAGGTGGGGTCTCACGAGAGCAGAGTAGAGGAGGAGAATCACCTCCCTCGACCTGCTGGCCACACTTCTCTTGATGCAGCCCAGGATACGATTAGCTTTCTGGGCTGCAAATGCACACTGATGGCTCATGTTGAGCCTCTCGTCCACCAGTACCCCCAAGTCCTTGTCTTCAGGGATATTGGCTTTCTTGCAGCCTCAGATCTGCCAGGGCTCAGGCTGGTGGCCTAAATGCCGCTCCACTGAGGTATGGTCAGATGACTTCTGCAAAGTCACAGAAACTGCCAATGAATCTGATATATTCTAAGGCAGCATATGGCTGATGGTTTATTTTTTCGGCTTCATTGTTCTTTTATTATGTTTGTTTTTCTATTTCTTTTTTTAATTGCGAGTTTATTTTGTTTATATGTATGGCTCATCACTAATGTATTTTAATGTTTACTGCGTCGTCTGGGAAAAATAGAATATTAAAAGCTATGTAAATCTGTTTATAAACATGTTACTGAGCATAGCTCTTTGCCAAGGGAAAAGCATCCAAGATGTTTTAATTGACAGTTCGGTTCAAGCACATGCATCTCATTTGTGAATATCTCCATGTATGAACAGCACTCACGTTTACCCATTTACAGTCACATCTTCACTGAAGCCATTTGAAACATTATAAATTAGTATAGGCAGGAATGATAGGTACAGTAAGCTTAGCAGTGAAAGCATGTTCATAAGGAAAGTACACAGCAAGAATCAGTGTTCATTTTCATAAGCAGTGTACAATCTAATAAGTCACGGTGGAGAGCAAAGAGGAGATTGTGTTATGTTACTCGGTGAATGACCAGCTGTGAAAAATGGAGTTTTCAGTGGATTTACGAAAGGTCAAAGTAAGGGAGTATTGAGTTGGAGAGTTCAATTTTTTTTCCTCAGACTGAAAGAGTTGCAAGCTGAGATTTTTCTCTTTCTTCAGAGAGCAGAATGATTTTGACTCAAATGAGGGAATTAAATATTTAAAGACTGTCAACAAAACACATCTGTAAGCATGTACACGTTTGCTAGAGTCTATGAATGTAACTCATTTTCTATTCAGCATTCAACCTGATTTTTACTCTTGAGATAGTTTTGCGCCTAAACTTGACAAATGTCCTGGTTTGAGGTAAAACAGAACCAATTTTCTGATTTGTAATTTTACTTTTTAGCTGGGCCTCTTCTAACTGACTAAAGTCTGAAATTAACAGCATATTGTTCAGAAACTGTTCACTCTCAGAGTGATGAGACCTGATTATACCAAGGAATGGTATGCACAGAGGCTCTTGCTTATACTTATTGCTATAACAACCAAGGTCAGCTAACTTCGCTGCTTGCCCCGTTAGAGGGTCAGAAGTGGAGAAGCATAGAGGGGTCACACCTATAGGGAGGAGCGGACAGGACAGGTGACCCAAAACTGACCAACAGGGTATTCCATCCCATATGCATCACGCTCAGTATAAGAGCTAAGGGACAAGGGGGCTCGCTCTCGCGTTTTTCTTCAATGGCCGACGTCTGAGGAGGACCCTGTCTGTTCGTCTGCCTTCGATCGCGATCTGAGCACTCCTGACTCTAGTTCCGGAATTCAGCTCCTGTCCGTCACTGACTCCAGTCTGGGACTATCCCTGTGTCTGCTGGTGACGCGATCGTCATCCTGGGAGCTGGATACGGTTTTGTATATATTGTATACTTTTTTTTTTTATTACTATTTTCTTATTATTTCTTATTTCCTTATTTATTATTATTTTCATTAAAGTAGTTTAGTTCTTTTTCTAAACTCATAAATCTCCTTATCTCTTCCTCTCCTCTCTGAGGAGAGAGGGGGGGGAGGGCCATCTGTCGTTCCGATTGGCCAAACCGGCCAAAACCACGACAACAAACCACAGTGTTTGGGCCGGCGGGGTAAAAATGTCTTATCCTTTCATAGCAGAGTGATGCATTACAATCTTTTCCAAAATGAAAATTGTGAAATACTGTTTTCAGTAAGTTTTTTACTCATAGGAAATCTGTGTTCCCAAGTGCAGCTCACCTATCGTTGTGTTTAACTAGTACATACTCGAAGGGCCAGATTTTCAGATAGGCTTCCATATGTGTATGTATAAGCTGACCATACAAATAATTTTAATTAGATGTGCATAAACTCCCCATTGCTGCAAACTTATATTAAGAAAATTAAATATGTGGATTTAAGTACTGAAAGTATTATTTTACACCAGCAGAAGACAAGAACAATTGAACTTCATTTGACAATTAGGGGATACTTAAAAACCTCCGTCAGAAATTTGGTTGGCTCAAGTAAGTTGATGTCACTTAGATATATACACATGAAGTTTTGCCAGGGGGTTTATTGGCTGGATGTGCTCTTCATGCAAGGTAGACCCACGTGCTTCTCAAAAAGCCTACAGGGGATCCAAACCAAGACCACTCTCACATGTTCTTATTGCACCTCTTTCTAGCAGTGTCTTTCCGCAGGATGGGGTTTAGATGTGCAAGGAGACAGAATTTGAGATTACTTTTCAGTCATGCGTGATGTAGATAATAATCCAACCTCCCACATCTCTTTTGCATTCCTGTTTTAAATGAGACTATTGCCTACTTTTTTGTCCATTTTAAGCCAAAATATCTAGTGGCTTAATAACAGCTGTTGCTCTTTAAAATGTAATTAGAAATACAGTTTAGGATGCTAATTTGCTTAAGGATGGAACAGAACTACTTTTTCTTCTTGATAAAAGCTCTTTCTGCATTTTAATCTCGTAATCAACAGTAATAGGCTATGGAAATACAGAGGCATGGTAGTGTTTTTAAGAGGGATGTTCCTAAGTACTCATACATGATTTTATAAAAAGCATGAAGCATTTTCAGCATCTCAAGTATTTCATTTCATCCAGCCAAAAAGTCCGACTCACTCTGACATCCGTGGGCGATCAAAATAGTGACTGAACACAAAGAGTGGCCTAAAATAAACGTGCAGCCTAAGACAGCTACTTAAGCTGTTCATAGCTGTTCAGTAGCACAATATTTGCTTTTCCAATGAACTTGGAATATTTTTTCTAGTTCTGTTTGGCTGTTTTGTGTTGGGTTTTTTTGTTTGTGTTTGTTTTCCAAAAGTGAGACAGTGCTGGCTGTCTTCAACTCTCAGAGAATTGGCCAGGGTAATGGAAGAGCCTTAAATTCAGGCAAGGCTCCCAGCGTTGCAAGAAGCCTGTGATTCCCCAGCTTGCTCGTCTGGGCAGCTGCCGTGGCCAACAGGCAGCACACATAGCAGGCAGCTTGGAAACCCGGAGCTGCAGCGGGGGGAATCAGCCTCATTTCAACTCCATGGCAGGCGGCCAGAAAAATCCTGAAAGTCATGGCTTGAGCAAAAAGCTGAGTCCCCTTTAGAAACATATGCAGCGTGTTCCTGGATTTGTGAGACTTCTAAGCACCAGTCATGAGCAATTAAATGAGATCCCAGGCTACTAAGCAGCTTGCTAGATGGGAGACCAAGCATATTTCCAGCAGAAAGCTGCCCAAACTTTGCTTTCATCAAAACAAATATGTATTTCTAAAGTCTCTTTCCACCTCAGCAAATTAGTATTGTTTCACTGAAAAATTGCCATCCAGGTGTAATACTAACCCTTGATTTACATAGTGTCTTCCACAGTTCAGAACAGACATCCTGTTCTGCGATGAATACCACTTAGAAGGTATAATATGTTGCCCTAACAAAAGGATAACATATGGCATATTGCCTTAACGTTGTGCTTTAACATATTGCCTTAATCAAAATACCATCTCTTCTTCCCCCTTCTTTCTTTTTCTCCCCGTTTCTCTACGTGTTCCTTATCGTGGGATAAGAACTTGTTCCTTCCTGACAGCAGCATGAGGTTGTGGCTTTAGATGAGATGGCAAAATCTTGTGTTTATTGTGCAAATGACTCATCCTTTCTGCCAGTCACAGTTTTGGTATTTAACAGCACAATAGCTGCTTTGATGAATTAGATGGACTGAAAGTCCTTTTAACCACGTATCGTACCGCTGACCAGTAACTGTAAGGAATGTGTGGGAACAAGGCACATAGAGATGCTTCCTCTGAAAGGGTGGTGGCTTTGGGCACACTGTTGTCAGCGTGCAATGACCTGAGATGACTCCAAACCAACAGGAGTTTAACCAGATAGACAGGGAAAAAATACCCCCCAAAGATGAGTACTGAGAAATGAAACTTAGATCTGTGTGTGTGTACCCCGTGGTTCAGTAATTGTAGCACAGTACAGAAATAACCAAACAAGCTTTAAACTAGCCTAGCTATGGCAACAGAGAGATCTGCACAAACTAATTTATCCTACAGAGAGAAACCATCACCTGTCCCTCAGTGTAAATCCTTTTGGACAATAACAAAGACCAGGGAAGGGAATTGGGAAGGAACTCTGTTGCCATACCTACAAAGCTATTAATTCCTAAATGGTTTCACCTATAACAACCTTCATTCATTTCTGCTATACCAAGTATTATTGATTTTTTCTGCTGCAGCAGTATCTTAAAAACCTGACCAGTGCCTCTAGGCATAGATGTGTTATATTTTTATAGGCATGTAAGACAGAGATAATCCATGCCCTAGGCAACTATCAACTCAAAAGACAACAGCATGTTAAAAATATATGGGGAGAAAAGGGGTGTAGCAAGATAGTTAAAACTGCACATGAACCAGTAGACAGGAAGAGGTAATACTGAAAAAGGAAGATGAAGTTGCACTACTGTTTCTCCCATATCATGTGTGAAAATTAATTAATGTTAATCACTGCAGCATTATAGGATAAAGCAGTGATTTTATTGTTTATGATGTGAATGTGTTCATTAACAAAAGACTTGCTTGTTCTTCCAACAGGCATACAACAGGTCACTACAGACCCACCAAATACCATCTTGTTAGTGACTCAACACTGTTGTGCTTTCATCATGTTTTGTGATACTTATTAGCTGAGACAAGGTAGCCGACAGCATTTTTAATACTATTGAAAATATCTAAAACAAAAAGCAAGAAGTCACGTTTTATTCTGCATTACAGCACCTACTCAAAGCTGAAAGGGCTGCTGATATGACTGCTTGAAATGAGGCTCCACAGATGAAGGTAGTGTAATTTAGCAGGGTTAATTTCAGCTAACAATTATTGTTTTAATAACCACTACAGGTCTTGCTTTTACACAAGCCTCCCAGGTCAAATCCACTTCTGGAAATCCATGTTTCAGTTGTCTTTGATCAGCAATAGAGAGAAATCTGCACCCTGTAAACTTACGTTCTTACTCTGCCTTAGAGCACTGGAATATTGATTTTAGTCTTTGCTTCTCATTTATTCAATTAGTGTAGTTGCATATGAATCTTTCTTCTTTGTCTTCCTTCTTCTTGTAGCATTCTCACAGCTCAGTCAGTAACGCTGGCATTCACTGGGAGCACTGGGAAGGTATCTGAGCCTGAGCATCATGAAAGCGCAACCACAGATGGGTCAGGACTATCAGTGGGTTAAATCGCTGGTGGCATGTTGTCACTGAAGTAGGCGTTTCCCAATCTTTGACTGTCATCCCAGAAAAATGCTATCAAGAGAGATAAGATTCTACTTTTAAGCATCAGTTATCAGTCTTGCGCCTAGTTTGAATATATCTTTGCACTTCTATTTCACGCACGGGTTATCTGTGGATTTAGGATATGTTAGAAACTAGATTAGGACTGGCAGATTTTAAGTGTATATACACAAGCTGCATCTTTATAGCTTGTAGTAGCAAATCATTTTGCTGTTCACTAAATTAACGTGGTCATTGAATTAGTATCTTTCTTTTGTTTCTTTAAAAATCATACATACCATTCATTGACTAGGTCTTCCAGTTTTCATGCATGCTATGTCCAAATCTTTGTTTTCCATGTTCCCATGGTAAAAGGAGCAATCGCTTACTGAAGTTCAGTTTGTAACAAAAACTTACTACATTAAATAAGAAAGGCAAATACTTGAATGAAGACATTTATGCTACGCTTACGGGAGGTACGGTAGAAAAGAAACCATTTCTGTTCACTATTGTTTAAAATACCACCATTTATGTGCAATCAGAGGGTTTCAGAATCCTATTTATACAAACAAAATAATAAAATCACTCACGTGCTATAATTGCTATGTGCTAAAATTATGTATTTCAGCTACATAGTACATTGGCTAAATGCATGTAAGAAATTACAGCACTTCAACTGCAGGTTGAAATGTATTCTTGAATAGCTGATTTTATGTTTTATATATAAAGTAGCAGAATTATAACAGTAATGCTAACTTTTAAATGCTATTAAAGGCCAGCCCTATTATTTCAGTAAATAGAGATCTGGTTCTTTTAAAGTTATTTCTCAAGCTATTGGCATGATTATTTTCTTTTTAGGGCAATGTATGAGAAGTACTATATTCTACATTAGTCTGCAGAAGATTAGCTGTAATTCACGAGTCAGTTCTCCATTCATCAGACAATGAGAACTTTATGACAAGAACTTTGCCTACGGATATGTGTGTAAAATGAATAAATGAATAGCTCTTACCAGATAACAGTATTATATTCTTTATTGTGCTGGGACCCTCACTTATAAAAGAGCATAGAAATGTCAAACATTTTGATATATAAGCTCTTACTGAATTAGTTGTCTCAATTCCTACATACATTGATGAGAGTAAGTCCTTTACTGCCATGAGATAAAATATGGATCGCCCATCACGCAGACGTTAAAGAAGAACTGTGTGGATAAGAACAGACTGGAAAAAGTATTAACCAGTTTCATGCTAATTGATCAGTTGACAGTGTTCAGAAGAGATTGTTCAACAGACACCCAGACATCAGCTGCCTGCTGAGGCAGACAGAAATCAGTATAATGAACGTGGTAGGAGAATTATGTCAGGCACTTTGTTTAACAGTAAGTCCTTAAGTTATAATGTATTCCAGAAGAAATTATGCTTCAAAGATGAATAAGCAATTGATTATTTTCACTTAAGTTATTTTAAGGAAAGCTATCTCCTATTAAAATGGAAAACCCCATCTTCCAGCACTGCAGGCTAGTAAGTGTCTTGGAATTTCTTCAGTCATACCTCAATAATAACAATAGCTTGTGGTGATTTTAAGATTTTCTAAGGCCAAATTCCTTGTAAAGCTTTTCGATTTCACAGCCTGGAATAAAAGCCCAGGTTTTTGGAAAAACACACTAAATACCAGGGGTTCTACAAGCAAGATAGGCCTCTTGCTTCTCAAGAGAGTGCAGATTCATCCAAGGGGCCATAGGTTAAAATACAAACAAACATAAGTTTCTGAATAGATATAACAGTGTGTACCAAGGGATTCCTATTAGATGTCTCTTCAGAGAATTTGTCTTCTGTGAGATGTGGAAGTTATATTAATAGATTTCTCCATCTTTGGTAGAAACTGACAGCATGTCCCACTGCAACTGGCCCTCCAGTTGTGAGGCTGAAGATTATGATGGCTTTTTTCCAGTCTCTTTCTAGAATGGTCCTTTTTGACTTACGGAAACCCTTAGCAATATATTTCACAGGTTCCACTTTGAGATAAATGGATCCACTATTTCCCTCCCTTTAAAATTTTCTGAAACAAATGTCAGCAATAACCTTAATACTTCTCTGAATCTTGTTTCCTTTTTCTTCTTTTTCTCTCCAAATGAATTAAGGTGGAATAGTTCCAGAATCTGTTCAGAACATCAAGAAAGATTTGTAGCATAGTAAAAGGGAGAAGACAGTATGATTTTGAAGAATCTGACATAGCTCTTTTAACCATGATGATTGCAAATATAACTAAATTTCATGCAACTACCCAGGTGGTTCTTTGCACTTGAAATACGTGAATGACTATCATCTGGCATCTGACCATCTAAAGACCTAAACAAACCTGCAAAAGACTTGCAAACACCCTGAGCTGCTGAACACATCCCTTTTATTTTATTAGGCATAGAGCCCCAAATATTCCAAGTACTTTCTAAACACAGAGATGGCTCCTGTTTTGACTTTGTGTCATTACTAACAAAAAATCCATGACATTTTGTTGTTGAGTTTGTCTCATTTCATAGGACCAGGTATTACGGTGCTCAATATAAATCCATGTGACTGAAATTCTTTATTCGCTGAAATCCCGACAAAGCTCTTTTTTGACCTTCAGTGTGTTTTTCTGGCATAAAAAATACGCACGTGGACATGAGAACTTGCTGAATGTTGTTTTTTCCAGAATGTTAATGAAATAGAAAGTGAAATTGTGATGTTTAAATTTATTTTCTTAATGATTATGCTTCAGGTAATTAATGTGTAAGTAATTTCTAGGCCCTAGAGATTTCTGTGGCACATCAGAGCTAATGTTGTAGTGAAGATAATGGAATTTAGTGGTATGTAGAGGGTATAGATTCTGAAATGCTGGCACTGTGCATTCATGAAGCCTTCTGTGTGCTGCAGAATGATGGAGCTCCTAAATGTAACTTGCCTTCTTTGCCTAGATAAGCAAACAGACAAAAAACCCAAAATACGCAGAGCTAATGAATACCGTAAGAGCTCCCTGCCCCAACACTAGTGAGAGATCACAGTAGGAACAAATGCTTAACCTCTTGTTTTTAATAACAAAAGTTACATTCTATCCTCAGAAGTGCCTGTAAAGCTTTCAGTTTCAGCAGATAAATATTTATCTCCAAAAGGAAGAATTTAGACCCGAAATTGAATCGACTTACATGTTTAGCATTTATCTGTGGCTTTTTTCTACTTTCAGTCCATAGCTGTGTGCTCTCTGAAAGCAGTCAGAAAAACATTTAAAACCAGATCATTGCTGTTCTGAACGTGGCTACAAGGAGAGCAGGAGGACACCTACAGTTTGAGCATCTCCAGAAGAGTAAGGAGATGACTGTCACAACTCGGTTCCAACCTGAGTTGTGTCTGGTTAATGGGTAAACGGAGACACTGGTTGTTAGTGTTCTCTTGGGGTGGTCTCGCAGGATTTGCCACTTTGGCTTCTTCCTGGACCTGCTTCTTCAGAGTTCAGTTGCGTAGGAGGACAAGGGTTGTAAACCGCTCCTTGAAAAATGATCTCAACCAATTGTTCCATATTTTTCAGCAACCAAACATATTTCTAGTACTGAATTCAGTACTAGAATACAGATTCAAAGTAATGTTAAGACCCCCACAGCAACTACTTTGTTGTTATTTGCTCATTAGCCTAAAACATCTGCTCCTTCCCTTTCTCCCCTCCTCTCTGTTCTTTTGAAGATGATTGCTGCAAGGGACAGAAAAAGACCTTCAAAAGAATAAAGGTAACTGGAAAATAATAGGAAAAAAAATCACACCCCACTATGAAGTTAGCCTGGCACTGCACTGGGGTTTTTTTTGGGCAGCTACATAGAATAAGAAGAAATTGTGGGCCAGTTATTATTTTGGCTACTTTTCAATTCCACATGTCCTATACAAAAATATCGTTACAGAAAAGCACAATTCCCTGTGCTTCATTCAGCCAGATTGATAGCGGCAAGTAGTATAGAAATTGAGAGTAATTGCCTTATCTGAAACCAGTGGACATGTTTATAATTTGTGGTCATAATCTTCCGGTGTAATGAAAGTGCATCAAATGTTGGTTAAGATTACATAAATATTTTTAATATCTGATGCTTCATGCCTGTGTCAAAGAAACAATAGATACCCTGCCTTCCCAGGACTTTTTTTCAAGAAATTCTGGTTAAAATCAACTCAACAGAATATGGACAAACTCACACCTTCCACATTCACAAATGTTTTCTTGCTTAATATTTCCATTGCAGAGTACATTTCTGCAATGGATGGTAATGGTTTTGGTTTTACTCATTATAATCTCTCCCTGGGGAAATACCAGCTTACCTGTACTCTCAGTTTTGCCCCGGATACAGCATAAGTGTGTTCCTGCAGACAGCAGAAATTACATACACGTATCAGAGGACAAAAGTGGACCTTCTACTAAGATCAAATCTGTAGTCTATAATTTTGGTGAGCATCGGATTCGGAACTTGTCTCTGCAGCTGAAATAGAAAACCGGTAAAAGAGTCTCTCAGGCTTTTGGAAGAGAGACAGAAATAATCTTATCTTTGTACTGTCCCTGCGGGTCTTTTTATCAGGAATCTCCCAAGAATGCTCAGCTAGAACATACTTCAAGTAAATGACCCCCTTAATCATCATGCTAAAATGTAAAAGATTCGGGAAGTGTGGTGATATTTTCATCAAGCATGTTATTGTAGGAAATTCTTTTCTGAGGAATTGTGAATTAACTTGTTTTCCTTGCTCAAATGCTGAGTTTTCATTTATTTGAGCACTTTAAAGCAGCTGTTAAGAAAACAATAGGACCACTCATCTAAAATAAAATAATATAATTAAAAAGTAAATCACTGCTGACACCAAAGTGTATTTAAAAGCAGCTGCAGTCAATAAGATCGTTGGATTTTAGTTCACAAAAATGAAAGGCATGCAGCCGCACGGGACCAATAATGCTGGATGATTTATTGTAGAAGAAATGTGCAGAACGAATCAGTAGAAACGTGGACCTGAAAGCAGAAAAAAGAAGCTGTGAATGTTTAAGGTTTTTTTGTAAGTTTTTGTGGAGCCATAGGAAGTAGTGATTAAGAGAACAGTCTTTGAGAAAGGCCAATACAATCAGGACCATATTCCTGATCAGCAAGAGAGGGAGGTATTCAGAACAGTTTAGAAGTCTCTGTATCTGGGTAAGGTGCAGAGAAATATATGTAAAACAGGTGGGGAAAAAAATAATTTTAATTACTTCAGTAGACTGATCATATCTTATAAAGTGTTAAATTCAGATTCACCTGAACGTGCTTATAGTAAGTAGTACCTTCCTTCAAAAACAGTCGTAACTTTTGTATGATTCAGTTATTTGAGAATAAAGGAACATTATTTGTGAATATCTGCACTTGCAATTGTTCGTGTTTTGTACAGAGCAGCTCTGACTCAGAAAATTAATAATTGGTGAGGTGTAAGCCTATGAGCAATTGAGATCTTTTCAGGTCTTTGTGTGAGAAAGAGGTTTGTTTTCACCTATAAAATGTGCAGAACGTTTTGGAGAAATTGAAGCTGGGTGGTTAAGAGCATTAAACCTTGGCTTAGCAGCACTGGGTTTTGTTCCCAGAGTTTTCACAAACGTTTGTCTGATAGGAGGAAAGTTTACAGGAAGAGATAATGCTCAAAATCTAAGGTAATTCTAAAGTTTGAATATTGACTGTGTTTAATTAATTATACAGCTGGGTGGTGGGGAGGAGACGGACCATGTGAGACAGCAGGAACTGTTCATAAGCAGAGACTACTGGCTCTTAGTTCCCCGGCTTTGAAAATATTTTGTAGGTTTTCCTGACCATCAGAATATATCTTACTGGAGATAGGATATCCCTCTTTCTTGACTGTGTGATTTCTTTCTAGGGCATAAAGTATTTCCTTTTCTATTTCATTTGCATAGTTCCTGGGAAACGTTATGACTTCTGTTTGGTTTTGGGCACAGCAAGTAGCACTGTACAAAGTCTGTTGGTGCACAGAAAACTTGTTGCACAGTTTTGACATTACAATTGTCAAGAGTGGATGAAGTGGCACGAGGTCGTTTGTATTCTGTCTGGGGTAGAGACGGTTAAGACTGAATTAGTAGTTTGAGAGAATTTTTTTTGAGGGGTGACATACTTTTTTTCAAGCATAGATTATAATACACTGATTCCAGAACAGGATGACAGGTAACAAGCTTCTGGCTTTGTAGGTGGTATTGCGGGAAAGAAATTGTTCAAAGTTCTCATCTGTCTTCCTTAGACAAGTGTCCTCATTCATAAGCCCATTATTGTCAGGTGCATATTGGAAAGACACAAATTTGTTCTTCAAAGCCAACTGCATGCCTGCTAAGGGCCTGGTTTATAGCATGCCTTTTAGGTTGGTTTTGCATGTGTTTTGGTTTTGGAAAAGATGTGGTTTAAGCCATAGATTAACTTTATCTGTTTGTTAGTTAATGCAAAGTTAAAGTAGATAATGTATTTCACAGACAACCTGATCATGATTGCTGGATTAATTAATGTTTTTACCAAAAATTCAAATTGACAGTCCAGATTGTAGACGGTGCCGTATATGTATGCAATTACTTAGATTATCAGAAGGTGGATCATCAAGTCATTCGATATCGTAGAGGAAGTGTGGTGTCTCCACCTTAAATTGTGGATTAGCAGGTGGCCCTTCTTCAGAGTTACAGATGGTGGCATGATTGTCAGTCTTACTTCTTGCAAGGCATGTTGTTGTATCGTGGTAGTGCTGGAAGTCAGTGAGCATGCTTGGAAAAAAGCTATCTGAACTGTAAGTGGTTTATTTGGTCTGCTAACTTTGACACAGTTTCTGTGCCTGTATGATGGTGCAAATGATTTATAGATCTCTAGAACTTAATTATTGTTTAAAAGCATTTTTAAATTCCTTGAGGCAACGTGCTATGAAAATACAAAGTGCTATTAATTGGCTCATCGGACTTTAGAGAATGCCACAGTAATTGCATATTTAATAGTTTTTCAGTAGTTACTGCAGTGCAACAACTCAGGAGTTCTGTTGTAAGCAAACATTTCCATCAGTTTCTTTCCATGTACAATTGCAGTGGCAGGAGAAGGCAAGATGGAACAACCCTGTGAATTTGCACGCTTTTGCATTAGGAACATGAACGCTAAAAACATTCATCCTGATTAGCCAAAGGATGACGTATCTTTAAAGCTACTCCAGTGTCCTAGCACTGGCTTCGTAATGAGACGTAGCATTTACCATGCTTTACTGCTCTGATTATTAACCACTTTGGAAGTTTGCCCTGCAATAACGGAGCAGTTCTGATCTCTTTAGAGATTAGTAAAAAGAAAACAACCTGATTTTATTTTAAGGGATAGTAAATGATTTTAATAAAGTGGTTTAACACCTGGAATTAGGACTTCAGTGAGGATCAGTCTGGCCTGCTACTTGTGTACAAATGAAGAAGGGAGTGATGTTTGAGTTCAGTGTTTTGCTGTAAATTCCCCAGCAGGAGTCTGGTGCGAGAGGGGACTCGAGGGACAGAAAATGAAAAAGGATGAAGGAAAATAAATATCTTTACACAGTATCCCTGATTTAAAAGAATTGAGTACAATTCTAATACTGCACAATTCTGATTACGGAGTTACTAGAAATGAAAGAGTTTATTAGATGCCTAAAGGAATACAAATGAGATGATCACAACAGAAATACGTGCTTTACTACTGGAATGAGAAGTGTGCTTTTTTTGGCTCTGAACATGTCATGGAATATTCAAAACACCTGTTCCATGGCATAATAATGTATTGTGTCATTTCATGATAACATGACTAATAGCTAAACTCTAAAATTTAAACCTAACTTCAGCACATAAGCTTTAGAGATAAGCATATAAATAGGTCAGTGTTCATGTAATTTCAAAACAGCCATGGGAAACAGCAAGAGATGTACATCACAACAAGCATTTTTAGCAGTACACTTGGTTACACAGCTTTGAGGTGTGTCCTTACCATTAGTGGTATTTTGCAGCTAAAATGCAAATACTTACATCTATCCTGACCTCACTGCAGTGATTGTTTCTCAGTATTTTCTTATTTTTGGAATTAATATTGTGGCAAGCAAGTACAGTGCAATATGGTGAATACCTTCCTTTAGAGTGCAAACCTCTGTTTATGTTCCTTAATTTAGAACTATTCTGATCATAAAATAACTGCATGAATGCTGCACTTGGCACTTTGTTGTCCTAGGGATTTTCCAGAGTACTTAAGAGCAGCTCTTAAGACAAACACATTTCTTCATGTCTGCCTTATTACAGAGACATCACCCATTTGGATGACATACAGCATTGTGGCTGCAGGGCTTCATTCTTATTTCTCTGTTCTGTTTTTTCTGTTCCAACAAAGCAACTAGAAACAAAACCAGTGGAATTACTAGCTCTTCCCTGTTATTTTAATTACATCAATTGCAGGTGTCACTCTAATAGCAGCTCCTACTGTTTTTAAAGCTGTAAGTCTTATATAATTCCTCTTCTAATATTAGTTCTGCTCAATGGCACGTGTAAAGTGTAGCGATATTAACTAAGCTAAAGATACCTGAAGCTCTTTAAGCAGCAAGTAGTGTGGGCACCAGGTAGGGAGATAACCTTCATCTGACCTCCCACACTGTTCTGAGGGAACAGCTAGCACTAAATAGCTTACAAAAAAAAGTAAAAAATTCAAAATATCGTAATAGGATTCCCCAGCTGTCCAACTGCTGGAGAGTCAGAGGGAACCATCAGAGATGGGAGACAGTATTACCTAGCTCAGACCCCTGAAATTTCTAAGTAGCAGCAAGGAAATTTTTCTGGATCAGTCTCAGTCTCTGGATTTGCCTCCATGTAACACCTACCTAAACAAGACCTTTCTAAATGTATACAAATCCACCATGGGCAACAGGACAGGAGAGTTCCTTGCCTGAGAAAAACAAAAGCTATCCAAGCCCCTAAAAGCTCATCCTGCCCTCAGAACGGGTGGTGGAGTCTGTTTCCTTCTCTGTCTGTCTGTCCTGACTTACAGGAGTGCAGAAGCAAAGATGAGAAAAAATTAAAGTAGACAAGCAGAATCGGGGATATCAGACTGGAGCCACTACCCATGGAGGACTCTGTAGATAGTCCTTTGAGTCACACAGTGTCGACTGAGCTGTTTTTCAAAGGGAAGGGAGTTGCAAGGAAAGGAGGTGGCAAAGGCAGCCCCTGATGGGAAAAATGGCAACATAGCCACTCCTTTAATGGAGAAATCTCTGTCATTCCTCTTAAAACCCTGCTCTCGTAAATTCTGTCAGAGATTGAGATGACTTTATACAAAATCTGAGACAAGTGTGTATTGGTCATTAAATTCTGAGACAGGTTAACGTCAAAGCATAAACCATGAGACCACACAGTGCCAGAGAAATGGCCCACAAGGGCAGCAACCTGTTTGTCACGGCAGTGCCTGAAAGTGTATGGGGGAACAAAGAGATGTGAAATTGCTTTCTCTGAAAGTATTCCCCTTTCCAGATTACAGGAAAATATAATTCATGATAGGATCCTCAATTCCTTCATTTGTTTAAAGGCTACATTTTTCGTTTGTTTTTTGGTGGGATTGTTGGGGTTTTTTGGAAGGAATGGTAAAGGGAGGCTTAGACACAACATCTTTACTGAAGGGAAATGATGTTGTTGTGATTGCCTCTGTACAGCAGTTAAAGCACATTTAGAATATTTATACTGTACATTCTGAATGAAAAAAACCTCTGACATTGATTTGTCAAAATTCTGTCAAAGGTCAGAAAGGTCTCCTCCTGAACTAATTTGCTGGCCTTCTTTAAAATCACTTTCTATTATCTGAATAATTATTTTTCCTCCATTCACGCTCCTACATTGGCTAATGTCTGAGAGAAGCAGCAGGATACCTGCTGATACCTGGAGTCTTGCTGCCAGCATTTACCAGAAGACAGAATTGTTCTCTGTCCCCATTCTCTGGGCTGTTTCTCAGCCTTCTGCTGAGGTTTCCTGCTGACAGTTGAGCAGTTGAAACTCACTTACTCGTAGCATGCCCAAGAACTGGTCTCAGTGCTTTCATCCCTGACTGTTTTGAAGCAGCCTGAGCAAAAAATGCTGAGGTTACCCGAATATGAATCTGATGAGTGAACCTAGTGCTTTAAAACACTTTTATCATTATCTCCTGCTGCTTGCAGGTTGCCTTTCAGTTGCATACATCTGCTTTACTATACACAGAATGCCTTGGTGTGTTGGATTGGGTTTTGACGTGTTTTTTTTTCCCCCCGTTTCTTTTCTGGTGTTCTCACCTTTTCCAGAACATTTGTGAGTTTAAAATAACAGTAGGTTTATAGCACTTAGATACAGGTTTAAAGGCTAGTTTAGTAGAAAGAATTGATGAAATTGGGAAAGTTAAGACAGAAGGAAGACAAAAGAGTATGTATTGGATAAACATATTAAGAAGAGGGTGGGAGTGACACCACTTATGGTCAGCTTCAAAATCTAGTTTAATCCCCTACTTTAAGAAGGAACCATTCCTAAGAGTAGTAAAAAGATCTTTCCCTCGTTTTGGCAAAGTAATTTAGGGTCCCAGAATGTTTCTGTAGTCCTAAAGACAGCAAAATATTCTGTGTAGAATGAAGGAAAATCAAGAAGTGGGTTCACAAGGGAGACTCTTTTCCTGCAGAATCTGCTCAGCCACAGAAAATGAGAGCTCAAATACTCAGAGCATACCTAGGGCTCATTAACACACACTGCTAAGCTTTATTCTATGCAAAAATGAATTATTGCTTTATTGGGACACCCTAGATTATGTAACTGCACCTTAATGGAAATAAAATAAGGCATATGATTTTCACTGTTGCCATTAGCAACAGTTCTGTTATTAATTTCAGCCCACATTCCCCTCCTGAAACAACCACTTCATTGAAAGAAAACCCTGTGGGACAGGTAATGCAGAAGGTTGTTAACGCAAAGTAAATCAGTGCTTTTGGGTTATATACTAAGAGTAACAATGAACATACTTCTTTTTGCATCCCATCCCAGTAATTTTTAACAAAATCAAGAATTATAATTCCTATAATTCCGTTCTAAAAGCTTTTTCTAAATGTGCATTGTCAGCTAGCATCTGCGCAGTCACCATCCTGAAATTGTAGTTTGAACACATATTTCGGTGTTTTCTGGAAAATATGGACAATATCCACAGTTTGGGAAAATTCTCAGCTGGATTATCTAACACAGAGGTTTTTCTTTGAAAAAAAGGGAGTATAAACTTGCTAAGTATCCAATTTAGGAAAGCTTTCCGGTACAGCACAGCGATTAAGCTGGGAATGTCTGAAGCACTGGGTTACTTGCTGTCCTGAAACAGGACCTGTTCAGACAGTAACAATTCAGGATTGGATTTAAACGCTCATCTTTCCTCCCATTTGTCTTCAGTTGCACCCCAACAATTTTTCGTGATCTATCTCAGCCCCAAAATTGTGCTTTTGTAATGGAGTGGATTTTATTAAAAGCCTGGAAATTCCCCCAGACTTTCATATTTTGTGAACTGAAAAACAGATTTTATATTCTCTGAAATGTCATAGCCTATTTTTGAAGAAAACAAGTAAGACCTTTTAATTAAAGAAATGACTATTTGTACAGGGAAATGTTGAATTTGTATGCACTATGATCAAACAATGAATTCCATTCAGGCATATTTATATATCTTGTAATATGTGTGGTTTTCTCGCTGCCACAAAATCGCTATCATAAACATAGAGAATTCAAAATAAAATGGGCAAACACAATCCTGGTATAATTCCATTGACCGAAATGTATTTTTGCTGCTGTTCAAAGTAACCCTAAATCTGCGCAACTGGCTTTAAGTATAATCTGAATCTAAATCAGTCATAGAATTAAACAAAATTTATCTGTCATCAAATGGTAGAGATAAGTCTTTATCTTTAATTATGGGCTTTTTTTTCCCCGCCTTCCAAAAGAAGTGATTTGTGACTGAAAGCTTAACCTTTTAAAAAGTGTTCTTTTTTATTAACTGGAAGAAAACAGCTTCTGCATGTTCTTTCATCAAAAATTCTCTGCATGTTTAAAAGAACTGCATGTCAGCACTGAGGCTTGGGGCAACTTCAGCAACCTCTTCGGCTGCACCCGCAGGAAAATAGATGTATTGCATGATGTATTACCAGCTCACGATAGTAGCCATGCAATTAAGATTTTGTAATGACCATGTTAATAGCTATGGGAAACTTCTGACACGCTCCACGTAAACCAGAAATCCTCAGAAACCTGGTCAGACTCAAAGCAGGCGGATTGCTTACGGAGTTAATAAAACCTGCCCATTCACAGTGCGTTACAGGAGATCCCATGCACAGTTGCTATAGAGCAAATGTGTATATTTACGTGAAGATGAACTCCAGAGCAAAGAAAGCTGTATGTAGCTCCTTTTACCCCAGAAATATTTTATTGCCACAGAGCAGACTACTTCCTTTTTCTTTTAAATTTTTTACACATTTCAGTAATGTGCCTACATCAGTGTCCCCTTTTTATTCAAATACATCTGTAAAACTGAGTTAGGCAAGATGTCTATAGATTTTATCAACCAGGAGAAAGCATGCCATATTTCAACTGATATCCATGGAAGTCCATAATGTGTTCAGCATTAATGAACCAGGTATTTTGTGTTAGTTACTACTTTAAAGATAAAATTGGTCTTTATTTTTCTGTCAACCTGGAGAGAAAGTGTGCATTTGTATTGGGGTAAAATAATACTTTTTTTTCTGATCTTGTAATGTATATTCTGGCATAACTATTGCCGCAGTTGAATTCTTCATAAATGAGTATTATGCAATTCAACTTCTACTGAAGGCTATGCTGTTGAATCATAACGATCCTATGACATCAAAGAAGGTACACCTCACTCATAACTTAATTAGAATTTTAGTACAGAAAATCAGTAAATTTAGTACAGAAACTAGTAAATTTTAAAATTACAGTCACTTCCTTCTTACCTGATAACATCTTTCTAGCATGAAGTGGCTATTAGATAAAAAAATCATAGTCCAGAACTCAGAACTCCTTTTCCATCAAGTAGCCTAACCATGAGTTTTGCGCTCTAGCCCCAAAATTGAAGCCTTTTTTCAGGCTTTCATGGTTTAACCCCAGCCAGCAACTAAGCCCCACACAGTCGCTCGCTCACCCCCCTGGTGGGATGAGGAAGACAATCAGAAGAGTAAAAGTGAGAAAACTTGTGGGTTGAGACAAAGGCAGTTCACTGAGTAAAGCAAAAGCCACTCATGCAAGGAAAGCAAAGCAAGGAATTAATTCGCTGCTTCCCATCAGCAGGCCCGTGTTCAGCCATCTCCAGGAAAGCAGGGCACCATCACGTGTAATGGTTACTTGGGAAGACAAACGCCATCACTCTGAATGTGCCACCAGCTCCCTTCTTCCCCCAGATTTATATACTGAGCATGACGTCATATGGTATGGAATGTCCCTTTGGTCAGTTGGGGTCAGCTGTTCCGGCTGTGTCTCCCCCAAACTTCTTGTGCACCCCCAGCCTACTCATTGGTGGGGTGGGGTGAGGAGCAGAAAAGACCTTGACTCTGTGTAAGCACTGCTCAGCATTAACTAAAACATCCCTGTATTATCAATACTATTTTCAGCACAAATCCAAACCAGCCCCCTACTAGCTACTATGAAGAAAATTAACTCTATCCCAGCCAAACCCAGCACACAGGCTGTGGTAGTTTCATCAGTGGACTAGACAGCAACGCCACGTAGATAGTCTTTCACTCAGCAGCGGGGACAGTTGCAAGACAATTGTAAACATAAGCCCCTTGGTAGAAGGTTGTACCTATATATAGGAACAAACACTAACAGAGCACTATAGCAAACGCTATCACCATTCCTAGTTTAGGAGAAAGGTGTCCTGTGCAACCTGCTCTAGGTGACCCTGCTCTGGCAGGGGGATTGGACTAGGTGATCTCCAGAGGTCCCTTCCAACCCCTATCATTCTGTGATTCTGTGTCTGCTTTCAGAAGGGAGCTTCATGCTGTCAGTCCCAGGTAAACAAGTCCTGTTATTAATGAGCGAGGTACTTAGCCCACAAGAGGAATAACTATAGCATCCTCTTGTCTTTGGTGCTGAGTCTTCAGGTTTCCTTGTAGACTACCCGGCAGCTCACAGCATGCAAGCAGATGTTTGTATTGTCTCTAAATACAGAGTATGTAGCAACACGGAGCCAAAATTTGGGGTTTTGAAGACTTGTTAGCCTGAAACTATTTTCATGAACTGAAGTCAGGGATACTGAACGCACGCTTTTCACATCCTGAAGTGATTTCTGTGTGTCTGCATAGCGTGGAGGTGGAATAAGGTCTATTTATACTCATCATAGAAGACTGATCAGCTTTTAAGAGCACCCGACTATGCCTCCAAAGCACTATATCATTCTCATTTTCATAGCATTTGATTCCCCACAGAAGACATACCGTGCATTATGCTTTTTCATTCTCACCTTATCTCTTTCTCCTTCAAAAAAAAATTATTTTTTGAGGGAAAGGATGATCTTAAAACTCAGATACGTAGGTCTATTTCCAGAAGACGTTTGATTCATCATCTGAGAATTGAAGATAATGTTGTTTTTTCTACTTTCTAAGAATCTTGTGAAAATAAATCCACTGTGGATAGAAAGGCATTCAGATATTATGCGGATGAGTGTTGTGGAAGGAATTAAGTATTCTCTGTTCTAAAACAATCGAATGAATGCCAAGCAGTGGCAGTGTGAAATGAATGAAATTAAGCTCTGGTTCAAAACAGGTGTTTTCCATTCCCACAGTTCATTGAATCTGACTCTGATTTTGATGTCAGATAATAAATACACTGTCATTTGTTTAGCTGAACGGAATCAAATTATTATTACGAAGTGCTAAGTGATCTGCACGGTAACGTTTTCTAATGTTATTTGGCACACATAAAATAAAAATAGTAATAAAAATTACTCATAAAAATAACTTCTAGTACAGAAAAGATGCTAATCACGTTGGTTACCAAAAAGCAGCAGAAGCACATGAAATAGTTTACACATGGCTTTTCAGATCCTACTAATCTCTCTTTTATTCCAAAGGTATTCAGATGATACTTTAAACTTTAGCTGAAAGCTTTCATTGCATTTTAATGGATGTTACCCTTTAAACAAGCTGTTTTAAATCCCCTTGGTTGAGAAAGACTTCAAATCAAATTCTATCTTCAATACTGCTTTTTTGAGCTATGTCCCACTTTCTGTTCTTGCAGATGAGGAAATGTTTTTAATCTTTTGTAAAGTGCACTGAGGAATGATCTAATTTAGCAGTGGTTTCATACTAGGGGTTCTATTTGTTGTCATTTAATGACTTTATTCTGCGTGCACCTTCATTTGTACATTGCAGGAAGAACTGGATGTAAAGAAAATGATTAATTTTTACCAACTTCAGAATGTCAGTAAGCCTGTCTGTATTACAATGACATTATCAACTTTTGAAAATCATGCTATTAGGACTTTTTGGAGGACAGTACTTTCACAGGGAACTGCTATTGAGTCAATCACCCGACCCCAGCTTCAAGCACAAATGTATAAAGCATATCTGGAGAAAAAGATAATTGTTTTCTATTTTTGCATGTTTTAATTTAGGCCAGAATCAAAAAAAAATATTTAAATCAATCTAGAAAACACTTTGGCTCCACTGGGCTTTTTGACCAAGCTTTAAGTGTGTAAAGACAGGGTCATTCTGTTTCAACTGGAAACTGAAATCATATAATTGAACTAATAACTGAAATTTAAGAAATTGAAATTCAGGAGGCTCCACAAAAGTTTTATACCAAGTTTTGTAAGTGATTATGCCTAACCACTCTTCTCAGAGGCATGAAGACTCCTGACAGCTTATACTAATTTAATTGTTAAATCATGACTTCCTACTTATAGGACTAGTAGAGATGCTGCATCAATGGTAGCACGTTCTCATGCCAATGGAGGCACGGACACACGGGTGTGGGCAAGTTGCGGAGGAGCAGGGCAGGTTGCTGCCATGAGGACCTGCTCACATACGGCTGCGATGTGCCGGGGCTAACCGGCGCCACAGCTCGGCACCGCACACCCTCACTCCCCTCATTGGAGGACTTCATACCCGTACTCCATTGCGTGATATTGATATGCCCAAAAGAAACTGAGCAAAAAGTCAATTGCAAATTCGCAAGCGTCAACTCTGTGATTTGTACTCAAGGAGGAAACCCCCTTAAATGTGAAAAGGAAAGAAGTTAACAACTTTCCTCCTGTGTAGCTCTGCAACAGCTGCCAGGAAGTCCCAAATTCACTCCTTGACAACTTCCACGTGCACGGAGACATAACATAGGCTTGACAGTTTTCTTCCCTTTTTTTTTTAACTTTTGTTGTTGGAAGAGGTGTGGATCAGACCTAAAGGATTTTCATCATCTCCAAGCAAGAGCATTGGTGCCCTTCCCTTTAACTTGTTCTGGCATTGTAACGTTTTGACACTCCATCATTGTGCAAATTATCTAGTTTTCTTTCTCAAAAACTAACAGTTTCAATACTTGGGAATCATTGCTTCCCAGCCAAATACATAAATGATAAGACAACTTGCAACATACAACAGTGAAACATCCTGGTTCTTTTTGCCATATTTTGATGTGAATTTGAGAGTTTGTTTACTTCAAAAATCAAAGCAAAACTTTGGGACTATGAAAAGGAGAGAAAAATGAGTACAAATGTAATACAGCAAGCCCTAAGAAAATGTTACCTAAAATACATAAAAATTAAATTATGTGGTGTTTTGTGCCTCTACTGTAAAGTCCGTGCAATTGGGTTATTCAAGGCAGTTGGGTTATATCAACTAGCTTGTATGTTACTATTTTGTGGGTTTCTCTACAGGCATTTCATATCCTCTCAGTTTCGGCCATCTGCCAATAAATTATAGCTAAAGTGATTGGTGAGCAAATCCAAGTACTGTATCTTTTCTATAGATTGCTCTCTATCTATAGTTTGTTTACAAGGCTGTGAATTTGTGTGGTGGATAACATCTATATGCCTGGGATTTTTAAGTTTATCATGTTCCCTTAAAAGTGTGGAGGCCAGCTGGAGAGGCTGAAGGCAGAGGAAGGTTTTCTGGAGGAACTCCCTGAGCCTTCTCCCGGCAGGAGGCTGGAGAGACACAGGCTGGTGGCACCACGAGTGGCCAGTGGAGCTGGGTTCCCCAGGCTGGAAAGACCTGGCAGCCAAGTCTCACATGGCAACAGCCTCACAGACCCAAGAAGGCAGCAAGCAGAATTTACTGTATTGTTTTTCAGGTTTTTATCTTCTTGACATAAACACTTGTCCAAGGAAAACTCTTCAGTGTACAAAGTATCTACTCAGGTATCTGTCCATCTGAGTGCACGTAGAAGTACATATACGCTGGCATGAATAACAGTGTAGGTGCTCTACATCTTTTTTTTTTTTAAATTAGAAATATTACAAATCTGCATGATAGAAATGATTGCATAATGAGACTATCGGTCTAGAATAACAGTGATTTAATTCAAGTTGCAGCTTAATCCTGTGTAATTGTCAAGGAGCTCTAGGTACAAAACGTGTATTTTCATTCCGGTCCCAACAGAATGCTGGATTCTGCATCTTTTGATTTTGGTTACTGCTCAGGAAGTGGCCAAGAAACTCTTGCATCTGATTTTTCACCTCCCTTAAAATGTCGGGGATGTCTGAATGCACCATGCTCTGTTCCTTATTTCCTTCCCTCTGCACTTACTACTAAGCTATTAGTCATAGTTCATCCACTTTTGGAATGCATTTTTAATTTGAATAGCACATGTTAAAATGCTTTCAGACATGAGTGATTTGGATGTTACTGACATAATTACTGGCTTCTATTAGATAAGCAGTGTATTATTTCAATAAATGTAACCATCTATGCTCATAGCAGACTTTCTTTGGGATGTACAATACACAGTTAATAATTTTGAATGCAAATGCGTTCTCAAGGCAAATGAATGAAGATATGCCTGGCTGGAGAGTCTTAGGATGTTGAAACAAGGAAAATTAAAAATTAGGGCAAATTTCATTAACAGAGAAAGACAAGTAATGTCTTTTAACTTCATTCATTCATTCAGTTTCCTTTTAAATCACTTTGAGGGGAAAGCTGTCTCTGCCACTTTTGAAGGCATGGAGGTAAGAAGAAGGTTGCCATAGATGAACCTGGATGTGATGTGATGCATCTCTTCTGCATGGAGCGTCTCTCCGCTGGGAGCCGCCCAGCCCAGGGGGAGCCTGGCAGAGGGTTGTGCTGGCGGCTCAGCCTGCTGCCGCTCACCCAGGGCCTGCGCCCGTGGACCCACCGGCGGGCATAGCTCTGCTGTGTGCTGTTTGATGGCTCCCTTTCGTCCTAAAATTCTTTTTATTCCAACTCTATTAGTAGTAGGGGAGTTTGATTAAATCTTTTTATACCTACTTGCATTTACAGACTTTCAGCTCAGGACATTTAATATAGTAAAGGCTTTGGACAAGCATCTGTGCTTTTTAAAAAGGATTTTCAAGAAACGGCTTATCCATCCACTCAGGTTGAGGGAAAGGTCATGTCACATACGTGTCCCTGAGACTGAAAACCTTTTGTGTTACAGCGAGGGCCCATCAGCGCTGTAATTACCTTGCTTTGGTAAAAAAGACGGAGTCAGAAAATATTGGGAGTGGCAGAAACAACCAGTGAATATTGTTTTCTTTAAACCGGGGTGTGTATGGACTAGAGCTAGTCTGGGGTATCAGAACTATTGCTAGCAAGCAGGAAATTGCACTATTATCACTAAACTGAAAGGTCAGCTCTGTTGGAAGTGTCAATTACTGGTAATGTATGAGGTGAGTTTCCTAGTCTAATTGGGGAATATTTTTAAAAGACAGTAGAAATCATGTGAGTGAGTTGTGAACTTTGTCTTCCACTAGGCAAATTACTGCGGTCGATTCCTAAGTGAGATGGGGAAAATGCTTCTAAAAAAGTGTGATAGATGTCTTTTGGGCATCAGAGCCTTGTTAATGGTCTCCTGCCTTTGTCCTGGGTTTATTGTACCAATATAAAGTTTAGAAATGCTGATGCAGGAATTCCTACAGACTTCAGGAAATAATCTTTGTGCAATGCTTTGCCACACTGTGGGCTTCCACAGGTGGGTGCTTATATTTTACCCTGTAATTTTTATGTGAGTAAATGGAGAGCAAAGAGAAAGTGTTATCAATGGCTTTACTTGGAGGAGATTGCAGTGCATCCACCATGGACTCTTTACATCCTTACATATATGAGGATAATAAATAACATATCATGCGTGCTCACAGGATGTGTTAGATTGTCTAGAGCAGCAGCCTCTAGTTTTTGACTGCCTCTTGGCCCATGGATCTGTAATGCATTAAGAGCAATTTTTCTGTCTTTGCTTGCTTTAGCCTGGTAAGTTCTTCTGGCCACAAGGATTATTAGAGTGTCACAAAATCAACAGCCCAAGATACACTTTTTGCTAATAAAATACTACATGTGGACTAACAGCACAGTTATCTTTCTGTCATAGTGTTACCAGAACAAACTCAGTTTGGCCATACTGGTTTGGGGTATTTCCCCAGTGCAGAGGTCTTCTTATTTATACCTGTCATCACACTACACCACTCTGATCGCTTTCTTTTCAGCTCATGATGTAAAAATAACATGGTGTGTGAACTGCTGCTAGTGTTTTAGGCTGCTTTTGCTGCTCTTGCCTCCTGCATTCATATAGGCTCCTCGGTGAACCCTGTGCAGCTGAGGACATGAGGCGCTCAGATAACAAAAAGGACAAAATCTATTGCTCATAGTCAGAATTTGGAGGCACAGTTTGATCTAGTACCTCTTACTTTTTGCGGTAAATCATACTACTGTCATTGTAAAATGGTTCCAATCACTTTCTTGTTTTGTGTCTCTTCACAGAGCGATGAGGTTTTAACAGTCATCAAGGCAAAAGCGCAGTGGCCTGCCTGGCAACCTCTGAATGTGTAAGTAAGTAGGGAATACTATGTCTCAATAGCCTTGTGTTCGGCGTAGGCTAATGGACTGCTCTAAACTCATTGGCTCATATAATCATTTGCTCTTGTAAAGAAACGATCTAAAAATATTTTGATAGATGAGTTTTTAATCTTTTTTTGGGGGGGAAGGTGCCAACAATTGCTTCTCTTGTTCTTTCGTCTTTACCATCTCTTCATTGTTTACATGCTTTGGTTCACTAACTGTTACAGGAGAAGGATTATCCCGTGGAGTTTGTGCCTTCATTGAACAATGATGTTAATTCAATGCTTGCTCAAAAACGTATTGTACTATTCCACATGTAGTATTTTTTAGCATCCTGTGTCACACACTGTGACAATGCACTGTGTCAATACAGTAATCCACCAACAAAAAACTCCTAAAGGACTGATTCTTTAAAATGCTTATCTGAAACAGTCTATGATAGCATCGTGATCCTGATGGCCGTATAACCACAGTTGTTTTACAAGTGAGACAGCTAAATAGCTTCCCAGGATCCTAACTCTGGGCTCTCTGTGACTCAGCAGAAAAGAGGACAAAACTCTTCTTTCAGGATACTCTTGAATTTACTGGTTGTCTTTTGGGGGTGGTGGTTCCTGCATAACTCGTCTGTGCTTGGCCCAAGGTTTGTACTAATTATCCAGGCCCAAACCAATGAGACTTACAAGATGTGACTAAAGATGAGAAGCCAGTATAAGGGGTCACCCCATTAGCTGAGAGTCAAATTAAGTCCTTGGAGAAGCAGGGCAATTAATTTACTGCAAGACTGTAGGGAGCAGGGAGTCCTGTTTCCTCTGTAAAAAGTAGAAGGGAAGCAGTTAGTGGAACACTGTGTCTCGTTCTGTCATCTGTATTTCAGAAAGTATGTGAAAATTTGGAGGTTAGTCAGAAAAAAGCTGCAAAAGAGTTCAGTTTTTAGAAAACATCCCATACCGTAAGAGGCTTAGAAACTCTTAAGCAGCTTAGGACTTAAGCTATTCAGTTTATCCCCTCCCTGCCTGCAAAAAAAAAAAAAAAGGTTAGGAGGTGAGCACAGCTTAAATAGTGAAAAGATTTCTGATAGCTGATCCCTTTTTAATCTAGAAAAAAAACACCCCTATGAAATCCCGCGTAGCATGGAAGCTAAGGAAATTCATGACAAGGACGTTCTCACTAAAGGTATGGGAAAAGGGTTTAACAGCGTGACTAACCTTCAGTGCAGCTTACCTGAAGATGAGATGGATTTTCCATCACTTGAATATATTCTAACCTGAGACAGAGTTGTAGGCTCTGCACAGGAATTGTGAGTTAAGCTTTTTTTTGGCTGGTGTTATGCTAGTGGTCAATCAAGGTGACTGTAATGGCATTCTTTATTTATGGTCTTATTTTCCTGAAATTTTCAGTATTTCATTTTGGTAGTGTTTGCCATGTAGTAGTTGTGGATAGCATTTTTTTCCTTGCTGACGCCTTTCTATTCACTCCAAACACTTTAAAATGGAAACCTTTGTCCACTTCTGTGTTCTACTACTGAGGTCTCTGACTGAAACAAGCCATTTATTTTATCTTTACAATTTCAGTTACTTTTCCAAAGCAACATTTATGTATGGTGTTTCTGTATCAAAGTCAACAATACGACTAGGAATCAATTGCTCTGGGTGCTTGGAAGGCTTTGGCATTGACAAGAGAGCAGGTCTGTACTTTGTTCACAGAAAGATGGAGAGAGGATCTCCTGCTCCAGAGTTGCGATCCATCATCTTTCAAATAAACTGAATATATTACATAACAAAAATCAAAGCTAATTAAAGTATGTTGCCCTTGGTCATAATAGCTAGTTCACCACAGCACTGAGAAACTTCACAAAAAAGCTGAGAGTGAACAACTTCAGATACTTTCTAGGCACATTCTTTCACAGACGTGCCTGCAAATGCGTTTGCAACATCCTCCAGATGTTCTTCCGGTTAATTCTTACCTTTTTTATATGGTAATTCTCACCTTTCAGTAACATCAAAAGGAATAAATCTTGGTAGTTGTGTTTTGAATTCTGTGCAAAGGTTCCCCTAACAAATGTTCCTTCACTTTACCAGTAGTGTTAGATTTTTGGCTTTTTAAATAATTTTTTATCATATTTTGCCATGATGTCCTTGTTTTTGATTGCTTTTAAAAATATGATCTAAGCTTCAAAAGAAGACAAAAGTTTCAATAGCCATTAATGTCTGGTGTTAATTTCCCATTTGCTGTTATGGATGGTCCTTCTTGGAATTTAGATCAGAGTTGTGCAAGTATTGGATAATGAATCCTCAGGATAACCATTTGGTCTATTATTATGCATAACACAGCCATCTTACTAATGAAGAATTGACTAAAAGTCATGAATAACCTTCTTTTGCATGATCATTAGTTATATATCTAATATATAGTACAGTGTGATAGCGGTGCCAAAGTGGCATTGCAATGTGTTGTAATAAGCACAGCCTAAAAACCTTCCTGAATGTGTTTTACAACAATTATAAAATGCATAATACTAGTAAGCCAATTTATGAAGGCATAAACTGTCAAAAGTTGGCAAATTCAGCCTGCTCACCCTTCAAAATTTGCCTCCAAATTCCATACAGTGATTTTTATTGCTATCCGTATCCAGGTTACAGTGCCAAGTTAGTTACAGCGATTACACTTAAAATCAGAGGGAGGAGGGGAACAAATGCCTCCAAACCTTGTGAGAGGGCTGTAAGCTCTACTTGCATGCTGTTGTGGAGAACGCGGGATGAGGCACCGCGGACACCAGGCTGCCACCCCAGGTGAATGCGGCAACCAAGAGTAACAACCCACAGATACTGGGGCTGGAGTGCAGGGACAGTCACAGAGGTGGTGGCAGACACTGTCACAGAGGTGAGACTTACAGGCTCAGTATTTGCTCGTTGCAGGCACCAGCTCAGTCAGACCCATCCCTTTCAGGGGAAATCCAAGAGAAAAGAAACCAGATGGGAGCGTGCACCAAGGCTGAGCACAGCCCTGGGCACCAGCCCCGCTGCTCACGCAGGGAATCACCAGCCAGCCTGGACGGGCACTGCGCCTGCCCTGGGGCTGCCGGGTCCTCTCCCATCTTTCCAAAACAGCAAGGGCGACAGCAGCATCTCCTGTCCTTACAGAGGCTGTAGCAAGGCAAGCTGCTAATTGTTGCCCTCATCTTGAGCAGTTGGTGAGCCCTTGTGTTTCCACTCTGGTCACCTGTAATAAGGTGCGAGAGTATGGTCGTGGCCAGGCACCTCTCACAGATTCATCATTGGAGATGATTCATTCATCATTAAATGGCTTTTCTTCTTCTCTGTCAACACCGGTCAATGAGGCTGTGACTCCTGAGGCCGCTCGTACCTCATTAAGGAATGTTTCAAGCTCTGTACGGACTGAGGGCACGAAGTGTCTAAGTCTGTGTCTAAATCTGTCGGTGATGCCAAAAGCCTTTGGTTCATGACACCAGAGATAAATGAAATACAACTGGGAGCTTTTCTTCTGCCTAGGGAGAAGAAAATAGAGACTTCTCAGTGGAGATCCAGTGGGCACCCAGTGCCTCCCCTGGGAGAGGTCTTTGGCTTCAGACATGAGTTCAGATGCAAGAAATTACAGAAGGGGCTGGGACAAGTTGCCAGCCCTAAGCAGGAAGTGATATAATGACACTAAGTAATTTTCTCAAATGCTTTCTGTTAATTACAATTAAGGCTAATACACTTTAACGTATTGTCATCTCCCAGTACAATATAATGCCGTTGAACACCTATCCTGCCATAGACTTAATACTTCACTGGCTTTTATCATTCCTCTCCTCAGTTCCTGTATATGCCTACTCTTTGTCACTGTTTTTCTTTTTTCTTCCTATCACTTACGGTCATTATCCTCCATTCAGTTTCTTATCCAGGGCACCAGCATGCAAAAAACTCTCCTGAGTTGTTGCAAGCAGGAGACGGTTTGGGGTGATCTTTGTGAACTAGTTTTATGGTTGCCCAACCGAGAGAGGAATGTTGGAAGCAGGAGAAGGAGTGCCAGACCAAGCAATAAAACATTTTACTCTTGCTTATGTTTGTATTACCAAGTTGTGCGGCTGAAATTCTGACTTCAAAGTACTTGCAGGGAATGCATTCTTCCTTGAGTGTAATGGTATCAGTATACAGCATGCTGTCAAATGGAAGTAGTTTTTCTTATCTTGCTTGTATAAACAAGAGCACAGCTCATTGCTCCATTCCTCTCAGATGTGTTTCAGGCAGAGTCAAATTTTACTTCCATATTCAGCTGCAAATCATTGGCCTCTCGCAGTTTGGATGATAAAATACAGCAAATACAGAAAGTGCAGCTGGTATCCAAATCTGCGTATCTGGCACCTGCAAAATAATCAAGCCACAACAGAATAATTTTGGGATAAGGAAGGCAAGACTTTTAAAGATAGTATGCATCAAATTCCACAGGAGCTACTATTTTTAAAAACCTTGCCTTGAATTCTCTGACCCCAAATACATCCTTTTTTTTTTGGCTGTATTTATTACAACTTTATTTCAAATACAGATGTCTCTATTGTGACACACCCCCTTTTTCATTGAACAAGCACTTTTATCTAAATAAGAGCATTCCAGGATAATCCACCAGAAGAAAATGAGTACAAATCCTGATCAATTAGTCCCACTCTATAATGTGAGTTACAGAGTCAGTTACAGAGTCATAGAATCATAGAATGGTTTGGGTTGGAAGGGACCTTAAAGATCATCTAGTTCCAACCCCCCTGCCATGGGCAGGGACACCTCCCACTAGACCAGGTTGCTCAAAGCCCCATCCAGCCTGGTCTTGAACACTTCCAGGGATGAAGCATCCACAACTTCTCTGGGCAACCTGTTCCAGTGTCTCACCACCCTCACAGTAAAGAATTTCTTCCTAATATCTAATCTAAACCTACTCTCTTTCAGTTTAAAACTGTTACTCCTCGTCCTGTCGCTGCACTCCCTCGTAAAGAGTCGCTCCCCATCTCTCCTGTAGGCCCCCTTTAGGTACTGGAAGGGGCTATAAGGTCTCCCCGGAGCCTTCTCTTCTCCAGGCTGAACAATCCCAACTCTCTCAGCCTGTCTTCATGGGAGAGGTGCTCCAGCCCTCTGATCATCTCCATGGCCCTCCTTTGGACCCGCTCTAACAGGTCCATGTCCTTCTTGTGCTGAGGGGTCCAAAGCTGGATGCAGGACTCCAGGTGGGGTCTCACAAGAGTGGAACAGAGGGGCAGAATCACCTCCCTTGACCTGTTGGCCATGCTGCTTCTGGTGCAGCCCAGGATGTGGTTGACTTTCTGGGCTGCGAGCGCACATTGCCTGCTCGTGTTGAGCTTCTCATCCACCAACACCCCCAAGTCCCTCTCCTCGGTCAGTTGTGGGGCACAGAAAAAGCTGTCAGTTCCACGTCTTGGCATGAACTGGATTGTCTTTAATGTGGTGAAATCCAAGCCACGTAGTGTTGTCAGGGCACTTGCTGTTTTTACAGCTGCCTGTTCTTTCACAATCTCTATGCCCTCTGTGATTCCTCACCATCAGGGAAAGGCATTATCATATGTGTATCTTTCTTTTATATAACAGCATCTTTGTCATGATGGCCAGGGAGTAGGAAAAAGCAAATTCTTCAGGTGGATCTCTGATGTTTCCAAAATGCCAGGACCTCCAAGCCAAGATACTGTAACAGAACAAGGAATATTGTTTCGCTGTATAGTTCTCAGCTCTCTGAAAAAAAAGAGGGGAATTGAAAATGGATAGTTGGACAGGTGTCACACATTAATAGACATCTCTTTGGGTAGTTTCTGACATTTCAAAAATATGTCCAGTATAAGTATATGGCTCTTTCTTAATATAGGCAAAGGGAGAAGTATTTGAATGGCAATTCTAGTGTCTAATCCCTTTTTTGTAGTTCCTGTAAACCAGGAAAACATTCAGCCCAGTGCAACACTGGGGAATATGGACTTCCATGTACATATAGCCTAACACTGATAAATACAAACATGGGTCAGACATAGGATAGAAATTATTCTCCAGTATGTCATGTATTCCATTATTAAACACTCAGACCTTATAAATTGTTAAATATCTGCACAGATAGTGTGTCTTTCCAAGTATTTTCGTGTGTTCATTCTGGCTTTTCCTGATACATAAAAAGGCAATATTAATTTGAAAAAAAAAAAAAAAGTAATTGAAAAAGTAGCTTTAACTTTCTGTCGTAAAACCTGTCAGATTCTAAAAAACGGGCAAGAAGACCATACTTCCCTGCATAAATTAGCCGCCTATTTCCCATTCCTTTCCTGGTGGAATTTCATTCTGCAGCCCTAGCTAGGAGAAAGAATATGTTTGGATAGGGGTCTCCAGCAGTATGATTGTAATTATTACGAAGAACATCATGCGTATTCTAATTATTATTTTTTCCAGTTTGTTTGTTTATTTTAGGTTTAATAAGTCAACCTATAGACAATGTATTTCAATGCAAAAATTCAAGATATTTTATCCAAGAAAATTGCATAGTGAAAGTTCCTGACATTAAAAGGTTAGTTTTTTCTGAAATATTCACAAGCATTACTTTTCATATGCTTCTCTCATTTATTTTTTTCTTTTATGCAAAACCGCCACTGCTTTCCAACCTTTTTACCTCCTCAGTCCACTATTAGTTACAACCAATGCACATCGAAGTGATAGGCATTTTTCTTTATTATAATTCTGAACTATTTGAAGTCTGGAAAATTATCCTCTCCTTCCTTATGTCTCTCCTGTTTGCATTTCGCCTCCCTGTGCTGTTTGCGTGAGTAGTCGTGGTCCTGTGCTTTTGCTCTGCCACTTGGCTGTGCACAGAGCTTACTCTTTTTCTCGTGCATTTAAGCAGCTCTTCCCCATTTATTTGGAGATTACCCGAAAACACTCCAGTAAGCACTCAATGGTGAAGCTTAGCAGAAAAAGAGGCCTATTCATTTATATTATACGTGAATAGAACCATTTATTCCAAATAGTTTATAAATTAGTATGGTTCCCCCATCATCCCCTACAAATTATCCCATCAGTCCACCTCCATTTCAAGTTTTACATGTCCTTGGTACCTGAGTCAGACTACAAAGATATTAAGGCTGCTTTTCCTGCCTTGCAAGGAGGGTATCAGAAAATGCGACAGGATACTCCCAAGTACAGTTTTCAGCATGAAGACAGATAACGTGACTAAATGGGCAAGTAAACTGTTCCAGAAATCAAACAAAGTGTATTCCATAGAAAGGGGATGGGAAATGCAAAAGTGCTCTGATCCAAAAATATGTTTGAGTTGATGGATCATACTAGCTGGAGAAAAAAATGCTGACATATTCTTTTGCATTTTCCTTCCTTTGTTCTTGAGTGAAAGCTCTTTCAATCTTTGCTTTCTTCCAGAATTATTCTGCCACAATTTGAGCAAAAAATGTTTGTTGTATATTTTGATCCTGCTATGCTCCATTTGCTATGCTCAATGAGTCTTCATTACAGCATTTTGGAATCGAAAGCCAAGCCACAGATGAGAAGGGAATTTCATCTGTTTGGGGTTTTAGCATTCGTTTGTTTCTCGTTTTGCTTCTTTTTTACTTAAATTTTTTACCTTTTGTTTTTTTTACTTTACTGTAATTTCCTGCTATCCTTGTGCCCACAAAACTTCTCTTCCTTAAAGTAGCCTCCATATTTAGGTCATTGAATGATTACTTAGATGTTATTAGAAGGAGAACCACTTAAGTCAGAAATGGAACTCTTTACTGTCTTCTGAAAGATAATGAAAGAATTCTCTCTCCTCATTCTTACGCTTCATTGTTAAAGATCTCATTTTACTGTGGCTGATATTCTACTCTTTACAAACTCACACAGCCTTAATGTGGTTTTGTCTCACTGATAAATATCCTTGTGCAAAACTACCCAAGGTTATGTATACAGTTGCTTACTTGAAAGAAGTCTTCAGCAGTGAAAACAGCTTTAATAATAACAATTTGTGACTACGTTAATGTTACCGATATTACCTAATCCGTTCCATCAGATGGCAGAGAGCTGAAACGTAGACGTTATCCATGTAAACATGATGAACTTCTCCGCTGACCTTCTCACATGTTGCAAGTTTTGTGAGGTTGAAAGAGAGATACTAATTTACAGAAGAATATTGGCAGGCATTTAGGCAACCATTTGCTGTAAGCACATAATTCTAAAACTTTCAGTTCCTGAAGCGTTTACATACCTAAACAGCTATTAGTAACATTACTAAAGGCATAAAAATACAACCAACTTTCAGCATTCCCAAAGTTAACTACATTTTCACAAGGGTGAGGGGACTTCTGTTAGGCAATAGATCACAACTAAATCATATTAACTTACATTATTTAGTCGTTGCCCTGCCTATTTTATCAGTGACGGCCTGATCTGACAGAAATCTTCAAGCAGACCTTTTAAGTGAGCCACACACCCAGATGGTCAGCAAAAGAAAGGGCATCCCCCAGTATGAAGACTTGCCTTGAACTTGGAAGGTCTGGGTTTAATTCTCCTTTCCTCCTGACAAGATTTGAATGGTAACGTCTGTCTCTGGATGTAAGATTCAAAACAGCAACCTACACAGTGAGAGCCCTTTACTGCCACATATCATGTTCGTCTAGCTCAAGCCTTGCTATTTTGCATGGAATAATTAAATATTTATTAGCCAGAGAAAGAAAGCAATTACTAGGACTTTCCCATCAAGAAAAGTGAGGAGAGACAGGAGAGTTCTCTGAAGGAGATTCATCTCGAAAATGTTTGGTAAACAGTGAGTTAATCAGCTTTGTAAGATGGGGAAGAGGTATGTATGGAGTAAGTACAGATCAGTTGCATGTTCTCATCAATTAGAAATCACTCTGTCTTTATTTTGTGGCCCTTATGGAATGATGATAGTTTTTACACTTCCCCGGCTGCCTTGGAAGAGAGACTGTTCCTGGCCATCAAAATTATTTTGTTCTTTTTCCAGGTTTTGAGCCTTTCCTTTTTTTTTTAACACCTTCACATTACTTAAAACAGAATCCATGAATTAGGTAATTTTTGAAAAGAAAACACTTAGATTTGTCTCCTTTTTTGACTGATATTTACTGAATTCAACCTAAGGAAAAATGTTTCTGTTCACCCAGAAATACACTTTTAAAATAAATGCTAATTTGCTTAGATCTAGTTGAAATTGATTTTCCATTACTTGCTTAATTTCTCTGTGCTGGAAATAGGACAAAATTACATACATTTGCATTACATTCATAATAAATGGCGTAGTTTTTTAGAATGAAGATTTCAAGTAGACATTTCCTTTTGTGTTGTCCTATAAAATAAATATGTTATTTGAGGAATCTTTTTAAGATTTTCTGAAAATCTTTCAGAAGTAATCTTTTTTAGGATTTATTTAATTGATTTTTATACCTATCTGGAGAATTCGAGAAATTAATTCACCTATTCATCTGCGTGAATTATCTGCTTCTTTCTAAACTGCATATGTGTGGACAAAATGTATGTGCCCACATGCCGCAACTAAAGCTGGCATTTTTCCTTTAATAAGACTTATACAAAAAATATTTATAGGCTGTATTCAAAATCAGTACCTTGTTGTGCTGCCTACATTTGGAGTCATTTGTTTTGGAGAGCTTAATGTGGAGACTGTTGGAGGAAAAAGAAGGAGATGCACAGAGTAGTTTCCTGGCCTTCATCAGTGATCTTACTAGACAGAAAAATAAGATTTTTTTTTCTTTCTCCCTGTTTACTTTTTGCCTCTGATTTTGGTAAAACCAAGCTAGTGTCAACCACTTGCTTATTCCCGTGTATCATGTTTTAATTTTGAGATTGTTCACTGCAGTTAATTATAAATGTTAAGGTTAAAATAATTAAGCAGTTTATGCCCGCTACATTTTTTAAAGCATTTCAGATAGGGTCGGTATGTGCTGAAATCATGTGTGACAGAGCACAGGTCTGAGCCAGCCTGAACCAAGAGCAGAGAAGGTGCAGTTGTGCAGCCTTCAGACCCGGTTAGCCCCCAACATCTGTTCAGAGTCCTCGGCACAAATCCACACCAACATCTTTGCTGCCAAGTCTTGCATCAGCTGCTGCTTGAACGCACTAAAATCAAACCACCTTGTATATGCCTATATAGAATCATAGAATGGTGCGGGTTGGAAGGGACCTTAATGATCATCTAGTTCCAACCCCCTGCCCTGGGCAGGGACATCTCCCACTAGACCAGGCTGCTCAAAGCCCCATCCAGCCTGGCCTTGAACGCTTCCAGGGATGGAGCATCCAGAACTTCCCCGGGCAATCTGTTCCAGTGCCTCAGCATCCTCTTAGTGAAAAATTTCTTCCTGATATCTGATCTAAATCCACCCTCTTCTAGTTTAAAGCCATTATCCCTCATCCTATAACTACATGCCTTTCTAAAAAGTCCTTCTCCAGGTTTCTTGTAGGCTCCCTTCAGAAACTATATGCTATAATTGCACCTTAAGTGACCTTCCTACAGAAATGCTTACACTTTCTGTAGGGACGGAAGGTACATGACTTAAGCACAGCCAATAGTGTGTGCTTAACGGTTTAGGAAATTCACAAAACCGAAATGTGGTCCATTTAGCCGTGTCATTAGAAAATTAGCCCGCCTGTTTGCAGAGCCTTTATCCCGGGGATGTTCCATGCAGAGGATTGTCTCATTCCCTTGCTGCCACCAGCTGGCTCAGCATGGACGTGTCTATGCACTGAACCCCAACACAAACCCTCGCTCACTCTTTTCTTCTGGAGCCAGACGTCTGCTGTGTGTAACTCAGAATCCCAATGTCAGAGCCAAATGCTGTTCTCTACTAAATCTATATTGATCAACATTGAGAGGGGAGATTCAAATCAATGCACCTTTCAGCTTTGATAACAGAGAGGCTTTAGATAAAAAATAATGAAATGCCCAGAGCCCTAGAGACCAGAGACCTGACAATGTCTGTAAGTTAATTCTGTGAATTAGTCTTCCTAGGGCATCTTATTAAGGGTTGATAGAATTATTCACAAGTACCACCCTAAATTCCTCATAGCATATAAAGTAAAATTCATTTTAAAGTACCTACTAATTTTCTTTAATCAATAGAGAAGTCGGGGGGGTTGAATTTTGCAGTCATTCCAGTTCCTGTCCATCCACTTAAAATATTTCATATGAAATGAAATTGTACTTTTACGTAGTCACAACAGTTTTGTTTTGTGTGATGTCTAGGTGAACAAATTCTGAGATTAGTTGCTCGCTTTCAGTTATGTGACTCTTTTCCTGTCCCATTAAGAATGCTGAAATGCTTTCCTGTCCTGCCCTGCCCTGCAATGCACTGTCCATATATCAGAGCATATAAAAATATACATCAGAAATGAATAAATTACTCAGTTGATTAATTAACCAAGTCCTCAGACTACCCATTTGAGAATTAAAAACGAGACATGTTTGAACACGCGTACTTGTATTTGGGGTTAACTGGCATTCCAAATGGCAAAATACAGACTGAACTGCAATTAACCATCTGTAATGGGCATAGTTTTGATTTATTTGTTTTTTTCTCCAAAGTGGTAAGAAAAGCTCATATCATAGTCTTTTAATCATCTATTCACTGTATATGATTAACATTTGATTATACAAATTGCTTATAAACACTGTTCCACCTAATGATTTGAAAAATAAATCATGCATGTATAATTTCACCTAGTGTGACTGAGAGTCAGCAGAGGTCTATATAGAAATAAGGAAGCTTATTATTTATTGCTACTTCTTATATTCCTTCTAATGCTCATTTTTAGACATTTTCTCCTAACTGGCTGAATGCTGCATTTATCTTTCACTTCCTCTGTACTTTTAAGAAAGTAAAATTCAGATATTTTCTTGCTTTACAAGTTTATATATCCTTGCATAGCTGCATTTAACCCATTGAACACCTTACGATGTGCATGTGGTTGTATTACCTTTAAGTCTCTTTTAATAGAGAAAAATGAGCGTAGTTAACTCTTGTTATAAGAGAAAAGTGTACTATCAAGCCAAGCAGCTGTTAAATCTTTTGGTGAGGAAAGGGTGAAGAGGTATAAAGGTCTGGGATATTATTTTAATGAAAAGAAAATTATGCTGGTCGCATGGGCAACTATTTGTTATACTGTGGGTGTAACCTGGTGACTTCAGAGCGCTTGCGATACAGTGGAACTTTGGTGGCTCTGCGCTTAGGAAACTGGGGTGTGAAAGGGCCACGCAGAGGAGCTCACAGTCCTGTGCTAAAAAAGCCCATGCTATTTTGGACACCAGTAATGTTTCGATGTTACAATAGATTTTTGAAAGGCATTTTCTTTCCTTTGATACAGTAACAGAACTGTGAATAGTATGGCCCTTGCAGAATATATTACATATTGGATCATTATATAGAATGCGTTATAAAATCAATAGCAGTACTACTGCAGAAGAAGCAAAATAGTACTGGAACGGTCCACAGGGACACGATCTTTACTCACAAAGTTCAATAGTCCTTCAATTTTAGATAATTTTCTACCAAAAAAAAAAAATCAGTGTGCATGGTAATGCCATTAATGTCAGTTGGTTTACTCCAAAGCTAAGGTGCAAATAATTTCAGCGGTGCGTAACTATTCATTTAGCATATGGGACAACTTAATACATTGGACTTCCCTCATGTGAGCAGTTATGTAAATATGATTTGTGAGAGTATAGTCTCTCTCCATACAGTAAAGTGGATAGCACGAACAGTTCAAAAATAATAACTGATTAAAAATGAAACTTAAATAACTATCATGCGAAGACAGTGTCAAATTGTTGCCTGAAACAAACATTAATGACCATTTTAGGGATTCTTGGGAGGAAAAATAGCTTATGGTGTTAACTGCAGCTAATAGCTTACAATATCAACAGCTCTTTGACCACAGTAGCGTGAACATTACTTGGCTAACACGTGGCTGGGGAGTTGGCCATAAAAACCACGCCAGTCATTGCCATTATAACAGCAACGTTACTGTACCCATAGTGCACTGAATTCACATCAACATGATTTTCAATCAGTAACAGCTGAATCCAAGAAAATAAAACTTCCAGCAAAGAAATAATTAAATTTGTACAAGCCTGTCTCATCGGTAACAAGTCATCATGAACAACTGAAAATAAAAGGATATAAAATAGCTAGTAGCTAAAGCATGAAGAGTTGAAACAGGGAATAGGCTGATGAACTGTCTGAGTTACAAATTTATTCTCAGTGACTTGCCATTGTAATGAAGTGGGATGAGTGAAATGTGGTCATGTTTGACATCTCACTGAATCTATGTTATCCTAAAAGAAAATATATGAGTTTTCTGCTGAAGAATTATGATGTGCTTTTCTCTTGGCAGATGAGTTGATTTAAATTTTGAGATGCTTGAAAGTATTTTTTAAATCCCTAAGTGTCTCTCTCCAAGTACAGATATGCTTTTGTAAGAATAAAAGTTGTAATGTTGTATTGTGTGGCCCATATTTTACCTTAAGTAGGTGCTCTGGGAATATTTTCTGAAGATTTTGTGTGAGGTATGTCTTGTCTAAACTTAAAAACCTACTTTAATTCTATGGTGAACGCATTACAATCTCTATAGCGTATGTATTTGTAACCGTGAAAACTCTTCATAATGAATAGCTACTGCAGCTATCTACATCCGTAAGAAATACACCGCAACAGGAGCGGATCCACAGAGTGAAACAGGGCTGAGGATGCATCACATTTTGGGGACGGGAGCTGACTTTGGATGGCCACCATGCTGGTCACATGGGTCACATGGAGCGTGGCTGCCTGTGGGCAGCAGGAGCACAGGGTAGAAGCTCCAGGCTAGGTTGATCGGAAAGAAATCAGGTCTGCACTCTGAGATCGCTCCGGGATATGAACCAGAGCACAATGGGAAATTAACCTCAAAATGTGGGAGTCTGATCTCAACTAAAACACCCATATACTTGTCCCTCTGCATCCCTCGTATGGGATGCTGCGCAGTGTCATTACACACGTTACAATTCAGGGCTGGCACAGAATAGCAGAAAGTGATTTCAGGATTTGCCTGAACAGAGGAAAATAGCATGCTCAATTATTTTCTTGTCTGGGTGAATTTGACCAATGGGTTCATTTTTTTAACAAGTGCAAAATATGGGAAACGTTATGTATCAATTACAGTTCACCTTGTAGGATACTGATTACAACACCTTGTTTTCCATTGGTTTAATTTCACTACATGTTAAGTATTCAGACTGACATTTTCATGTCAAGTTAGAGGAAAATACGATGTTTTACTTATGTTTAAAATGTTGTAATAGCTGTTTAACTATGAAGGTCTTGTATTGCCATCTTTTGGAAAAATGACTAGACAATGAGTTGAAAAACTCATCCACATCTGACCAAGTTTAATGAATGCACAGAGGTCTCAGTATTCCTATGATCACTTGTTAACATCTGGTAGCTCATTATTTCTTCAGAAACTGACCCTATTTGAGATGCCACGTAAAGTATAAACGGATGAACAACATTTTTGCAAAAGCCGTAGTGGAAGCCAGCGAAATGCAGTGAGAACAAAATCAGAATGCAGAGCTCAGACTGATGGGGGGAACATTTTTGGAATGAAGCCTTTTGGAATGCAAAACCATTTGTAATAGTTGAAAGTGAGATATTTTTGTGAAACTGCAGGAAGAAGTGGAGGAAAGCAGTACATAGGAATTGGCATTTGCACACTATATCATGGCCAACAGTATCGCTCTTGCAAGAAGTAATCAGGACCTGAGTTTAAATAACACATAGCCAGATGTAGATGTGAAATACTTATTCTTTAGTGTTTCCACAATGTGATATTTTCCTTACATTAATTATGACTAAAAAAATTATATTGAAGTCCTAAAACTAAGAAATGGTCAAATTCCAACCTATTTTCTTAGAAACTAACTTCTTTAAAGTAAAAGCTTTCATAGGCAATATAGCAAAGGCAAAAAGAAGCCAGTTCTCAGAGGAGAAATACATTACCTGTAGAAGAAGTGCAAGCACATCAATTAAAGTAAAGATCTTGTTCGGATTTATATATTCAATTTTTTGGATGAGATCTCTTGTTATAGTCCTGTATGGAAAAAATGCATTCTCACAGAGTATTTGTTATGTGGTGATGATGAAAATGTTTTGTCTTTAAAAAACTCAGGTTTCATGGACAACTGCTTACAAAGGAATGGGAGTGTAACTTTAATAATTAATATTTCTGGGTTTAGACTTTAAAAAAATCCATTTAGTTATAAGCTGCGGTAGTAACAATAAATTCCTGCAGAAATTTCTAGGTGTTCTCTGGTATCTACTACTGCAGAGAAGATAGAGCCTTAAAAAAAAGAAAATACCGTGTTCTGGTAGCTCTATATTTTTCAGGTGTAATCTTTTACTAGCATGGATGTACTATTTGAGCCTTATTGTTAAAAGTCATATTAACTTAAGTACTCTGATGACATGTATCCCAGAAATAGAACATGATGATAGCCTGCAAAGATTTCTGTTGCTTCCCACTGCCCCCAAATATAGTGTTCTATAAAATATGTATTTTATACTTGCATGGCAACATTTTGTTTTGGTAGTGCCATTACAGCATGTGTGTCTTTACTTTTTAGTTCTGTAAATCTCTGGCGTATTCTTTTCCCACAAATCCGTATCTCTCTTGCTATCTCCCACTGTCACATTGTGCTGTCTACCCTAAAATGGGCTAAAAGCCAGTATCTGTCAATCCAGATGTAAATGATGTTTCCTTCCGCAAAATGACAGTATAATACTAGGAAACATTTTCGAAGTTTGGAGATTTCGTGTACAAAATGAGAGGAATGAGAAGGCCAGAGAGAGTTGCTTGTTTCTATGGCAACCTGATGTGTCTAGCTCAGCTATTTTCTCCTTTTATGATTTTATAGATAGCTGGGATTAATCCAGTGAAGTTTAATATTGTCAAAAATAGAAGAATTCTAACCCCCAGTCTAATCAGAAATAGCAATGCATAAATGCATCTGATATACAAAAAAGTATACAGGGAAAAAGTCAGTTGTGACTTTCGATAACATGAAGGCAAACACATAAATCTCTCTGGAGCTGCGAAACAATTCTGAGTGCTCCAGCTTTGCATTTGGCTCATGGGTAAACTATATTTTAGGTCAGAAAACTTCCTGTGGTATACCCCTCCTTCCCTTGGTATATCCTTCCTCCACACTGTTGATGTGCCGTCTTAAAGACCACCATTTTCCCTAAACCATGAGGCGATCCCTGTTTGTATAACTTGAATTAAGTACTTTGGAAGTTTCACAGAAGTGTCAGTAAACTCCTGACAGCTGTATGCAGGAGTAATTTATGTTGAATGAGCAGTTTATGCATCAGCAGAGCTAATCAAAACACTTTTGTTAAAAGACTTTGACTTCAAAATGAAAGCTTTCACATGAGAATTGGATCTAAATGGTAAATTTATGGTTTCACATTGAAAACAGAAAATCTTCCTAGTGTTTTTAGATTATTTTTTTAATATAAATTCTAAATTTTATCCAGAAACCAGAAATATTTGTTTCCCCAAAAGCAAAAGAACTACTTGAAGTAAATCTCAGACAAAACGCATTTTAAAAATCTGTATAAAATAATTGGCATTTTTAACTAGTTTTTATTATTCATCTAAATTTGAGGTTGTGTGTGATTGAGCTCAAAATACATGTATATATTTGGATAATTAATATAAGATAAAAGCTTTAATCATATGAATTTCCATTTTATTAATATTTTAGGAACTTAACAAGAATCAGTAAACCCAACACCATACGCTGCCCTTGCAACTTGGTTACTCTATTTTAATGGCTCTACAGAGCTCCATGTAAATGAAACAAGAACATAGTCTTTTCACAGAAAACAGGACTAAATGATGCTGGGTTGTACACTAGCAGCACAAGGCTGCACGTTTCTGCCTCTCCTAGCACGAAGTCACACATTATTGTGAAGTATTGTGTTTACCTGAGTCTTTGCATTTATAGATATATACATTTATTAAGTGTTGACTAAAAAAACCTAATCACAAAACTACATCATTCTTATAAAAAGAATTAATGTATTAAGTGTTATGTGTATTATTGAGACTTAGGGAAACTTCATTGTTTGACAGATGGTCTGACACCCACATTAAGAAATTCATAATTCAATCTCAAAAAAGTAAGGAAGAACATATGTGTTTGTTGGAAAAGAAAAAAAAAAATTGTATCGATCATTTTTTTGTCAGAGCAAGCACATATGGCAATTCCATTTTCTATCGCTTACCATTTACTTTCTATTTAAAATTCAAATGTCACTAAGCAAGAAGAAAAAGTCAGGTATTAAAACATAGAAAAGATTTAACTGAGAACAATCACTTCAAGAACTTTATACTAATTGTTCATGGAAATTAATGGCCATCCATTTAAATCAAACTTACCCATCCCATTCTATTCTTGCTTTTGTTTTCTTTACATGTTCCTCCCATTGGTAGTTACTGTTTTATGATTATTTCCCAACCATCTGTTGTCTTTCCTTGAGCCAAAATAATTTCCCTTTATAATTTCATGAGTAATCATGTATGCATTATTTCCATGCGATTATATGTCTACTTACTAATCCTATCTCCACATTCTTGTGTAAATACTCACTGAGTAACTGGAACAATTTGCCATTTAAATTTCTAGTGAACAGAAATCTATACGCAACATTTCAAACTTCCAATTTTATCTCTTTGCATTGTTATTAATGTAATGATAATTAAACATTTACTCTAATTCACATCTCCAGACACCAAAAGGCATATGTAATTTAGATGGATATAGATGCTGAATGAAATGGAATGCGTATCATATTAATAAACATGGTGAGATGTTGGACATCTTCAGAGATTACACTGGGACCAAGGAAATGTAAAATGAAATTCAGAGCTTTTGACACTTGCAAAATAAATGGTTTTGAAATGCATATCAATACTATTTAAAAACCTTTTAAAGGAATTTGAAGGAGTATCTACATTTTGTAGATATTCCAATAAATTGCCGCATAGTAATTTTTGCTAAAAGGCAGTATTTGCTTCAATCTAACATTCAGAATAAATTAAATTGATAGCAAACCACTGTTCATTGCTAAAACAGTCTCATAAATAATTCTATGTTGTTTATCAGACATCGTTAATGGGAGAGGAAAAGATCAGAAATCTGTCTGTGGTGGCTCTTACACTGGGTTGAAGAACGGATCTGTCGTCACCGGGCACGGTCAGGGCTTTATAGAATAGCCAGGTGAAAAGGAGATATAAAGCGACAGTGCTCTTACAACACCCCACATGATTTCCTTTGCAAATATAGCTGTAATTGCTCTGGGCAGACAGTTTGTAGCCCCAAAGCTCCTAGGAAGTGAAGAAGGGAGAATTTTCCTGAATTCATACAGGTGGAGTCCTTTGGCTTTGTAGTCAGCTGGGCATATTGCAAAAGGACTCCTGAAACATGGTTTGATTATAAATGCACAGTAAGTGATCTAAGAAGTGACATGAAGTTATTCTAACAGGAGCAAATGTTGCCAGCACCATGTGGGACAACCACACCTAACGGGTTTGTGACAACCTGCAAAGAACGCACACAAAAATCAGCAGTTTTCAGAAACTGCAATCCTAACTTGAGATAGCTGAGATTTTTTTTCAGTGAGGAGACCCTATTCACATTTGTTAATCACGTCATTATGGTATACCCATTCTGAAGGTATTAAATCATATAGCTGGTATATTAATGAATAATATTATTATCTAAAGTAGCAATCCAGGTATGTTTAGATGACAATAGGAAAACGTCTTAAAGATGTGCTGCACAAAGTCCTTTCCTTTTGTAATGCTTTTTAAAAATACTCAGATTAACAATATTTTAGAACAGCATTTGTTCTACTTGTAATGTCAGTGGTAATGATGTAACCCCTTAGTTGTGTATGCAATTACATATTCATCTCTTTTAGCTGGTTTTCTCATTTTAATACATACAGCAAAGTAAGTGGTTGTTATGCAGGCCTTTTTGTAGTCCAAAAGGTAAACGGATAAAATTTGTTGTGGCTTTCTTTTTTCTTTAATTATGAAACAAAATAGCCAAACCCTTACTGTCACCTTCTCTAATTTGGTGCTGAGAGACAAAAGCAGCTTGGCATTAAAGTGCTTTTCAACTTTTCATATGGATGTCAGTCAAATTTCATTGACTCAATGTTCATTTTATTGTAGTTTTCTTTTCTCTGGCTCTTTTGGGACATGCACATGTTTAAATTATTCATTAGGTTAAACTCTTGCCTGCGCTGCATTTAAGCAGAACTTAAGGCGGCTTCTCCCCCTCCTTCTGTGCAACTCTGAAATTCTGTTTTTATGTTCAGGTGTTGGTATCTGCTCATAAAACTTTGTTGTCCATGTAATGGTCCGAATTCTTTTGCATCACTTCCTAAATGGTTTTCTTAATAATATGTCAGTTAAACATGAATCTAATTTGTTCTGTTAGTTGCAGACTTCTAGGAGAGTAGTATTTTCCATTTTAGATCATCATTTTTTAAATTTCTTTTCTTTGAAGCTAGTGCACTTTTCAGGATGTTATGATTTTAAAGTTTATTCACTAAAGCAGATGTTGTGTAGGTGCCGCTGGTAGGCAGGAGGTGCAGAGTTGAAAGTTCAAGGGTGTGAAATATGTTTCCATGCTCATAATGTTATTTGTATCAATAGCAAAAAGTTCTAAAGATGAATAAATAGATTGTTCATCCTGGACAGTGCATCTGTGATGTAGTTAGTGTAAGCCTCTAAAAAAGAAGGATGTCACTTTTGCTGACTAGAGGTATAATAGGCAATTCATTTACTATTTCCCTAAAATATGCAGTTTTCATGATCTATGTAATCTGCTAAATTCTCAGCTTAAAAAAATAGTGTCTTCATATCATCAGCGCCACCTAGAAGTGACACTACAAGAGTGGCAATGTGGCTCACAGTGCTCTCAACTACTTCCCTCCTCCAGCCGTCATCAGACTTGGACTGGCTTCGCTGGCGTTTACGCTTTTTTCTTCCTATCTGAAAAGGCTACTACGTTATCCTTAGCACAAGCGAGCAGATCCTGGTATACTCAAATGAATCTAGTATCCAGACTCTAATAATAGGCTTGGGACAATTATACCTTAATACAGCTCTGTGAAGAAACCTGGAGAGGTATAAGCTATTTCAAACTACCATATGCTCCATATAGTTATTAAACCCATGGAATCAATCAGACTTTTTTCCCAGTATAAAATATATGACTACCAGAATTAGAATTTTTTTTCAAACATCTATCATAACAATTAGCAATTTACCCTCTGTTGTTCTCTCTAATATGCCCACTAATCACAACATTATTTTTTACCCTCAACCGAAGTCAGAACTTGGATAACTGTGAAGCACTGCACAAATTCAGTATTTCTTAAGATGTTTCAGGCTGTTGTCTTTTCCTCCACTGCTGCATAACAAGCACCTAATACATTGTTTTAATTTATTTGAAAAAACTATTTGCATTTGTGCTGCCACAGCTAGAATCACTTCTAGTGGCCAACCTGGTGAGTTTAACAGCTAGCAAGAGATTCCCTGCAGTACACGGCACTTCACAGCGGAAAAACAGATGCTTTTCATGGTCAAATCTGTCCTTATAAAATAGGCTTTTGTATTGCTGGAAAATTCTTTATGCACAGGTAAGGCAAATGGTTTTCTTATACGAATATAATAACATAACATCCAGTAGTAAAATTCACATTGATCCCAACCATACGAACTCAACCACGTCAATGGTCTTATTTGTTGAGCTAGAGACAAAGGGTACATGCTCAGGCTGCCTTTTGCTACTTCTTTAACTTGTATACTAATCAAATATTAAACCAAAAGTAACCTCAAAGTTTTATTCTGCAAAATACTGTTTTTTCTATTTCTATCCAGTAACTCTCCGCAACCACCTTACGTGTGCTCCGTTACCTTTTATGGGGGTAGCAGCAGAACACAACAGTATTGATTCAACACTCAAAAATACGCCTTGCAGCAAGTTGAGTTTTCTGTTGGCTTGTCAAAGAGCTTCTTTAGCACACCCCACCCCACCGCCCCCAGCAGTGATAGCAACTAGATTGTCACTTAGGGAAAAAACTTGTAAAGCAAAATCACGTTTCTGCTCTTTTAACCTCAAATACCATCCCCCCTCCCCAAAAACCTCACAAAAACAGAACGAAACAAAACAACAAGGGAAAAAAAGAGCATTTTCTTATGCTTTCCAGTGTATGGCGTCCCTATAGCTGGAGATCCAAGTCATGCTGACAAAAATAAAATAGAATAAAAATAAAGAAAATGGATAACATTAGGATGCAGGACACTATCTAATACCTGGCTTCACCCTGTACTACGTGACAGGAATTGTCGGCAGGCAGATCAGGCTCGCAGTGGAAAAGTACTGTCTGCTTCAGCCAACAGCAGCAGGATTCCCCAGCCCTGTGGGGCTCTCAGGGTTGTCACCTAGACCCTACCTAATGTTTAGGATTTGCTTTGCAGCTCGTATTCACTGCTCAGTTTATGCATGTACAGGGGTAGGGGAAGGCAAAGAGACGTATTTGTCTCTTACAGGAAATTCACAGCAGTTACAAATTTTAGGCTTTTCCAAACGTGCTCAATCTGCCACAGAAGAACATTTTCTTAAAATTTAAAAGCCTGAAATTTATACTTGACAATTTATACTTGTATTGAAAGCAGAGATAAAGATGATCTACATTCCTATTTTATCAGGCATGTTAACAATACAGATATGAAAAAGGTCGGGTTTAAGGTGCACTTGGGTACATTTTTACGCTAGTTTCCTTCAGGGAGATCCATAGGTCAGTCTTGGCCAGATGTGTTGTTAAAGTATCCCTGGACGGATTTAGGCTCCTGCCAGCTTCATTAAATTAATCATTTATATGGATACTGGAAATATTTGAAATTTATCATTTTATTAAAAAAAAAACAACAAAAAAACCCCAAAAAAACCAAAAAACCACAAACAGATACCAAAGATCTCTGTTGTATAACAGTGCCAATCAGTGCCTATCCCTATGCCTAGGTAGTAGTTATCAACTGTGCCTTAGATCAGCCCATTTCCTTAATTACAGCGACTCAAGAAGGACTCTGAACGTTAGTTAGTTAGTTAGTTAGTTACTTAGGTGTCTTACATTTGAAACTGCATGATAACTACTCCAAATCATTGTCTTTGCGCTGTTCTGTTTTTCCTAATGTGCGGAGAGTGCTATGAGCCAGAAGAATTACACAAACGAAATGCCACATTTTCACAGGGATGCATAAACTCCTTATGACTAGAGAAGAGCAGTGTATGTGCATTATATATACACATCTACCTAACCCAAAAAGGGAAGATGAATAATGCTGTAAAAAAACCCTTTACATTAAAAATAAGCATGGTGTTTAGATGCTCATAAAGCAGTGTGTTGGCATGAAATTGAAAAAAAACCACCACCACAGCTTGACTCTGTATTGATCCAAGCGCTGTAACTGAAGAAAATTTGGATTGACATCAGACCAGTATTTGGTAGAGGAAAATTGCCAAAATCATATTTTAAGTAACTCCATATTTGTTGTTGCTCATGAGAAAGATGCCACGAAAAGGTCCAGCTTTTCTTCTGTGAAGAGAAACCACCAGTTCAGGCCTGATTTTATTTTCCGTTTGCACAGGAATGCAATAGTTGCTCATGAGCATCGCAGAGCACTGTGTGATTCGGCACGGTTTCTTCCTAAGGGAACGGCTGACAAAGGCCGGATGAATAGAGGCGTTCTCACATACTCTGGCAGACACCTGCAAAAGTCTTGGCTGAACCCTCTAGGGCTGGCAGTGGCCATTAATTTCTCATTTATACGAGCACTAGAACTCTATTAATGAGTGCTTTTTCACACACAGTAGCACTTCCAAGTACTTTTGGCATTGGAATTTGTATTATTTTGAGGGACTAGGGTGGTGTCAAAAATATCCCAGCACTCAAAACCTCAGGGTATTTCTCTGTTATTTTACTTCAAATTTTTCTAAGTGTCACGACAGATGTTTTTATTATTATTATTATACAACTAAAACGTAAACATGCTGCTGCAGCTCCTTATTGCTACATCTCTCTCACCCATTAAACTCAAAATATCCTAGAATGATATCAAAGCAGTTTCTCAGATGGTACATGGAGACTAAAAATACGGAGTGCTGAGCAGGAGTTCTCTCCTTGTCCTGCTTCTCCATCTCCGCATACCAGGCAGTGTCACGCCAGTGTTCAGTATTTCACAGTTTGAAGCACCAGTTTCATTGCCCTCTAACAGCAAACTCGAATTCATTTGCTAATGGTTTTCCTATGGCCAATTTGCAGGAGAGCTGCTCCCTCTGCTGAGTTTTCTGTCGATCGTCACCGGCACCTGATGTCCTTCCTCACCATGCTCGGCCCCAGCCCGGACTGGAACGTGGGCCTGTCCGCCGAAGACCTCTGCACCAAGGACTGCGGCTGGGTTCAGAAAGTCGTTCAGGATTTAATACCCTGGGATGCTGGCACTGACAGTGGCGTTACCTATGAGGTATGTGGACAATTTGTAATATATTAAAAGTGTAATGTTTACCTTAAAGCAGCGAAGAATGAAAGCTATTGGATCCATGGTAATGCCATATATGCCTTTATACTATGCTCATAAAAGTTTTGCTTATAAAGAATTAAAAGTCTTTTAGACAGATGGTAGCTGCAGTTGCTGCCAGTTGTTGTGTCTGAATTCCCTGAGCATTATTATTAATGGGATAACATTACATTCACCTGGGATATTATTATATTCACGTGTTGAATAAATGGAGGACTTGGTTTGCTCAAAACTAAGCATTAAGGTGTCCAAGGCCTTTGATACAAATCTGGGTGCCATCAGCAGCCACATCAACTTGAGTTTACTGTTTCAACCCGATGCCAGCTATTCTGCTTGGCACAGAAAACTTAACTATTCCTTACGGCAGGGATTGAAACTCTGGACTTCTCATCACTACGAGACTCTAAAGTCATCCATTTTCTCTGTCTCCATCACTCTCTCAGTCTAGGAAGAGATTCACATCATCCTCAGGTGAAGTCCTGTTTTTGACCAAATGAGTTATGTCAAATTACTGTATCGGTTAGGTCTCCATACGTGACGCATGTACCTACACCAGGTGTCTATACAGACCGTATAGACAGCTGAAGTTGGGCAAGATTAGTCGCATCCTCAAATACCACACATATTCCACATTCCACACACGTTTTTAGATGACAGAAGTTGGGTTTTTTTTTTCATTCAGACTGGTCTCTTTAGAAGCTAAGGAATTTCTCCAGTTGTAGTGCAGCTCTGGAGGCATATTGAATATATTTTTTTATTAATGTAGTTATCTAACCAGACAACAAGGCATACGTCTTATTGTGAAGCCAGCTTCAGGGTTGAATCCCGTAGTGTTAGAGAAGTGCTTCCTGACAAAAAACCCCCAAACTACTCCTTACCACTAAGTATGAATATACCGAGTTCATCTTCTATTGGAATTTCTCAATATAGTGTTCATGAGTTTTAATTTCTGCAGATGAATTGTACTATTAATACTATTAGTTTTCTTTTTAACATTTTTTTTCTTTTTGATTGCAGTCTCCTAACAAACCTACAGTGCCTCAAGAGAAGATCAGACCACTTACAAGCTTAGATCATCCTCAAAGTCCATTTTATGATCCAGAAGGAGGATCTATCAAGCTGGTGGCCAGAGTTGTCATTGAGAGAATTGCACGCAAGGTAAAATATATATCTCTGTATATAAAAAAAAATTCTTAAGCAAGCAAAATACTCCAGAAAGCAAAAAACCAATCTTTCCTTTCCCCCCAGATCTACCCTCCTTAACCTACCCACAACAAAGATAATGGCAGAAAAGAACTAAAACTGTCTTAAGGTATTATTTCTCTTGTGTCTGGTAATTACTGCATCTGCTTAACTGGGGATTTTTTTTTCTAAGTATACATAGGAATTAGAAGAGAAAAAAGTGCTGCAGATGCAGCAGTGCCTCACGTGTACTGTTTTAGCCCCTCTTGCTGCGTAGATATATGTTTCCTGTATCCAATCTCCACAATAATTTCTTTGCAGGGGGAGCAATGCAATATCGTACCCGATAACATAGATGATATTGTGGCAGATCTGGCACCAGAGGAAAAAGAAGAAGGTACATTTGAAATTAGTTTGTGCTGTACTAATTTATATTTTGTTCCATTCTCCACTGTCATTTCTAGATAAAGTACACAACTGACTTAGAAGCAAAAGCCAAAAAGTGATTTAGGTTTTCATCTTCTCTGGTATCTACTATTAGCCTTCCCTTATACAGCAAAGAAATTGCATGTGTACCTGAAAGATGACAATAACAATAAAAGCAATAAGAGAAGCCTTTGGGGTTCAAATAAAAATACCTTTTTTTAAATGAAAGTTGGCAATTAGTCTTTTTTTTTCCTTTGGGTTAAAACCGGAGAACATAGAGTGCAGGAGGAAAAAATGTATCCTATTAGCATATAAAGTAATCGCCAGCCAAGTAAAGAGAAGCAAATGGAGGACAATCTATTTTTAACGTTCACTGCCTTTTCTTACTTTTTAGATGATACCCCTGAGACCTGCATATATTCAAACTGGTCCCCATGGTCAGCCTGCAGCTCTTCTACCTGTGAAAAGGGCAAGAGGATGAGGCAGAGAATGCTGAAAGCTCAGCTGGACCTCAGTGTGCCCTGCCCAGATACCCAAGATTTTCAGCCATGCATGGGTCCAGGCTGCAGTGATGAAGGTAATCACAGAATGGTAGGGTTGGAAGGGACCTTTGTAGATCATCTCGTCCAACCCCCCTGCCAGAGCAGGGTCACCTAGAGCAGGTTGGACAGGAACGTGTCCAGGCAGGTTTTGAATGTCTCCAGAGAAGGAGACCCCACCACCTCTCTTGGCAGCCCATTCCAGTGCTCAATCAAGAGGAATGAGGGGAGGAGAACACCGCCTTGTAGTGTTTATTTTTCCTTTAAAGTTCTTAAAGCTGTTGATTGCTGTATGACTTGGATTATGGCAAACAGAGGAATAATTGCTGAAGGACACAAATTGAAGCTGTCTCTGGTCAGTTCTGCAGTTCACTTGAATTGGTGCACGCAGTACGCAGAAGTATAAAGGAAAGGAGTAAAATAAGCAAGAGAGGAGAGGAGGGAATGTGAGAGGCAGCGTAAAAGTGATACTGCACACAGATGGGCAGCTACAGATTTATCAGCAATTCTGTTAATATTAGCAATTGAAATGGTTCTCTGTATTTTAGATGGTTCCACTTGCATGATGTCTGACTGGATTACATGGTCCCCCTGTAGTGTTTCCTGTGGAATGGGAACGCGATCTAGAGAGAGATATGTAAAGCAATTCCCTGAAGATGGCTCTATGTGCAAAGTGCCTACTGAAGAGACTGAGAAATGTATTGTAAATGAGGAATGTTGTAAGTATTTTACTCAGCTTTGTGAAATCCAGCCAATAGCAGAAGCACTGCCCAAACTGGTTTTTTATATGAGCTCTACTAGAGAACTATTTTCTCTCTCCATTTTGAATAGCCCCTAGCAGCTGCCTGGTCACAGAATGGGGGGAGTGGGATGAATGCAGTGCTAGCTGTGGCATGGGGATGAAGAGACGACACAGAATGATCAAGATGACTCCCGCTGATGGATCCATGTGCAAGGCAGAAACTACAGAGGCAGAGAAATGCATGATGCCTGAATGCCGTAAGTGTCCATGAGTTTATCTCCTCTACTATCAAGAGAGGCATCATTTCTGACGCGTTGCTCCATCACACAAAGAACATAGCTAAACCAGAAGCAATGTTGCTTTTTCTTCTTCTCCTTAAAACTAGTTCCCTTAGGGAATGTACATTAAATACCACGTTCCCCATCAGGATGAGAGTATCAGTGAAAAATATTCAGTGGTATCCTATTACTACAGTACCCACACAGTGATGTGTATATTAGCAAGCCAAACCTAAGCAACTCTAATTTATGGAAAATGAGGTATATTTAGTCATAAAGCTAGAATATAACAGTGCCCTCTCCTTTTAGCTCATGAACAGTTCAGAAATTGAGGTGGTCCTTTTGTGCAATCAATCAGCCAGTCTCACCCTTATTGTGACAAATTAATGTTGTTTTTAATTTCTCAAGAAATTTTAAGATTTTCATCAAAGACTGAAAGAATTAAGTTTAGAAAGCTTTTTGGTAGATAAAATGTGGAAGTATCACATTTTAGACTATATTAATTTGACCTCCAATTCTGGCCACTGCAACAATACAGGCTTTTTTACAGGAGTTATGATTGAAACATACCTTCTTAAACTTTTTATTCCCTGGAAGCACTGGGACTCTGCAGATATTAATAAGATTTAGAAAAAAGATAGCAAAGAAAACCAAGCAAACCTTTCAGTTTAATATATTGTTTTTCTGAGCTTCTTCAGCAATATCATTCAGCTTGTGATTCATTCTGTCCAAAGTGACAACAAAGTATAATTGGCTGATGACAGATAAAACATTTTCCACCTGTATTATTTTCAAAATGTATACCTTCATAATTTATATATAACAAGAATTCATTACTTTTTTATTCTCTTATTAGATACCATCCCCTGTCTACTCTCTCCTTGGTCTGAATGGAGCGACTGCAGTGTAACATGTGGGAAGGGAATGCGAACCCGGCAAAGGATGCTGAAATCTGCTGCTGAGCTTGGAGACTGCAATGAGGAGCTGGAACAAGCAGAAAAATGCATGCTGCCCGAATGCCGTAAGTGTGGGAAACTCTCTGGAAAGAGGAGGCTAACCATGTGTTGTCACAGTCTGGGGGTCAAAACTCTATCACCAATTTTTAGCATCACTTCTTAGATAGGAGTATTGTCAACTGTGGATTTTTTTTGTTTTTTATTTCAGTATTATTATTATTATTATCGTGCACTTTCAGCTACTGAGAGCTGGAATATGACCATGTCTTAATTTCAGCTTGCCTTTCTTGACCTTACGCTGATGACCAGTATTGCTTCGGGTATGCAATTTCTGCATGTTTAACGGACTACAGGTTTAGGCAACAGTTTGTGCACTTCCCAGTAGTAGATAAGGCAGAATTATAAACCGTATTTTTGACTTAAATGCAGAATGTGTGCTAGGAAGGAAGAAAAGAAGGATTAAAATCACCCATGTGATTCTTTTAGCTCACAGAAAGAGCACAGCTCTGAACTGTATCGTCGCCTTTTTACTGATCTACATCCCTTTGCAACCTGGAATATCATATGAGCCAGTGGATGGTGCAGAGTCAGCTGCATTGATTTTTTACCTTACTGCACTAAAATCCCCCATTTCTTGGGTGGTGCAAATTTCTAGTTGCTTTGCAGCCTTTTTGAAGCGTGATAGCCTAAAGCACTGCTGAATGAATAAGATACGATTGCTTTTAGTGTCCTGTTGCCAGCTGGTTTATGAGCCTTTATAACTAATTACATTACTTTCCACAGAAAGTATTGGTTAAAAAGGCTTTTACACTGTAATTTGCTAATTCAGCTTTTCTTAAATAATGTGAAATATCATTTTGATTACTATTCACTGGGGCTGTAATTTTTAAGCAGTGCTGAAAGATGAAAACTTTTAAGGAATAATGGTGTTACTGAATCTTGCTTATTGCATTAACACTACCAGTAAAGTAAGGCTTAGATCTCAAAGGTATCAGATTCTTTGTAAATATAACTCAATTTTTAACAGCTTTTCATTATAAAACAGACATATGGGTGTACAGAATGGAAAATTGAAGAAGGCACAGGAGAATTATTTATATGTTCTTTGTAATTTTAGTGATCTGCCAGCGCCACTCTTGAAAAAGAAATTGAGAAAGGAGTCAAATAATAGTTCTGCTAGAAATGGACTCCGAAAACTTCAGATCTCACGGCTTTCATGTAATATTTCTCATTCTTTGCAGCCATCGACTGTGAACTAACAGAGTGGTCCCAGTGGTCCGAATGCAATACTTCATGTGGAAAGGGCCATATGATCAGGACGAGAATGATTAAAATAGAACCCCAGTTTGGAGGAACAGCATGCCCAGAAACTGTCCAACGTACAAAATGCCGAGTAAGGAAATGCCTGAGAGGCCCAGGTATGGAAAAGAGGCGCTGGAAAGAGGCCCGGGAAAAAAGGAGAAGTGAACAAGCAAAAAAAAATATAGATAGTGAGCAGTATCCAGGTGAGTGTGAAACCATTATTTAGTGCGCTCATGTCTATATGTCTTTTCTGCATAACAGGAGCTTGTGAGGAGCTCCACTTCGTGCTGCGAGAACATTTTCAGCATTTCAGTCGAGGGGAAGTTTTAGCAATAAAGTAAAGCATAGCCACTTGCGGTGTTTGCCTGTCCCCAAAAACATGTGACCTAAGCTTAGGGCACAATGGAGAAAGGCTCAGATCTGTCCATATCCCATCACTGAAAATATTTTAGCTTCCTCACTACAAAGTATGGAATGTGAAAAAATCTAGAATTTAGACCTGGCAAAGGACTGATTGCAATTTCTGCAGACCTGGGTAATAATCTTTGTATTCATTTACCTTTGAACTTTGGAAGTATTTGTTCCTGGATCCAAGGCTGGATTTCAAAACTTAATTGATTACCACCTCAATAGTCTGATTCAGACTCAGACTGCTCTGAGAGATCTGCTCAGACTGCTTTTCAACAAGGGACAGTATTTTCAAGCACTGATGCCTCAAATCAATAAAACATAATATCTTGTGGTATAGTTTATATTATCTGGATATGAATTACTGCTAAGTTGTGGTTCACACTTGTCTGACATTTAACAGTTTCTTAATTTTATCTCTGTTTTATAATGTAGACAGTAAATTTCTTAAATTTCTTTTTTAATACATTTTTTCAGTGTTTGACAAGTACACCTTGATTATGCTTAACTGGGGTTTCCTAATTCCTACTGTAATACAGTAGGCAATATGCTGTCTTAGATTCAAAAGATGTTAAGTGTGCACACCTGCATAGTGGTGCACATATTGAGATACGTAGGTTAGACTGAAATACTAAAAACTTAATCAAATGACTTATTTTTTCAGTTTGTAGGCTGAAACCATGGACTGCTTGGACAGAATGTTCTACACTCTGTGGAGGTGGAATTCAGGAACGCTACATGATGGTAAAGAAGAGGTCCAAAAGTACTCAGTTTACTAGTTGCAAAGACAAAAAGGAGCTAAGAGCGTGTAATGTTCATCCTTGTTAACAAAACGCAAGGCTTCCAAGCGATGCACTCTGAGCTAAATGGAAAGTCAACCTTGGTTTGGTTTTTAAAACAAAAAAAAAATATAAAGTGTATAATAGTTTTCATTTTTGCAGTGTGGTTTGCTTTTTAGTCTTGCTGGTGCAAGAAATATATTTTATAAATATTTCCTCACAGATTTATGCTGAGAGTAAATCTTTGGTACTCCAGCCAGCCCTTAACGCATAAAAATAGTAAGTCATTATGAGTCATTTAACTAAAATACAGACATATCTGTGACATGGAATAGCCATATAGAAATACTACTTGTAAAGACATGGGATGCATGCATATTAACATAACTAAGTTGAAGTGACATGTTTCATATGTGGGAGGATTTCTCTCTCGATTTGATTTTGAAAATCCAAAGCAGTGCCTACAAGATTATACAACTATGCCAAGGAGTAATTTCAGTAATGCTGGTTCAATAATATTAAAGGTGCATGTTTATCTTTTTACACTCTTGGGTTAAACTGATAGTTATAGTAATTATCATATATACTTTTCTTCACGTGGATACTATGGTCCATGCAAAATGGTCTTTGTTTCTTTAAAACTGAAAAAAAGAAATAATTCGTGCAGCTCAATAGTGATGTCTGCCCACTACATAGTCAGAGTCAAAACAGCACACAAAGAAAATGTGTGACTATCATAACATATTTAGAGCCAAATTCTTATATTAGGTCTATCCACAGCCTCCCAAAATGGATACAGAACTAATAGAAATTGGTCCAAACACAGAGAGTCACAACAGCTGTGTCATGGAAAGGCTTCCACATGAGAGATGCTAAAAAATTAGATTTAGTTTTGTGAGGATGTTAATCACAGGTGAAGAGAGAAAGAGGTTTAGAATATAAGTGTGGTAGAGAAAGGGTGAGCCAGGTTCTCATGCATCCCTTGTAACAAAGGGAAGGGAGCCTCTGAAATGAACAACAACTGCCTCTTAAAATATTAATTACAGATTGACACAAGAATATATTTACAGTTTACGTTTTTCTACTCAGAGTATAGGAGGATCTAAAAATTACTAATTTTGTGAGGATTACTCACTTGTAGATATACTAGCCAGGATAAACGTCTTCCCTGACCACCTGGGCGACCAACAGACTGCCTGAGATTAGGCAATAGCTCCTCACCACGCGAACTGCTGTTGCTATTTTGCACCGTCTCCTGCAGAGTTAAGTGCTCGTCCCTACGTGTAAACCAGGTGTAGGACCAGCGAGACCTTGGGCTTCACTTGCTATTGGAATATAATACTGTCCTGTAAGTTTAACAATTCAACATTAAAGATGAGAGATGAAGGTGATGGGTTATCTTTTGGTCCAGGAAAGGCAGCATACACCTATGTCTCTACATAAGGAATAACAATGCACTGAAAATAAAGACTGTTGACGCTAACTCTTAAAACAAGCTTGAGAGAAATGAATGGAGAAAAATTTATTTTCTAGTCTCTTTAAACCAGCCTTAAGTAATTCACTCGCTTCCTTAACACTTGGTCACAATCCTGAGAACCTGACACCCGGGTTTTAAGTGCCCACATCTGATGTGAACCACGACCCACTGAGGCTGTTCAACATCCCCGTCACTACCCTGGGAATCCTCTCATTACCTCCCTGCACTGAATGGGCTAGACCGGCTGGTTGCATTACACTGTAGGGCTTTTCATAGAATCATAGAATCATAGGGTTGGAAGGGACCTCTGGAGATCATCTAGTCCAACCCCCCTGCCAGAGCAGGGTCACCTTAGAGCAGGTTGCACAGGAACGCGTCCACGCGGGTTTTGAATGTCTCCAGAGATGGAGACTCCACCACCTCTCTGGGCAGCCTGTTCCAGTGCTCTGCCACCCTCAAAGTAAAGAAGTTCTTCCTCGTGTTTAGGTGGAACTTCCATCACCATTTCTCCACTGAACACTGCAAGGGCTGCTCAGGGCTTCCACAGCTGTCGCATCCCACCCCCCTCAAGGTATTTTACAGCTTTTTTTATACCTGGGATGAGGAGAGGGCCAGGGAAAAAATGGAACCATCTGCAGTGTTAAGCCTCTCCTGCCGCTGCTAAATGAAAGAGTGCAAGCCCACAGTGAACCAAACCAGGAGAAAAAAGAATACAAGGTTTAATGCTACAACCAAACATTTTACATTTTGCACAGCTTGGCTCATTTAATAATTTTAATTCAGATAGCTTGCCTCTTGTGCCTGGTGAAAAATTCTGCAGTTCCTGTCTCTGTAGCACTGCCATTACAGTGTAGCAGCAAGACCGTCCCTAAGTAATGTATTCATGACCTTACCTTGCACGTTATCCTTTTATGTCCAAAACAACCCAACAAAAAACAGTGGAATGGTACGGATACCGGAGGAGTGACCAGCTGAGCGTATTTCAGGTGAAGAATCAGATGGTTGCAGAGAAAGGGCACGGAGATGAATGCCAGGTGCTCGGCCAGGGCAGAGCTCCATATGCAGCCAGGACCCACACACCACCTACTTTGTGAGCCGCTCTTGCTGAGCCTGATAGAGGCTACCCCAGCTGAGGCTCATCATTCAAAAAATAACCTTTGACTATGAAATGTGTGGCAGAGTGGGTTTTGTGGGCTTGGATCTGTGAGAGCTTGGGGCAGAGGGAGCAGAAGAAGAAAGTTTCTCTTGAATGGAAAAAAAAATGCTATGGCTTTATGCACTATATTTTATCTCATCAATCCTTACCGCTTCTTCAAGCTAATCTTGCAAAACCGTGCCTGTTTCTGCAAATAATCAATTAAAACTGATGTTATTTTCATGTTTGTTCCAGTTCATCAAGCTGGTTTGTCTTTTAATTACTCCCTTTGCCAAAGGTTACATAGTCCAAATACACCGTTAGGTATGTAGGAGATACGCAACATCTTTCTGAACGTGCCCACAAAATTGTCCATTAAAACAATCTGGCATTCCTTTCACTGTGGTTCTTACTAATTTAATTCTCCATATACATTTTTTTCTCTTAGGAGACTGTTCAGTGTAATTTCCAGTCATTTCTCTTAGGCTCATTAAAGTTATGAATGTTGGAAATATTTTTTTTTCCCCACCTTGTTAATACATGCAATGACAACATAGATTGCACGGGGTCAGAAATGTGTGATCGTTCCTTCTTAGGTTCAGCTTTTCACACTGTTTTTCTGTTGAAACATTTTACAAGTCACTTTTCTGTCTTCTAACTTGATACAAAAGAAATATTTAAGCTTGTTACATTTTTGTAAAAACAAAAAACCACAAACAAAAACAAATGAAGAAAAAATGAGGTTGATTTTCTATTCAGAAAAACAAAGCTCTGATATACAATAAGTAGAAGTATTGCATTGTTACTGTAAACTTTCTAGTAGTGTAATAGCCACTGATTATCAGTCAATAAAAATGAGAACTGTTATCTCTCTTCTCTCCTGGATAAAACTGCTGAACCGAAAGCACAGATGTCACTCCGGTTTTGTAGACCTCAACTATCAGATTTTAGCACTGTGTGTATGGTGTTTTTTTCTAACATACAAAAACTGTAGAATCCTTACACATAATATAAAAGAAAAGTTAGGGGCTTAGCAAATGTACAGTAGGACTCTGTGTGTGCAGCATACAATCTAAACAAAATCTAGTTTGATTGCATTTTTAGGTTTCCTTCGTTGTTTTTGTTTGCTGTGGAATTATGAAAAAGCTACCATGAATATTTCTTACCAAAGTCTTGTGTAGATGTTTTGTAGCTGTCTGGCTAACACATTATTATTATAATTATTATTATTATTATTATTGTTATTATTATTATTTTGGAATAAAGACATCTTTACTATGAAATTTATACTTGTATGAGATTTTATTCAACTAATCTGATGATGTACACAAAAAATTCCACACATTTATCAAGATAAGGAGTCAAGTCACCCTCTTATTTACATTTTACTCCTGTTCAAGCTAACGGGACGTCTGGAGTGAGCTGGATTTTGCTAGAACCAGTCATTCTTTCCACTTGGAAATTATTCGCATTAAGGTTTTTTTCATTTTGTTTTTCTTTAGAAATCACAGAGTAACTTGGGGTCGTTAGTCAAATTACACTGTACTACTCTCGTGCTGGTTTTGTTGCTGCTGTTGTTTTTTAATAAAAGAGGAACTCTTTAAAAGAACACATTTTAAAGCCTGGTGATACACCAAGGGAAAAACTGTTGAAAATGAGTTTTCAAAAAGTCTTGAGATTTTGTGAAACTTTGAACAGGTGTTCTATGCTGCTAGAAGACTATTTTGGAACGCTGTGCGTGTGAGTGCATCACTGATAACTACTCAGAAAAGTACGGCATTCAGGGGGGCCACTCAGCAAAGCTGATGCTGTAGAAATGCGACTGTAAGTAACATCTTGCAGCCAGATAAAAGCAACCAGTGTGGCCATGAAAAAAAACACACCCTGTTCTAAAACCAAAGCGTAACAAGGCCGAGGTGGACCTAAGGGCTGGAAATGACAAGCCAGGAGTTGCTGACCAATAATTGAAAGCAGAGTCTGGTCCGATAAAACTCCATTGGTATTTAGCTTGTTTGCTCTTGCTAGACAAATGCTTGGTATTTCCAAGCAGCTGTTTTGAGACAGGTTTGTCAGCGTCTACAACAGCAGCACGAGGCGCCCCTGGAGTGCTGCTCGCCGGCAAAGAGCTGCCTTCTGAGCGGGCATCTCTGCTCCGGTGGCACTGGGCGGCTTGGAAAGGGACAGTGCCTCCGCCAAGCCCCTCCCTGCAGGTACTCTGCCACAGCATCCCTCACTCTTTGCAGCCACTTTTAGAAGCACCAAGGCAGAGTGACTCACCTTTCCGTAATCCCTGCTTTAGTTTGTTGGCAAATAGTGGCGTTTCAGCAAAAAAATTGCTCATCCTTTTGTCTTCAAGTAAGACCAACAGCACTGAGCCTGCCCAGCTTGAGCCAAGTTGTCACTGCAACGCCATCCCAGCGGTCTGGCTTAGCAGGACAAGTCAGCTGGGCACCTTCACACCAAGGGACACAGAAAAACACTTCTGAGGGACAATTTACAGTATCTAAGTGAACTCTTTCTCCACTGACACTGTGAAGCTATGTGAATTTATGGCGCAATTTAATGTTCTGGCATACCGAATGGCGAGACATCTGGAACAGCAATCATGACCTTATGGCCCATAAAGCTGCATCAGAACAGTTTTGCCTTGGAAGGGGTCACAGAGCGCGTAAGTCAGCGCAGTGAACATATGGCCTCTTTAAATGCTAGCCATCCGAGTACTGCTTGGGACCTACTTGACAGGATGCCTGCCCTAACTTAGGATGCTCTTCGTTGCATGGCCAACGCACCTAAACCATAACCAGCATGGCAGAAAGATGATGGGCAGAGCAGGTCCTCAACCATGAGTCATAATACGAGTAAATCAATTAACTCGCCTTCTAGAGGTATCTGCCATTCTCAGGGCCACAGATGCTGAATTTCTGGGGTGAGGAAAGACTAGCAAACCCCTGAAATTATGCACAGCTCAACTAAAATCCGAAGCCTATCATTGCAGACTACGTGACAACTATCATTTCCATTTCTGATATAGTTATTAATGCCACAACATATTGTCGCTTGGCTATGCTCTTAACTACAAAGCAAACTATAGTGTGTGTGTGTGTACAAATATATATATCTATACATATATATATATATATACACACATACACACACACACACACATATATATACACACACACACAGTATCCAGTGCATACATAATCACACAATTTTTTTCATTTTTTTTTTTCCACTTAGGAAGCAGCATACTAACTATGACGGGGGGAGGGGGGAACACCTTTACGAGTAAATTGAAATGTGCTTAAAAAAAATCTCTTGATACCAAGTTTCAGGCACTTGGTGTTCTTTGCTCCACATGCAAATCCATTTAAGATCTTTATTGGAATGCTTTCAGCTTTGGGACTCAGTCACTTCATGCAGTGTTGTGCAAAACAAAGCAATTACGGGCCACCTGAATGATATTGAGTTCTGTCTCCTCTGGTTTCCAAAAGACAGAACAGTTTGTGCCATAACTGATGGGCACATTAACTGCTCAGTAGGCAATGACATTTTTCACATGTGGTCTAGATAGCTTAATGCATCTAAAAATGCTAAAGCTTGTAGCTCAGCATTCTTCTCATCTTCTCCATAAAAGTCCTAGGGAACATCATTTAATCTGCCATCAGTAATGAACTTGCAAATACTGAAACTGGAAAGTCCTCCCTTTCTGCTTGCTTACCCCATTTGCACCAGTGGAGAAAAATGAAGCCCCCATAACTCCCAATTTGCTTCCTTCTCATTAGCAAATGGCAGGGTATTTTCAAATAGGCCTTTTAAAATATACATCTGGTATAAGGTTCAAAGAAAGATCAAAGGTTGTTTCCAAACACAGTTAGCATTTCTCACCACCCCTCTCATGGCACCATTTGAACCAGCGGTGGCATCGCAGGCAGAGGCCTGAGCGCAGTTCAGCCAGATGTCTCTTAGGGATTCCATCAGGAGTGCATGGCGGCATTTGGAAGCCTGCCCGCTGCCTTGGAAAGGCCAAAAAACCCTGCACATCCCCTCTGTTGTGCCAGCTACCGCCTTCGTGCACTTCGTGGCCTCAGCCCCAAGGCCATCCCAATCACCACAGTCACGACAGCACCAACTCAACAGCCTCTCCATGAAGCTTGGACGTGTCAAGAGACGATGCTCTACAGGAAAAGGCAAAGGACACAGTATAACACCTGCCTTTTGGGGGGGGTTCAGAAGTTCCCCCTTAGGGACTGTGACTCCCCAGACGTGGTGAACAATCACACTCTTGGTGCTCGCCCATTCACACTGAAGTGACCAAGGGCCTTAAATACTCACCACCCAAGGCTCGAATGGAGAAAGGACTCCAAAGCCACATGGTGTGCACCAAACTAGCTTTACCTAAACTGCCTTTTACCTGAAAAAAAGAGAGCAAGCGCACATGCATATAAAGAAAAAGAGCGCAAACAGAACACGTGACTAAATCACAGAATCTCTCTAAGCATTGCTCACTCTTAAACCTAAAGACCTGGGTGATGCTACAAAATGCCATCCCCTCCCTCTGCCTGCAGTGGCCGGGGCTGGCACGTAGAAGGTGGTATGACCGAGTCTATACAGAAAGCACCAACACCCCACCCACAGTTCCTTTGCCAATACTGCCTGTAAAACTAGACCGGGCAGGACTAGTGCCAGGTTGAGGGTTAGCAGAATAAAAGCATCCCGAGATGACTGTCCTCCAGGACCGTCCAGCTTTGGGCAGGTGGTAAGCAGCGCCTGGGGAGAGCCAATGGCTTAGCACTTGGGCCAGCTGAAGGAGGGGTCCCAGCAGCATCACCCAGCTCCTGGGGAGGTACAGTGAGGCCAACATGTAAGAGTAGCCAGTGGCGCATCCACGAAGACTTCTTAAGTAACCACCCCAGACAGCACCCATGAGATTAGAGTCAGGGTTTATACTTTTGTTGTATCAATATACGCACTGAGCCAAGGCAGCTGGGCCAACAGGTGAAAAAAATTTAGATGACAGATCCCACACTTTACCCATAAACCTCGAGATATTACATATTGTTTTCCCACAACACTTCATCAACATAAGTCAGAAGTAAAAAAACAAAAACAAAAACAAAAACCCCACCCCCAAAACCCAACAAACCAAACAAGCCCAAACCAACAAACCCATAAAGTTTTTAATTACAGGAGCCTTAAGCCCACTTGAGCAGTGAGGGAACCAAACCAGTGTCTAGAAAAGGAAAGAAGGGGTCTAGATGATCATTTTAAAATGTGAAAGTGGTCTCCACAGTGAATTCAAAATGCATAAAATGTTATGAACGGTTGAACACAATTCTTCCACCACTTACATAAAAAGATACACGGAGAAGATGTGCATAGAGAAACAATACTTCCAAGTGCAAACAAGCAGCTCTACTATTTAGAAAGCTTAAAACATTTATGCTCTCTTGCAGAAGTCTCCATTAAAGGAAAAGACAGTCTACTTGCAAACTTGTAGTTCTGTTTACTTTTCTACGACGTTTCAATTTCTAGTTTATAGCTACCTTAAATTTCGGAAATGAGCATAAATATCTGTAAATATATATTAAATATATGTAAATATTTTCCTGAGGGACACAGCGGAGTTCAAAAAGGAATATTAATGTCAATGTATAGGCTTGAAATGTCTTCACTGGGACCCCAGCTACTAGAGCAATAAAATCAGAACCCACTAGATGGCACTGGAAGCCAACATAGAGAGCTGTGTTTACAAAAAAAATAAAACCCCAACTAAGCAGCAGAAGTCTCTGTGCTCAGTACCACTGACTGCAAGGATCTGCACAGGGTGTAAGTCAGCATTTTTCTCTCCATATCTGCCAGCCCAGCTGTCACCATATCTCCTGTCACCATGTCTCCATATCTGCCAGCCCAGATTGCTGACACCAAGAGCCTTACCGCTGTAGACATGCCAAGGTACCCCGCAGGGAGGCATGAATATTGTCCCAACCTTCTTTACTTAGCTGTAGAAACGCTACTGGACACAAATGAGATGGGAAATGGGTGAGGGGGAGGTAGTGAATGAGCTAACAATGTCTTTTCCACCCATGGAGCCATAGACCCCTGTGGGCTGCTCTCCCAGCGAGGCATCCGTACCTTCTCCTGGAAAAAAAGTTGTTTTTATGAATCTCCAGAAGCAGCTATGTTGCACAAATTCTACAGCCCAGACAATTAGCACCTGCTATGGTGGCATTATTCTATTCACTACTATTCTGTAAAGATAAGCACTTTTGGGGTGAAAATGGTTTAGAACTGTTAAGAAATCTGAATGACTTATTAGAGCTTGTGCACAGGAAAGTGGCCCCCGCCTTCACCTGGTTGATTTGAGGGCAATGGGCAGCTACACCGCAGAGTACACCTACCTACGTAAAATCTCTGCTGTGCTCTTGTAAAGCCTAGCTTACAGGACTGGAAAGCTTTTATTTTCTTGAAAAGCATTTAGAAAGCATTGTCTTTGCAAAAAGCCATCCAAGAAGAATTACTGTGTCATGTGCAATGATCCACACATCATTAACAAAACGGCAAAGTACTTTTTACCATTTAACATACATAATGAAAAAAAAAAAAAAGGAAAATCAGAAAGTACAAGTTTGAAGTCATGTCCAAACCCATGTCCAGCCTCATGCTGCCAGGCATCAGCCCTCCCTGTCCTCCTGTGAGCACGACCTGCAGCAGTAAAGCCATATGCTGCGTCATCTAAAAGAGATCAATGACAGAAGAACACCTTCAAGGTTTTGAGTTTGATGGGTTTCAAGAGCAAGGAGGCCTATGTTCAAAATGCTTTATGTCTTTCTTGGAAAAACAAATTAAAACATTAGCTTATGCCACCGGTTGCGTATATTACATAAAGTTTTTTTGTCTCAGAATCAGAAAAGGGAAAACAACTCTGAAAAATTGATCTTTTGGGGGTGAAACAACTTTAAAAACTTCATACGCAAGTACCAGTTTAGGAACATTTTCACTGCAGTTGAAATTAAATATTTTAAATTTATTGTTCAATTTCACATGAGCTAACTATTTTAAAAAAGCTTTTTCTCCTTTTTTACATTAAAGTACATTCTAAAATTAAAACAGCCTGACAAGTTAAGAAAACAGTTGGCCTTAACAGGACACATGGGGGATAGGTTTACCCTTTTTTGTTTTGCTAGAAGCTGAAGCGCAGCTTTTATTCTAAAGTAGTAAACAAAAACATTTCTGGAGCTTGGTATGTCTGTCTTCTGTATGTGCATTTAAATACATTCACAATTAATAGTTTGCTTTCCTGAAATAGCTTGCTCTCAGATGCATTTTTTTAAAGCTTTTCATTTCTGTGGTGACCAAAACCAGGCTAGCCTCTCGAACTGGGGACAGCTTGGTCATTTCTGTCCTGCTGCAATGATCTTTTTGCTTTCTATTTATAATTAAAAGAAAAATTACAGAAAAAGAGAACAGAGCCGATCACACAGCACACACCTCTAACTGAAACAGAGGGTATTTATTTTTGTGTTTCATTAACTCCAGGAAAATTAATTTCCATGAATTCCTCGAGTTCCTTCAATTCATTGCTTGAAGCTATTTCCAAAAGAAAGAAACGTGCAGAAAGAAAACCCGCAACCTCTGCACCCAGACCAGGCTGGGCTCCGAGGCTCCTCCACCGGGTCTGCAGGCGGCAGCATGAGAGCAGCTTTCACGCACGGTGGCTTTGCTCTTCCCAAGGGCCATCCAAGCTCCAGCAAGCGGCTGGGCGCAGAGCTGGGCAGGGTGAAGAACAGGAGCAAGCAGAGCTTCCCGTCAATCAGCGGAGGGCTTTTGACTCGGAGAGAGCTACCAAGCTAGAGCTGCTGCGAGCTGCTGTATCATCAGGCTCGCCCGCACAAATCCAGACCCGCACAAATCCCGACAGGCAACAGTCGGACGGTGCCTGGAGAAGACGACGGGGCTGCTGCAACCTGGTGGGGCTCCGGGGAGTCGGGTCAGTTCTTCAGGCACTTACTGAACACAGCTCCCACTCACAACAGGCTCCTTGGGCGCTCTAGAAAAAAAAATCACCACCTCTTGATAGCGAGATTTCTCTTTTAATTCACACAGTACTTTGGAGCAAAATCCCTGTGGCATATATCCAAAAAGGAACTTTAACTGTCAAAATCATCAGCATTGTAATGCTTAAGCTTTAGCCGCACGGCCCACAGAACACACCTACAACCACAATTTAGGCATCTGAAATCTCTCGCTGAATGTTTTGGAAGAGCCAGGCCCTTTAGAACTGATCCCATAAATAACAGCAGGGAACTGATTGCTCAACCCCTGCTTTCAAACTGCTCCTTTAGGTCTATTGTCTTCCTTGAGCTACTCCCGCTGGCATGAAGGGATTGTGTTAAAGTAACTGGATGCTTGGTCATATGACTGCAGAAAAGCCAGAACAAAGCAAAATGTTAGCTGACCAAACTTTGCTTGTGAAACAGCAAAACCTGTCCTCTCTTCCCTCCCCTCAAATCCCGAAAGACCGGAATGTTACAAAAGCAAGAACTAGGTTGCTATGACTACTATAAATTAACATCAACATCTTCTCCTTAACACTTTCCTGTTTTTTCCTAATATTTTCAGTCTTAATCTAAAGATTTCTGTATCATGCTTCTGATTTAAAGTATGCTAGAATTGTTCAGATATTTCAACAATTCATTTAAGTGAACACGTACTGCTTTGCCCACGATTAATTTTTACAGCCCACCATGCATCGTGGCAGGAACTTCAGCTTTGGCAGGGAGGATGTCCTCTTATTGTTGGTGAGAGCAAGACACTCATCTTTCTGTCTTCACAAAGAAGCACATACGGATAAACAAGACAGCTTTGTAATGAACCTCAGTGTACACCAACAAGCTCTAATTGCCCTGATGAACCTCCCCTGGGGCCTCCAGGTACCCGAGAGGTCGCTGGCCAGGGAGCTGCATGCAATCTCAGCCCTTGGCTTGGGTCCTTGCTTGAGCTTTTGTGGCTGTGGCTGCTCTTGCACCATGCTGGCCTAGGAGTTGCCTTGTGGTCACAGGCTTGTTTGGTGGTCTGGACTCGTGGCTGACCCTTGCTACTGCCACCGGACCCGCTCTGCCCTTCTGGTTTGGCCAGCTCAGGTGTAACTCACAAAACGTTCTGCCCCGAGCACACAATGACTACAAAAGCAGCACCGCTGGGAAAACATGCACAGCTGCAGGTAGGCTGGTGGTGCGACACACAGGAGACAGGCCAGCAGAGAAGCACAAAGCACAGCTATTGCGTGCATGGTGGTGTCCACAGATTCACTTACCTCAAACTACAGTGCTTTGGTGCCCAGCTCTCCCCACGCATGCTGGGAAGAGAAGATGGACAAGAGACAACAGTTGGGCTGCAGAGCCCAAACTGCTTTGTGGGACCAGACCTCTGTGCCTCCAGGCTTCATTGGTAAAGAAGGATTGCTAACAATTTCTCCTCCCGCTTTTTTGCCTATTGAGATTGGGGAGCAGGTTGGGTCAGGCGTTGTTCTATAGTATGTTGTTTAGTGTAATGGGTCTTTACATCTTTCTCATTCACCATGTGTTTCTTCAGTGTAGTGATGTCCAAAAACCTGATCTCTGCAAAAACGGTTCTTCCCTGTAGAAAAGAGGACTGACAAAGTGAATTGATCATACTTTCTTCCCAAAATAGGGTTAAGGTTGTGCATGTTTTGAATCCTATTAGTAAATTACATTACACGAGCCAACATCTCTGTTTGCTACAGTGAAATTGCAAATTAACCCCCTTTAAAAGTAGGCCAGCTCACATCACCTGAAAGATCAGTACTGCGTGATCAATCTTAATATCGTTATCAAGTAATCTGAAGAAATCTGTTTGGCAGACAATGCACTTTGACTGCATGCCCAGGGCTTCTGCTTTGTGATTAATGATTGTGCTATTCCCCATTTGTCCCCTGATAAGTTACACCTGTCCACCACTTAAGCAGACTTCATTTGAAATTCATGGAAGCATTAAAAGTCACTAAAAGGGAAAGAAGAAAAAAAGAGGAAAAATGCTCTCAGTATTTAAGGGAAAAGTTGCTGGAGGTTTACATTTCAGACTCACCCTTTGACAATCATATATTTTAGAGTGCTTCTGATTTAATGCTTTGCAGATATATACAATACTTTTTTACGCGTACGACTCTGAACACAGGCTTACTGTTAAAGGAGATTTTTCCCATTATATTATTATCCAACCCACCAAAAGAACAGAATCTATTGTCTACAGGTCAGATTAAATTAGGCTGCCGTCCTCCAAGTACTGGCTGGTAAAATTGTGTAATGTGTGGATATTTGTGCGATGCCATTTACTGAAACTATATTTTTCTCCCATAGTATTTCCTCCAAAGGTTATTGACTGAATCATTGTTGACTGATTTACTGCCGTATGTGAACCATCTCTTTTGGCTGCTGCCAGTGCTGCGGTTCTTCTCGACACAGGAGGCCAGCAGAAGGCTGCCTGCCCTTCAAGTGGGATTTACACACAGCATGGACTTCATTTTGGATTAAATACAACTGTGAATATCATTAATTATTAACATAATTATGAGATAGTTCCCTCAGGTTGTTGTTTCATATCATGAAAGACTGGGTAGCTAAAAAGGCTTAATGGCCTAAAAAAGTGAAAAGTGCCTTCCTCCACTGCTTGTTTTTGACTAACCAGTTGTGCTGGTGCAACCATTTGTGGGATTGAGCTGTGTTCTAGGTACATTCCTGGCGTAAAACAAAAGCAAGAACTGAGGGGCTGCAGCTACTGCCCTGGGACAGAGACAAACTGCGGGCGGCACAAGTAGTCTTAAACTGAGATTGTTACAGGACACTTAGTTGTGGCTTCAACAGACACGTGGTAGAGAGCACCCAACATGCAGAACAAGAGTTACATCAATGCCAAATATAACTTACATATGAACGAACACCCATAGCTGTTTGCTTCATCTACTCCAGCATCTGTATTAACAGTAGCATTTGAACGACGCAAGGACAGGAGCAGGATTTTTATCTCGTATTTAAATTCTGAGGCATTATAATGTTACGCACAGCTGCATTTTTCTTCATTTGTTTTTCCTGACAGAGAATATTTCCTGGTAATTTTTTCCAAACAGCTCACTGGCAAAAGCTGGTGCCACGTCTTGGCATTTTATAACTGGGGCTAGTTCAGCCACGCAGCGAGCGGAAGAGCCGACACCTCCCCCACCCTCCAAAGAAACCCTTCTAAAATAAAGAACTCGACTGTTCAGAACGAGAAAAATATTTCCTCCAAAATCTTACCAAGAAAAATAATGGCTGGGTGCTTTCAAGGTAATTTTGGTGTTTTCTCAGGCAAAACGTGGGAATATACTCGTAACCTAGTTCAGTACCTTTCCTGCATGAGTCTATGGAAGTCAAACTGCCCAGTGACTTCAACAAGATTTCAGTGTCAAAGAAGAAATAAATCTGAAGAGCATTTCTTCGAGCTGCTTTGCTCTTTTAGAAACTCCTCAGTACCTACCCTCTTGCATTCTTTGTTTTTAATATTTAAAGAAATATTAATCGATCTCTCTGGGAGCCCTATAAAACTGAGTGTATCTCTGGCTGCAATAAAGTCAGCAGAAATTTTATAAAAGCAGAATATTCACATGGCTGATACTTAACTCTTCAACAAATTCATAATTCTTTATCTCTCCAAGTAACACATTTCCTGCAGCCAAGAGATGACTAAAATGATTTAACTGAATTTCACAACTTTGCAGATAATAACTGAGAACAGCAGGCAAAATTGCAGCAAAAAAGCAAACCTCTTTCCTCCTCAACAGGACTCTCTTTCAGCAGCTTGCTTCACAAAATAAACAACCTTCACAGTACAAAAAGCAGTAGGAATCTTGTGATTTTAAATTAAGGTATGCGAGGGGTTTGTTTTGGTTATTTTAAATCCACATCGTAAAACAAAAATATTTTTTTTTTATGAAACACAAATGCCCCACATAAAGTTCTCCTCACAGCCTTGAACAGACCTTGCCTTGTATGTGCTAGAAAAGGTGGTATCTAAGTGCACAGGTACCTTCCTCTGCCAGAGGGCCAAACCTGCAAGCTTTACTCACAAGCATTTGATAGTAAAATGTACAGAAATACAATCCCCATCCCTTTCCCTCGCATTAAGACATTCTTTTCACCAGAGCTGTGCAAGTTCTCCTCTAGAAGGGTGGCAAAGACATTGCACGTTGTACTGACATAAGTGAAAAGGCAACATATCCAAGAAAGGAAAAACACAGCCGAGGAGGCTCGGCTTCCCAACCTGCTCTCCCCAGGACTGAGGAAAAGGGCTGGGACTACATATGGCCAGATGGAGGAGGAAGCTTCCATGGAGCAGCTTAGCAAATGCTCCGTCGCCCGAGAGCGAGACATCCTCATCTCAGGCCTCTCGACATGCCTCCCAGCCATGTGCTGAGCCCAGGATTTGAACCATCTGTGCCAGATCTCCACAGTAATAATCTAATGTTTCAGTTGGCCATAAAGTTGGAAAGAAACAACAAAAGAGATAAAACGTAACAAAAGCCAAAGAAGTGACAAAACAAATGAAATGTCTGGAGAAAATAGAGCAAATGCATAATAAATATAATCATTAACATCTCATGTGCCAGTAATTTGACAGGCAAAATCAAGGATGACTCAGATATTTTTCAAGTTTTTAAAAGCCGAGCTGTTACCCACAAATCTCACTTGATTTTATTTTTCTAGAGATCCTTTGTTTTGTTGTGTTGGGTACACACTTCATACAGTCACGGTTTTATTTTGCACACAAACAGAAAAACAAAAGTGCCAAGACTTGCTGATCTCACAGAGGGCTAATGGTTTTAAAGGCAAAAATATGATTTCCCATAATCTGCATCTATACCAGGAGTAGTTTTAGTGGCTACAAAAAAGAAAAAAGGGAGAAAAAATGAGGTCCCATTCAAGTTTTACTTTAAACATTGCTTCTTCATTACTGCCAAAATACTATCGGTAGGCATTTGGCTCGAGGACGTGAATACCAGTAACCTTACATGCAAATACATGAACGGTTAGTCTATTCCTCTTTCTGTCCCAAGGGGTCATTATTATTTTTGCAGGTATTATTAACGCTACCTGTCTTTCCTAGGCCCATCATTTTATGTTACAGCTGAAAAACTTACAGTCTTATGATGCTTAGCGCTAGCTCTATGTTTCTACAGCAGGCAGGTACACAGGAACCCCCTCAGATCAAGAAGCATAATACTTGGTAGTATTTGTTGAATCAGGCCCTGTGCTTTTTTTCTGTATGAGGTTTCCAGAATTAAACCTGGTCCTAGAAGCATTGGCAATAAAGTCTAAGAGGTTTGCAAGGTTTGCAATTAAGTCTTTAAACTGATACTCAGATTCTAATCCAGTTAATGGAATAAACAGCTAGTAGTAAGAAAAGTATTCATAATATAACCTTTAATTTGTAGATACTTTTTTGGGGAAAGGGGTAATTTCTTTGGATTTTTTATTCAGAGAGAAGGTAGACCAGGGAAGCATATTGCTCTTCTCTCATATATATAAAACATTTTTTTTTTCCCACTGGACATTTTATTGTCAGTGTTGCACACTTGATATTTTTTTTTGTTTGATAGGATAAAGGCTCCTTGCTTTTAACATCCCAATGAGTTAAAAGAAAGTTTTGGCCTTGGTTTATTCATGACATGACTCCAGTGGAAAAACAGCAATTACCCATCTGTTCTACAGTGTTCTTTAAAAAAAGTTATTAAAATATCACATAGCTTTTTCATGAGTTGTAAATCAAACTATTGTTCACGCAAAAAAACATATAAGCAAATTATAAAAGGAGGAATCATGCAAAACCTCATGAATCCTGATACAGGCTCTAATTCCTAGGTGGATCAAGTGAAGCTTTTTTTCCTGCGATTTCAGAAATCCTATTTTCATTTGGATGACTCCAAGGCAACAGAGATACTTTTTTATTCTTTTCTGGTTAAACTGTTTATCCCTGTCTCACTTCCCAGAGCCACAAAGTACAGGGCAAAACCTGCATCTTATTTATTAAAAATAAACAGGAAATTTCTGCAACAATATTCTGCTTTTCCCTCAGAATAAAACCAGAACAGGGTCGGTTGGCTGGTACTGCAAATTATACAACTGAGGGACCCCATCCATTTCTGTCTCTTGCCACCTCTGTTCAGTCTATATTTTGGATATGTTACAATCATGTTAAACCGTGAGCAAACATGAAAAATTTAATGGTAAAATACTACAAAATCAATCATTCCAAAGAAAATGTGAGGTGGAAAGAAGAAACTCGTCCACCATAGGAAGCACTGGAGAGGTGAGAGTCTGTGGAAGGAGGTGGTGGAGATGTTCTGCTTTTAGATGATGGAACCACAACAAAAAAGGCAGCGTTTCAGGCACGCCGCCCGCTCCTCGGGTCGGACCTGGCACATCTAACATCAGCCTACACCTACGTTAGGCAAAATGTTTAAGCTGTCCTAGAGTGATGTCATGCAATAATCAGACCACTGTAAATGGCGTGCTTGTCGTCATCAATGAAACAAAATTAGTTTTTGTACAAAATAAGGGCTTTTAGCCCACCCAGTGATGTGATCAGAGGGGAAAGGGCTTTAAACGAGGAGACAATAATCTTGTACTCTTCAAGTGCAACACAGGTTTACGTGCAAAGCTTAAGTGTCTTAAAAACAGAACCAAAACTTGTGCTTCTCTAGAAAAAGAGTTGGCAGAAGGGAGAACTGTTTTCACAGAACAGTATCAGCATGGAGTCAGTGTAATCCTAAGAAAGATAGTGGGGAAGCACTGAAGAGAAAGCTCAGTTCTTGCCAATAAAATGACGTGATCAGATGTGGTAGGTAAGATACTCTTCTCATGTCTTCAATCCTGGGTAAAATCTGGTTCTATGCATATGACTCCTGGCATATTCAGGCAGAAGTGGGCCCATCTACTTTGCTTTCCATTCCCCACAGCAAAATTGTGTACTGTTGCAAAGTCATCAGATGCTGCAAAGGCAGGGGAAGAGAAAAGAAGGGTCATGCTAAAAAAGAATATATGAACCTACAAAGATTTTATTTTCATATCAATATAAGAGTATATCAAAAACATTGAAAAAGAACAGAAACTGAATCATAGCTTCCTTATATATATTCTGGTGCTGTTTCTCCTATAAGAGTGGTCCTGATGTATTCCCCCTCCTGCTCCACAGATAATTTTAATCTATCAATGCGTTAATAGATTCCAAACTGTCAAAGCCACAGCATCTATATATGGCCTCTGCCAAAGTACGTATCTTCACATACACTCCCATATGTTTTGTTCGGTCTGTTATTAAATTAATCAAACATGGCAGCTACTACTAATGGCTTGCTTTAATAATCCGCATCCATCTCCACGCAGACAGGGTTTGTGTATGCTGCCACAGTTACATATGCTGAGCTCAGCTGTGGGCATGTTCGTTCTGCCCTCCTATACAGCTCACATTCATTCTCTGTTGCCACTAGTCGACATCTCATATTTATCACCGATGGGAGACACAGATGCAGGCAGTGCCAGACTGGTGCACTGAGTTGCCAGATTTGGTGCAAAAATAATGGCAGAAATTTCATATTTGCTAAATCAAAAAAGTGGATTTCATAGCTTTCAAAAAACACCCAAGTGCTCTGTCTTGTTTTCCCAACTGTTCAACAGAAGTTATATTTTCTCTCTAACGCTGAAACGGCTCTTCCAGTGCTACAGAAAAGAATGCTTGTAAGATTATTTTCATATTTTCAAGTGCACTGTAATTCTCACATTCTACTCATTTCCCCTGTTTCCAGTGCAATTTCATTTTGGTAGGTGGCTCATATAATAGTGGCTTCAGCTTAACCCTTTTGAGTGCATCCATCATTCTGGTCAGGATCATGAGTAACGGTGCCCTCTAAAAAAACCAAATAACATACTTGACTGAAATATGCATCTGTTATGCACATATTTTCCACTCAAATAGCTTCACCTACTAAATCATGAAAGCCTTTAGTACATGAAAACGATGAGATTAAACATGATGCTTTTCGATATACTTGTTCCCTTCCACCTCAGAAGAACAGTATTAGCTAAAGCCATTCATTTTATCTAAAGGGATCCCTCTAATGCTTCATCTACTAAACAATTCCATTAAATTCTCGATCCCTAGTAGAAATAAGGTGCAATTTCAAACAGCCAGGGATTTCAGCTGCCTTCATCACTACTGAGATGCAGTAAATCCATACTTATTCAGTCTAACAAATATCAGATGATCCGTATGTTAAAAGACCTCCCAGGATTTGACCAGTTGCTCATGAGGTTGAACTCATAAAGAACAAAATGGCCTTCTTTTACCATTGCTGTTTGTCACAGCATTTGTGAAATGCTGGGTACCAGAGAAATACGGACTAATACGACAATAATTATAGTTGCATGAATGGAAAAACATTCAAAACAACAGCCCCATATCATCACTGAATCTCAAGCCCCAGAACATGCTTTGCAGTCTTTAACAGACCTTGGTTTCAGAAGACTGAAAAAGAGATCAGGCAGCTTGCATCGCACCAAGCGAATTAGGGAATACTTCTCCTGCCAAACTGAGAAAGCGGAGGTGGAAATCTCTCTCTGCTGTGGTACGAACATCCGTAATTCTGGCATCACCTAGATTTTCAGAGGCTGATTAGCTTTGAAAACGTGCGCTGTAATGTTGCGTAAGGAAGGTTCAGGAGGTACTAGCTGAGGGTTTTGAAGATAGACAATGTTAAATATTACGCCTTCTATAGAAAACATAAGAGGCAGAAATAATTCTATCATCTGCTCTCTTTAAAACCATGATATGTTGTGCATTCATCAGAAGTAAAATTTTACTTGACTGTGAAGATACTGCATCCTTCAACTAATAAACCAGTAGGAAATGATGTGTTCGAAAAAAAGATTTGTTGGAAATCCAACCGTCCATTTTTCATAAAATAGGTTCAGTATACATACGTATTGGCCTTTGAGTACTATAGCAAGATTACATATAACAGAGGTATTTTTAGAATCAAGAAAGACAGTTCACGCTCTATGGCCCCTTGCAGCACACAACCACTCATCCAGCCCTTTTATCCAGCGTATTCTCCTGATGCTTCACGCCCATGACCTTGGGAGGCAGACTGGGGCTGAAGAGCGAGCGCTGGCTCCCTGCAAAGGGATCTGACAAGGAGACCTGATGCACGCAGAGCAGCTATTCATCAGAAGAAGGAAAAAAGGACTATGCCCCCTAGTTGTAATCCCCTGCAGGGTCTAGGGCTGTTAAAATATTCTCACATCATTGCCTCAGGGCCTGGTTGTTGTTGTTGGGTTTTTTACTGTTTTGAGGTTTTTTTCTTTCTTTCTTTCTGTAAATCAAACACATGATTTTGTTTCTGCTACCAGTCTGATGTATGCAGAAAGTTTTCATGATGCCCACACAAGTGTTTTCATACTGAATATTTAAATGCAGTAACAGTATTCGCATCAGTTATTACAGCAAATCATGCCCTCATGAGGATGCACAACACTTTTTAGGATCTAGCAAACAAAGTTTCAGTCAAGTGAAGTTTTTTAAAGAATGTAAATACCACATTCAGAGCAAGTTGTGGTTTTATTTTAGTAAGTGCTCTTAGAGCTAGGATTTAACTGACTCCTGTATCAGTCAGAATTCAAGGAAAGCACCCACATCTTCAGCAGCACGCTGGCTGAAGCCACCCTTTTCCATCTACCCATAGACAAAAAGCTCACTGATTTGGAATGCAATGTGGCTACACAGCTGGGCATTAATGACCACTGGAAAGCTTTTGAAGGGGCTACGAGTAAATAATGTTAAACAGAGATTAGCAATGAAAGCATCTGTACTTTTCCAAGTAGCTGAGTAGAGCTGACAAAAAGTAGGTGGGTTGTTGTTTTTTTCCTGAAACAATAGCGTATGGAAGTCTTTAGAAAGCTAGTTAGCTGAAGATACAAAGACTGAAAAATATTTATAATAACTGGGTTCAAGGAAATCAGAACAGCAAGAAAAGTGCTATTCATTTGCACACATGCCTTTTTTTTTTTTTTTTTGAAACCCTTAATCTGAAGAGAAAAACCTGTTCTCAAAAAATAGTGTTGACCACGGCTCCTGGGCTGATTTTTAAGATGCTGGCTGGAGGTCAGCATTAGGCATGCTGCCCCAGCACCCAGAGCTCCAGCCAAAAGACATACCCTCTACAACTTAGAGGAACCAAAGTTTTTATTTTTATGCAGTATGTGTGTAATATACCATGATATAATTTTCTACCTAAAACACTTCTGAAATAGTATTTGACAAAATTCTCCTGTATTTATTATCTGTCTTGGATCTCTCATTCTTTCCTCATACACATCACCTTGCATAATGAGTTTAAAATCAAATTCTGAGCTCAGTATGGGTATATTATTACTCTGCTTAGAACAGGGACATTTGAGAATAAAAACAACAGAGTAGTTGTACAAGATCTTTCATATCCGTGCCTTTCAATCACAAAAATAAAAGAAAGAACTTTTCTTTTTCAGATGTTCCTCAGCTGCTGATATCCTGACAGACACGTGAACAAGGCATTTATTGCCTTCAGATCCCATCTTCTGTGAAGGGAACCTGTATCAGAGGCACTACACTGTAAACACACACCTTTGACACGAGGATGAACCCACAGTACACATGGTATCTCAAGCCCAATGTATGTTCTCCTGATTCTACGTTAGGGAATAAGGGCCGCATGAAGCTCTTCCACTCACCAGTATTTTCTCTCTTGCTGCGGAAAGTACAAAGCTTTCAGACCCACGTTCATCCCAGCTAGCCCCAGGCACCAAGAGTTACCTACCTCAGCAGTCATAGGCTGTATGAACAGTCAACCAGCAAAGACAGGACCCTCCAGGGCATGATTCAGATCTTCCAATTCGTTGCACAGGGCTCTGTAAAAGGCGTCTAAGTTAGCTTTTCTCAATTGAGTATGTAAAGTTAGCTGGGATAAATCCAGGCCTCTGTCTTGAGACAACAGGAGAGGAACAGACTTGCACCACACCAGTTAATGCATGTTCTGAAACCCCCAGCTGTAGATGAAGCTGCCCAGGAAAGAGAAATGATCTGCCAAAGGTCACAGAGCCACCAGAGAAGCCCTTTTGCGCCAGCCTGTTTGCCTGCCTGCATCCCTCTGCCCGGCTCATCGCTCAGTCTCCTCTCTTCTTACATTTAACCTGTTCTTGCCTTTGACCGTTTTCTACCGCATTCTCTTAGCCATCCTTTTTCATTCCCCATGGTTTCTGTATCCAACTGGATACAGATGAATGGCAAAAGCACCCCAAAAAGCTCAGGATCTTACACTGTAAATCAGGACAACCTTTGTGTTCTTCTGTCTTCCAAGTTGTCTGGTATATTTTCCCATGCCAGATTTAGTTACATATACAATAACGTATTGTTACATATGTTTAATGTAATAGAGTAATAAAACTCCTGTCGCCTACATTAACGTCCCTTTCACTCATTCATTCTTTCTGCTTTGTTTGCCATTCTGCATTTCAGGGAGGAAACAGTTACAGGAAGGAAACTGTACTTTTTTTTTTTCACCTTAGAAAATATAGATTCTACCTGCATAATATTACCTGACATGTTTTGACAGATATTTAAGACAGCCTAATTTATCTCAGTCAAAATTTCACTGTAATTCAAACTTTCACATGCAAAAGAATACTATATAAAAGAAAATTTATCGCATGAGCCTTCGGTGTAGTAGGTTTCCCACATTTTAAACACTAAATATTTTTGAAGGGGGAAATAGCTTTCATCTTCATGATCAGAACTCAACAGTAATTGTTGAACCTACACCAGTGAAGCACAGAGCCACTAAACCACTTAATTATGCCTTCTGAGCACTGCTCAAATACCAGTATTTACCTCTGAGGCTGCAACAAAATTGCATGTTTCTGGTCTGGCAGAAAGAGCTTTCCAGAGTCAATATTCATATTGCTGTGGGGAACCGCATCTAATCTCCACGTAATCTCTATATAATTTTTATTATTATTATTTATAAGACAATATAGTGGGTAAATAACAGCAGCTCCATCTGCGTGCGGTGTTAATGAGAAGCTGATTTCAGGGAGCAGCGATTCATAAATCAGCCTCCTTGAAATGAAAGAATGAACACAGCGGCCTCCCACCACACCAAGCAGACCAAGACCTGCGGAGCCTGTGAAAAGTACTCTTTGAACGTCTTCCCTGGGTTTAACACACGCCCGTGGGCTTTGCGCCAAGTTGTTCCTTCTCTCCAGTTCATATACATCATTTTTACGGAATAAAATACCATCCCCAAGCAGGAGCAGGAGGTTTTTTTACTTCAGGCACGGCACAAACATGTAGCTGGAAGGAAATTACACTCCTCCAAAAGCTTACTATCTAGACCAACAAGCTAGGAAATGAACTGGAGGGAATCGCAGCGCAATGCAATATATTTGCATAAATGTACGAATATAAAGTATTCATATACTTTATATTCACTATATATGTATATATACTTATACATACTATATATTACATACGTATATATACTATATACATATGTATATACATGTATGTATATACATATACTATCCATACATACTTCATATGTATGAATATAAAGTAAATATAGCTTTAAATAGACTTCTTAACTCTTAAAAGAAAACAATAATAAATGTTTCTGTATCTTCAGTAACATTAAGAAATATTATAGTGATTTTTCATTAAAGAAAAATTCAAACCTGAACGAATGCACTGGCCTAAAATATTTCACGAAGAACATCAAGTTAACAAAGTATCTACAGAAGTATTTATGACACTTTAAAGCCAAACAGACGTATCAAAATTTTAAACATTTTCCAGCAATCATTCTGAAAAACGCTTAAGCAGTTGCATCAATTGCAGTGAGATCAGTCTCATCATTAAAAGTACGCACTGAGATGCAGATGGCTTTGGCTACCATGCACGTCCTGGACAAAGAAAATAATGCTATTTAAGCTGTGTTGGGGTTTTTTGGTGTTTTTGGGATGGTTTTTTTTTCGTATGAGGTGACCAGTCTCTGAGGACTTTGATTGCTCTGTGAACATTAGCAAAACAAAGCTCACACCCCAGCTAGTGAAGATAAAAGGTAAAGCAGACTTTTCCCACTTTGCTTATGGGGGACCTGAGAGACAGAAGTATTAAGGTTATAACCCCACAAAAATTTAATTCCTGTGCAATGACCTACAAACTGCCCTTTGACTGTTATCAGAACAGCTGGTGAAAGACATTGTGCATACACGTCTGTCTTTATAAAGGGTGGCACCTCCATCACGTTAGCAAGCGTTCATGCGGTTTGTACAATGGAAAAACTGCTTTCAGTAATGTTCTCAAAAATCCACTAGGTTTGTTTGAATAAAAACATGATTTCATCTCAGACCTGCCTCCTAGCCCTAATCCCATGACTAGTCCTGGTGGTGATATTATATTAATAATATTCTTTTTCTCCAATTAAACATTTTATATTTCAGTAACATCGTAATCATATTTTTTTTAAAAAGAGATGGATAGAAAATTAAGGCCAACCTGCTTGGAATGTAAAGGAAGATATGCATTCATTATTGCAATTTTATATAATGGGAATTATTTATTTGGCAATACAATTACTCAGTGGCGATGTCATTAATAATCAGGTGATTATAATAAAACAAATACTCTCATCGCAATTGTGGAGACTGACAATAAAACAGCCCTACAGTGAAAAAAACAGAGCTATAATGTTTGGACTCTCCTCAAATTTCTGTTATAAAGTCAGTTTTATAGACTAAATTTTGTTAGCAATTTCTTGGTTTATATGTGTATCACATGTGCCTCTTTTTGTGTTCTCTTTTTATTATTACTGTTAAAACTACATTATAAAAAGGAAAGGACAAAGGAGAAATAAAGCTGGCAATTTTGATGCAAATATAAATTATATATTGAAAGCAAAAATACCTTATCCCCTTTAAAATTATAGCTTCCACATTAAACTAGTGGTGCTCTGTTACCTCTCTGCCTTAGAATAGTAAAAATACACGGCGGACACACATCTGCTTAATCATCACCGTTTCCAAAAACAGGCACACGCTTAATTTAAAGACCAGTAAAACTGCAGCAGCTTTATTCTCCATACTTAGAGGTATGGGAGCGGTTTTTTTCAGATGTAGGGTCTCAGAGCGTAATCCTGCTATCGTGAGGGCATTCTTTTGTTTATGCATAAATGCACGCAGGCTGTATAGCATAATGGGCTGAATGTGTGTGACTGCAATACCTAGAGCCTTCTACTCCTCCTGTGCAAGTATCTTCTTCCACTTCTTAGATGTTAGCCTATTTGATTTGGAGACTGTCCTTTCTTTCTTAGACGTGACAACAAGATAGAAAGCCCCACAGCTTCAATACCGCTTCAATTCATCTTCCAACTCTACCAGATGGTATAATAAAATAAACTACCTCTCCCTACAGTCCTCGCTGTTCCTGGATCCTTATACAGGTACAACAGAAATATACTCAGTTCAGATATTGCGCAGTTTTATTCTCCACAGATATACTGAAGGAACAGGAACACACTTTTAATTTCCATTTTACCTCCTAGGCACAGTGGTTTTTCTGGGATGGCTGCTTACAGAACGGTAAGACGCTCCATTAAAGTTAAAATGAAAGAAATCTGAAACTAACAGCTGTTTTTCTCACAGATACAAGGGATTTCAAAAAAACCCAAACCCAAGAAGCTGAAAGAGCAGGTGGTCCGCGCAAAAGGCAATGATTGACAAAGAAAGATAGAGCCTGCCAGGCATAGGTATTGTTTCATGCTTCTCTCCTTACCACCTCAGCCACGTTAAAATGTTATAGGGACTCTAAGCAGCTGTCTGCTGGACACAGAAATTCATTTTTTCTAGCAGTAGACCAGCAGATCATTATTTAAATTCACTATGTCGTTCCACTGCCATACGCCAGGCAACAAAGGACATAGTGTAATAAAAAAAAATGGAAGCTTCCTATGGAAATTTGAAATGTTGCATCATTAGTCTATGAGAACACCAGACCATGTCAAAAATTATTATATAAAAAATTGTCTATTTTGTTATAAAAATTATAACCTTAGCCTTGCTAAGATTTGGAACAAAATGGAGTTAAAAAAGTAAATACATTTATGATCATTTAAGATCATTATTATCTGCTTCTTTTCTTATGGATTAGGAAAATATCAATCCCATTTCACAAATGGCAAACTTTGAGAAAAAGTATTTCATGACCAAAGAGTAGAACTCCTGAATTCTTGACTCTTAATTAAGCCCATGCCTACTGGGGAAAGGGGAGAAAGAGGGAGCCCGTCTGCTAAAATGGCAATACTACTGTAAAGTAGCAGCCATCTCTTTTGGGTTGATTACTTCCCTTTATGAATAAATATAGCATAATGGTCTTGCAATTTAATAGCTCAGCAGCAATGAAACTTCTATATGAATAAAAACCATCTGGACCATACCTCCAGACTCTTGCCGAATGATAAATGAACCAGCTTCGGCAGGCTGGAACGAGTGGAGGGGAACACATACGCTGAATGATCACCGAGGAAGCGGAAGCTAAAGTCAGATCGCTTCAAAGAATTTTCTGAAAGGTTTCTGCAAAGGTTATACAGGATTTCAAACACAGAAAGTAAACAGGACAAGAACTGGCATTATTGCTGGCATTTCCAGCGCTTACTAATTTGAGTGCCTAAATACTGAGAAATGTCTGCATAATTTCACTACTTAAATTCATTGATGGAAGGTGCATTGACATTTCAGGTCAGTCAACCTGCTATTAGTTCAGAAATAAGTTTTCTTCAAATTCTGCTAGGAGAACTGCGAGAAAAAAAAATAAAAATCAGGAAGAACAGATGATTTGTGATTTTGCCTTCTGTTGAAGCAGGGATTTTTTTTCATACTCCGTTGAGGAAAAAGAGAACGTAATGGTTGGAGCACACAGCAGTGACATGGTGCCTAGGTTCTTATCTTTTTCAGTTTTTTGTTGGGTTTTTTTGACCTTGCACGGGTCATCATCTCAGTATAGCTCAGATACTCCTTCTTCCCATTTGAGGTTTGAGAGGACTTAAGTAGGACATCCAAGCATAAGGGAACCCTTGGAATGAGAGCTCCAAAACCCAGAAGAAACCTCCCCATTATTTTTAAATGTGAGATCTCACAACACATGAAAACAAAGCTAAACTAAAATCTCCTTAATGATAAGGGGGAAAGGGGGAACATTAGACTTGTTTCTTAAAAAAAAAAAAAAAATCAAAACAATTAGTCATACAGCATAAGGCAAATTTTGTAAAGCTTGGAGATCAGCTCTGTCAGTAATGCAGAGCTTATGCTCTTTCCAGCACATAGTTTAGAAAGGCCATTGATATGATTTTTCTTTGTTCTATGGAGGTTGTCAGTCTGTTTATCAAAGCCTATTGGAAATTTTTACTGATGAGATAATTGTAAAATTAATAGATTCAACATGAAACTTGATTAAGAACAGCCCACTTGGCTTGAAGACTGCAGACACAATAAACACTTGATTATCTTGCTGGAATTGGTGCAATTTTTTGGGAGTAGTTTGTATAAACAGAGTATCAACTGGACACAGGAAATTCTGTTAGGTTCACACAGTGAGAGCTCCTTTTAATGAACCCATGAGGGACTGGACTGGGTGAAAAGCACCCAAGAGACAGGGTAGTGGGGAAAATATCATTTGCAGCCTTTTTGCTACCACCCAGACCACCCTGCATGTGCATTTACAAAGCACAAAACAGATGTGGGGTTGGTTTTTTTTTCAGAAAGGAAAAAAAATAAATCTAAAAGTTGAAGTAATCTCCAACACTTTCAATTCTAATTTTTCAGATTATCTTGGCTCAAAGTAGGCAATAAATCATGGCCCAAAAGTTCTTTTTCACTTAATATCCCTCTTCTGAAGGGTTCTTTCCTTCTGATTAAAGATCTGAATTTGTAAATTGCCCTGATTACAGACTGCCAAAAATCTTACAGAATCTAACCAAACCATTTTTAAGAACTTAATTAGCACAGCATGCAGCACACAGACAAACCCTACAGTAGACTCAAAGAGGTGACAAATGCAGCGGGGCAGGGGGGGCTGCCAGTAAAACAGACAATCTGGCTGCCACGGCGCCCGTTTATCCTGCCAATGGCAGCTCCTTCAGCTACGAGAGTGCTTGTAGCCATGGAGGGAGTTAACTTTTAGCTTTAAATCATACGACCTTTTCTTTTGTGAGGTGAACTCATCCCTGTGCTACAGTGCTCGTGTGCGTTGCGGAAGTTGTATTTTGTGAGATGCATGGCTGACATCCATGTCAGCAAAGAGAATAAATCCATCTTTCTACAAACAGCATTTTTGAAGAAATTAAGACAGGCTGTTTCTACTGGCTGGAGACTTGTCCTAATGGCACCGCATACGCTTTTCCCTTCAGCTGGCAGTTCAGCAGCAGGAGTCTTAATGCAAGTGGAAATCATATTGCAAACAAACAGTCTGACCACTGCAAGTCTATTTTACGCGTTTATATGAAAAATACAAATTAGCATGTGATTCTTCTACATATAATAGAAGCCAACTGCCTGGAAGAAATCCTGCAGTTATCCACTTTACAATTTACTTAAGACAAACATTTATGTCCAGTCAGAAACAAAACAGTAATTTTTTGACAAAGGCGCCTGTGGAACTGCTTGAGTCTGTACGAGGAAAGGCTGTTCTGCTGGCTACCAAGGAACATAAACACACGTTTATAAAGGGACTCTGGTGCACGAGGTGTATTTTACTGCTATATAAATTATGGAGTCAGTATCTGGGGTTTAGCTATTGTAATGCTTTTGACGTTCACCACTGTAACACTTGAAAACACCCTGTTTTATAAGGAAAAGAACTAAAACATTTTTCAGTCCCTGAAACAAATACAATTAAAATCCAATCCCAAGCAAAGTTTACTTTGAATGAGGAGGAGAACAAAAGACTCCATAAGCCCCCTCAAAGGTTCTGTTTCTGCCAGACTGATTTATACGAAAGTCCCTCGGACACATCAGCCAGTGGCACCCAGCAGAGTGGAAGCAAAACAAAGGCTGAGAAGATACTGGTGAATACGTGTCCAGACCTGCAGCAGAAACCTCACAACATAGTCAAGACATTGCATACGCACAGACAGACGCACAACCTTGCATATCTCATTTTTGATCAACTAAATTTACTCCGAGCTTAGACCATTTGAGCCACACACCTAAAAATAAGCAGAAAATAAGTGAAATAAAAAAAAACAAAACAAAACCAAAACTAAAAAGAACCCACTCAAGCCTTTTCTTGTCTTGAATTATGACAATATTACTAGTAAATACATTTTTAATGGGACAACTGGAGTAAATACTACCAACATCCAGCTCTATATATACTGATTTATATACTCCATTTTTTAGTTAATTTCAATGTAGAGCTATAAGGGAAAATTAGTAGTAACCATGATTTATTATACAGAAACGAAGAAGAAAAAGAGATTACAGTTTACTGTCACATTTGCAATCATATGAGCATAAGCACATTAGAATAACTATACTCCATTAGATCCAAAATCCATCTACTCCTGTCTTCTGCCTCCAGCAACGGTCAGCAGTGGGTAAGCGGGAACAGGAATGATGTTTGGGCAAGCAGGCTGTGCTACCTTCTCCAGCATACTCTGCCAGCCTTGCCTATGCAACAAGGAAAATAATCATGAGATAGCTGGGTTTTCTCCACGCTTACAAGGGGCATGTTTGGTTTTAAGATGCTGCAGAATATTATCTGCAGGCTATAACACTTGATGCTTTTTGCATTTCACACATCTAACTTCCCATGCACACGCTTAGAGCAGGAACCCAGAGAGATGTGAACTGTGTGTTGTTAAAACAGAATCCAAACAGCATCCAAACTAGAATCTAATTCCTGGATGGATCTAATTCATGTCCTTGCAGGCTCTACTTTGTGTCTCAGCTAAAGACACAAAGGCATTTAAAATAACAAGCTGATCAGCATAGCAGACTAGGCTTGTATCAGTCTCAGGGTTGATCTACATAAAGTTTAGTATGTTAACAGGGGCCAATGATATAACAGTAAAGCTGAAATCCCCCCCAGAACAAAACAACATCAGTTTCACTAAACCATGAAAAATCCTGCCTTTCCCATTTCCTGAATTCTCTTTGGTTTCTTTTTAGTTTAAGACTGTGGTTGAAGTTTATACTTCACTTCACACATCACTTCATCTAAGGGAACCTGAGAGGAAGAGGGAACATTAGGAAGTGTATGCATCTACTCACGTATCTAGAAAATGTTGAGTATCAGTGCCCAGAAGAAGCTGTACACTATCAAGATGGGCACAAGCAGACTGGTTAATTTTAATTTTTTTTTTCTGGGCTCCTATGCAATAATCCTATGGAAAGCTCTCCAACAAATGACAGGCAGGAACCTGGATATACGCTAACAGGCAAAAGGCTGGAACCTCAAAAATCAGTGTAAAACAGCAGCTTCCAGACATGCCTGGTCAGCAACGACGGTCAGTGGCATGGTCCAGCTGCAAACTTGCGTCCCACATTGCCGTGGCTTTGAAGAGAATGGAAACCTTTGCACAGACTGTGAAAGGGTTTATGCATTTCTGCCTGCGGAACGAACCGACAGTCTATCCAGGGCTGCTGCTGCTAATTCTCAGCAGTAAAAGTAGCTGTTAAATCTTGAATTAGTTTGAAGTCAGGCTCATTAAATTCGGAAATGAGCTACAAAGATGTTTTCAAAAAGGATGAGTGAGTTAGTCAATTTTTAATTACTTATCAAGGAGGGCTTTTCAGGATAGGTCTTCTTCACAACTATGCAAAGCAGTAAGTATAACACATTTACAGCTGTTTTTCATTTTCATGATCAACACCCAGAATTTGAAGGGAGTACAGAGATCAAAAAAGTCTTGCTTCAACCAACAGTTATGTAATACTCTGTCTTCCAGCACAGAGATAGAAAAAAGCACAAACATAACATTCTGTTCTTCTTAAAGAAATAATCCATGTATTTACACTCAAGCAAAAAATAATGAGACCTTCTGTTCAAGTCATCTTAAAACTTCCTTACACTCTAATCATACAAAGATATGCTTTGATCAAAACCTCGCATTTGTACAGCAAGTTCAACTGCTGGAAGATTCTGTGGGTTATCACTCGTAGCTCTCCTCGTTCATTCTCACATTAAGTCTGGCTGCATTGATCCAATGAAAGAAAATCAATGGCGACAAAGTGATTTACTGAAATGATCATTCACGCCGATATATTTTACAGTACTGAGTGCATCAGGTTCTGACTTGCTTTGGATCTGGAATATACCCTGGGTGTCTGCTGGCACCCTGCAGCGGCTGCTCTCATCGACATGCTGCGGTTTCCAAGCACGGGGCACTGCTGTCTGACGAGGCCGTAGCAGCGGTGGCCATAGACAGAAAAGACGCCCACACCACCCTCAGCGAATGTTAGGAGATGACTTCCTTTACCCCCATCACCTTTCTGCCTTGGGTAATCCTGAAATCCTTTACCCAGTGCCTAGTACCAACTCTAACATGTGCAGAAGCACATTTAAGCAAATGTCTGTCAAAATATTGGGCCATAAGCAAAGTACTGCCTTCTGCCTCATCTCATCATGGGGGTGTGCTCCCTCATCCCACCTGTCTCTGTAATCAGGAGAGCTTAATACATGCTGGAATGTAAATAAGGTGCATCACACAAACCATTAATTACAAAATTTGGGTTTGGCTTTATCAAGGGTTCCCCCTACGCTGCAAATCATTTGCTGCATTTTAATCTGACCAAAGGACATCCTTGCACTCACTAAACCCTTTACACAGGCTCTTCTCCCAAGTAACAAGCGACAGGACAAGAGGAAACAGCCTCAAGTTGCGCCAGGGGAGGTTTGGATTGGATATTAGGAACAATTTTTTCCCCCAAGGGGTTATCAAACATTGGAACAGGCTGCCCAGGGAAGCGGTGGAATCGTCATCCCTGGAGGTATTTAAAAGACGGGTAGATGTGGTGCTTAGGGACGTGGTTCAGTGGTGGTTTTGGCAGTGTCAGGTTGATGGTTGGACTTGATGATCTTAAAGGTCCCTTCCAACCTAGGCAATTCTATGATTCTATAATCACAGTACCGGATGGCTCTCAAGCTCCACCACACCACCACCACCAAACCTATAACACCATGACCCACTAGCACCAGGGTGCTCTGCACAAGGCAGCAGAATAAATCCTGTCCACGATGGAGTAGCACTGGGTGGCTGTTTTCAGCAGATGACAGGGGATTTTTATTTCCAGAATAACAGAAAATGGAGATTTTGAGCCTCAGAGAAAGCATGTTAAAATGAGAACCTTTTGCTTCAGAACAGATTAGACTAGTTTCAGTAACAAATTACTGACAAAAAAGACTTTTCAGTAAACCTAGGAAAGATGCGACATGACACTTTAGCATAGAAAAAGAATGGAGAAGGGAATGTTATACATTATTACATGTTATTATATTACATATATTATATTATACATTATTATACTATTACACAGCTGAGCTCCCCGATTACACCTAACTCTGGAGTTTAACACTGACTTTCACTGCACAAATTGTATCCTTCCCTCACCTTCTCTCTTTCGAACACACAAATGATTGGTATTCTTCTTCCAGAGCAGGAAACCTGGATATATGTGCTAGTACTCAGCAAAGAGATTGCAGAACATACCAGTACATATAATGTTGTGTGCCACATTTATGAAACATCCCTACATATTTTGAAATGCATTTCAATCAGAGCCTGGCTTAGCAAGGCCAAAACCAGTTGATTATTTTCAGTATATATTCCCCCAGTACTTGAAAAATTTCAAATTTTGACAACCTATTACTGAGAAGTAGATCCTTTCTGATAAGAAGATCTAAGACTTTGAATTTGGAATATTTTCTATGTTACTAGAATTAAAAGTATTGAGAATTAAAAGTTCCAATTAATTGAAACCCCAGTTTAAGATTTGACATTTTCTACCCTAAACCGAAAGTGCAACAAAATCAGCGTAAAGAAAATAAAAAATTGTTAACTAGCAGAACTTCAGCTTTAGACTTAGTTCCAAATATCACAGCGATGTGCAACAATACCATGGTTTGGAAAATGTAATCTATTGATAAACTTCTCTCTTATGAATTTGCCTGTCTAAAAAAAAATAAATCAAGGAGTGATTCATTAAAAAGCATATCAATAAATAATTTAAAAGAGATTCTAATGTAAAAACTAAGTGCTGACCAAATTGCCTCTTTCTACTAGAAATTCTGAGGAAGCTGCCAGAAATCAAATACTCTTTTAAGGGTGACCTCTGCTGCAAAGAAAAGTCATCGGGAGCAATCATTTTTAATTTTACTCTAGTTAAGTATCAACACAGCATTTTTATTATAAATCCTCAAACTTGGAGACTTTAACATTTCATTCTAAAGGCTTACGAGGAGTTTGAGACTTTTAGGTTCAACTTCAAAGACCAGCATCACCTTTTAAAGCTTTTTAAAGCATGATGCAGAACAAAGCTGCATGATTTATCTGGATAAGCGAAGGTCCCAGTACAAACCCACACTAGCTTCTTTGCAATCCTGGAAGGAATGGCCTCCAGCAATCAACTCCCAGTTTGAATTTCACATTCTCCAGGTATCTAAACTTGTAGTCTCCACACATCCCCAGCACTGCTTTTTCCTCTCTGGGAAAACACAACAGTTCCATGACCATTTTTTGGGATGCACATAAACAGGCATTGACAGACCAGTGAGGCACAGGACTTCTTCAATCCAGAGTGATGCCCTTAGCAAAACCCTACAGGATATATTTTTCCTCTTGTGGTCTTTTGAATTTGCCTTGCCATAATGACACAGCATCAGTAGCTGTAATAGAAAGTGCCTTCCCTGTCCCTTCATCCCTCGCTGCACACACTCCTGCAGCAGGTGGTGCATGGGGGATGAATCATCTCCAGATGAACCTGGTGCTGTTTCACTTCCTAGACTAAAGCTCAAACCACCGAATTGATACATCAAAAGGGATTCCACTTCCTCCACTTCTAGTCAATTTATGAAGAAGAGTGCACTCTGGCCAGTTCTTTAAAGGACAGACCAAAGGTACCCATCTTCAGCAGATGGCACAGAAATATGCACTCGAAGTGCACAGAGACGAGCTCCTGTGGCTCTCATTTAAGGACTATGAGCTAATTTTCATTTCTGTTCTCTCTCAGCTCATTCAAAGTAGGTGCCCATAGACCGATCTGCACTCTTGCTATCTTAAAATGCTTCTCAGATGTGCCTAACCTTATTCTGCAGCATCTCTTTCACTGAGATTTATGTTCATGCAGTAACTGACTTATACGTCTGTGTCCTGAATCTGGGTTCTGGATTCCCTGCTTGTATTATCAATGTCAAAAAGTTAAGTGTCGTAACACTTAAATTCAAGGTATCCTGGATTTTCATTTTACCTTATTTTGCAGCCAGATACTAATCCGTGTCGTTATTTACATTTTAATACAAAATTATTAATTCATAGTACAATAAAACCTATCATAGCTAAAAAAAAAATAGCTTGTCTATACTAATGTTGAAGTATTTTTCCAAAACACATCCAAGAATCCGGCAATTCTATTTCTAATCCCAAATTCACCAAGATTTTTAGGTCCATAACTGTTTCGACACTTCACTTCAACCAAAATCAGTGGCATTCAATGGTATGAGTGTGTTCATTGAACAGGCCCTTATTATGATTCAGTTTCTTCACTTCACATGAATATTCAATATTTTTCATATGCAGGGATTGCTGCACATCTCATTATTGCAGAAAGTTGCATATTCGGAATATTTCTGACCTTTGAACACTCACGACTCATTCATAGCAACTTGTTATGGTCATGAAATTCTTAGCATACCTACACACAGCTTATATACACTCCTTGTGTATGTAGGTCCACACACACAGCACGCACTTTACAACCACCGCACTCCAGTGATACAGAGCACTTTGGCTATAACAGCATTTGTGTAGAATATATTTATTAAGTTTTGGCTCGGAAGCTTTACTACAGGGAAAAGCAAAGTCATGCCAGGATGTGGCTGGTTTGATAAATAATGGAAGGAGATTTCGTAATACAGAACCTATTATCCTTTCGGCATAAAATGCAAGGGAGGAGGAAAGCCAATAACAAAGCGGCATAAATTTCTGCTAATGGAGAGACAGGCAGATTCCTCCCTCAAGGGGAGCGGGATTAGGGTTTGTACAAAATGAGGCGGGACTAACAGCTATTAGTTACTCCAGGTTTATCAGTGGGTGGAAAATTCAGCACAGCCTGGTTCAGGAGGGGCAGCACGGGGACCGTGCAGCTGGCCCAGCTCCCAGGCACCAGCAACTCTCTAACCGGGCTGCTCGACAATCCTCTGGCCACCTCCGCGCTGTAACAAGTGATGACATAGCGGGCAACTTCTCATCATTTCATTTTAAAACCCAATCCATAAATGAAATCACATTATTCTTCTCGAGGATTGAAAATCCCTCCAAGTTTTTGCTGCTTTCACAACACCGCGCCGCCAAGCAAAGAGTAGTAGAAAATACAGGAATTTGTGACGAGAATCAAACGCATGCAAGGTTTTTAAAAACCCTACTTCATTCAGTATGTACTTTTCATAACCCTCTGGTTAAGCTGCTGTGCATTTTGTCAGTCCTATCTCTTCAACCATACATCGCTGCCATCAACTTAATTATCTGACCGGGGGGTGGTACGGGGGCGTGATGTAATGCGGTATAGTTGTTTGAACAACTCAGTGTTATCTGGGTATCTTTTTGCCATCTATCATCTAGAATTTTATACCACTTTTCCTTTCAAAGGAATTTAAGCTCATCAGGACATAATTTCTTTCCCCACAATTTCTTTCCCTGGCAAAACCAGAAAGAGAATTTCAATCTGGATTCACTGAAAATCCATAAAATATTAGACTACAGAATCACGCTAAGACAGCTGTACGAATTGATGCCTGACTCCATATATCTTAATTTTCTTTTCCTGAAATCAAGAGCAATTATTGCATGGACACTGTAAGATGAAACTGAGCCTCATCTCAGCTGAAGCAGCCATCATCTCCTTTTGATGCAATACAACACAATCAACATCTCGGGGAAACAAAAGCTTCCTTCGCACCAGGGCTTACAGAGCACAAACAAAAGAGTGGCCCCAGGGGCAGATAATCAGTTTGCGCAGGACTTACTGTACCCGTCTTATCAAGATGGAGAACAGCAGCAGAAATTAGTCTGAAGTGAAATTTAATTTTAGTATTGCTCAGTATGTGACCAGAGAGACCACACTGCATTGAGAATTACTACCCTTAGAAGGCTGCTGGTGAACGGCACTGACATGTCTCAGCTCAGCACATAAAGAGAGGTTAACTTTGCACACAAACCAGGCAGGTATTTTCAGGTTCAGTTTTACAGTTTTCCCTGTTGCTAAAGGCAAACAAAGTCCTTGAACTGTTACTGCTCTTACAAAATCCCCCAGGAGAATCTAGTAGCAAATAAAAGGACCTGGAGGATTACGCACGCTGGAAACAGCCTGTGTACTGTAATTTGAATCACTCAGACTGCCATCTCCTGCCATCACCTCTGCGGCAGCGGCTGCTCACGCTGGCGCTGCTGCTGCGCCTGTGTCCGTCACCGTCCTCTGCCCCCGTGACACGGTGTCAGCCGTAACAGCAGCGGTGGCAAACGCAGCCATGGTTGCCAAGACAAGCGGCGAGAGGAGCAGCAGCGGGGAAGGCGTCAGGTGGCGGGAGCAGGGCAGTGGGGCAAGTCAGGGTAGGAAGGGCTCCTCCACCTGCATCAGCCAAAACCCAGGAGTTATGGAGTAATTACCGGCTGGCCCAGTCTTCTGATTTTACAGAAATGATGCTTTGCAGTCCTTTGGCCAAAGACAAAATGTGGAAAAATGTCAACGTAGGACAAAATGTATTCCTGTTTTCTCCAAAAAGAAAGCACTTTTCCATCCAAAATTATGACTCTGAAATCACATTTAATTACATTTAATTTAATTAATCGCTCTTTTCACATTTGAAACAATTTGGGGAGTTTAAAAACGAAGCACATCTCAAAAGCAAACAATTTTGCATATTTGACCCACATCTGTGAATCATTTTGGTTTGATAAAAACGGCCTTTGGTTAATCACCTAGGCATCCTTTGGTTAATTAACTGTTTGTCCAAAACAATTCATCTGGATTGAACCGCGGTCCCCAGTGCGTGCTTCTGTGCTATGAAAAGCTCTAAAGTACTGTCCTCTGCCTGTCCCAGTAGCATCACATCATAAAATACAAAACTTCAAATTTTCAGGACTGTCTAGTAGTCAATTTTTTTTAAACGTTGTACGATGACATGAAGCATCTATTGTTGCATTAGTCATAAAAAAGCTCAGACATTTGTAATAGATCAAATGTTACTAATCTAGTCTGACATCAGAGAACTGAGGTCTAAAATGTTTTCTCAGTAGAACAAATGTCTGTAATTAACTGTATTGTGTTAAAAGGTCAGAGAAGAGCCATTTTATCTCTATGACCTGTCCAGTGCCTGCCTTAAAAGTGCTCCCCTGTAACAAGACTTCAACAGCATTTTCTTTATTGAACAGTTAGTATGGAAAGGGATTTTTATCCCACAGTTACTACTATCTGGAGACATTTGCTTGGAATACATTTAATTAAAAAAAAAAAAGTCTTAAGAGAAAGAACCCCATTATATTTCAAAACCAATTAATTCCGGCATAATTCAGCTGATACTTTATGGGTATTCCCTGTTACCCCTTGCTTAATGCAGAAATTGGACTTCCATTTCATTCAGGAGGTGCCATGGGCGTTAGGAGGTGTCAGCAGGCGTTATTCTGAGGAAGGACTGACAAACCACAGGCTGCCATTTCACTATTACAGCATTCTCACTCCCCGTGCTCCATACTCTCTATTGCTGTCACCAAAGTAATGAAGAATCTGAGATGAAAGGTGGTAAAAAATTCAGTATCACTGTTATGAATTCTTCTGTTCCAGCTGGTTGCTCCTCACTTTAAATTACAATCCTCTGCATAGCCACAACATGATAACCCATTGCATCAGAAGTGATTAAGATGTTACACAAAAATGAAGGATTATCAAACTGAGGGAATTCTGGCTGGAGTACAGAGATGAACAGATGAGTAAATGTGATCCTGTATGTAAAATAAGGAAGTAAAATACGTGTTCAACAAAATAAACTACCAGCTGTGACACAAATTAGTACTCCTCCCTTGACTTTCCTGGAGCTATGCTAATTTACATCAGGTGAGGATCTGCTCCATGGTTTAGCCTTGTCGTGTATCACCAGTAGTTTATTTGCAAATCATTAATTGTGTTTAGGTATTCTTTTCTACATCATTACAATGGTCTCTTCACTACAGCATCAGCAACACTCTTCAACGTATACACAGCCTCCTCCCCAATTCCTTCAATTTCAGCCTTATACTACAGTGACTCTCACATAAGACAGTCCTTCTTGAATAAGGAAACACTTCTAAAACAAAAGTTATTTAGAGCTCTACCAGTTAATCACCAAGGATCTAACATATTGTCTTTAAATAACTGTTCTTCCTTTTCTAAACAGTTTTATCATTTATCACGTTTACCAAGCAACACATTTTCAAAATTGTTAGACTCCAGCTGCAGCTCGTATACCGTTCTGTGTCTACTGTTTAATGCTTCCATATAACGAGGCTAAGTGTAAGGGTTTTCTCACAGTCAGTGCTCTGAGCAGCAAACAAGAGGTTTTCAGCTCTTTCATATGGCTAGCGAAAAATGACTGCACATCTCATTTACCGCAAGCATTGGGAGTATGTCTTTCTGTTGTCCTCCCCAGGTGGACTGGAGAAACAGCAAGCCAGGCGAAGACACGACACAAGCAACTGCATCTACTGACATAGTTGTCTTCAGTGCAACAGCAATAACACTGCCAACCATCATCACTCAAGTTTACTAAGTTAATTCTCCACAATCACCAAATGTGAAAACTCTGTCTAAACTGTCTTGAAAGCTGTCTAAAACTCTACAGTTTTAGACAAACTTCTTATAGCAAAGTCCAAAATCTCAATATTAAGTCAATACCCTCCAGGAACTGCTCATTCTTTATTTTAAAACAGAGATGTTCAAACAATGCAATCCCTGGAAAAGAAAACTGCTAGGTGAAAAGAAAATGACTGAAGTCAAAATCTGTAGCAGTTAACATGGTCCTTTTTGCCAACAGCAAGTGACAGTAGGCAGGTTATTTCTTACATACTTACAGCATCGTGACTAGTAACATTACTTGAACAGAGACATCAACTGGGTCATCAAGCCCAATTCTCTGCTATTTCAGTCAATCGTGTTGTATAAACCAGTTCAGCCAGCCTCCTGGTATGCATTTTCCCCCACTAATAACCCCTACATAATCTTCGGTTTTATATAATGCTTAAGACTATCAAAAAGTATCAAAAATGTGACAGTCGGTGCCTTAATAAGTTGCCTACCGATATTTGTGATGCTGCCATACATGCGTAGCACTACATCACACCGATACAGATGTTACAAGATAATAAACCCAAAGGACTTAGTTAAATCTTTGAGCGCAGTTTCGCTCTGTTTAATTCACATCTTCAGTATTCTAATTTGCTAAGTAGCTACTTGCATACATGACTTTCTCAGGAGATCATCTTGCTAAAAGTTAGCTTAATGGCCCATACTAATGATACACATGGCTACTTTGCCAGTTGTATACATAATTGCCATAAATGGCATGAAACAAACAATTTTGGTCACCTACCAGCTAGAATTACTCCATGTAGATTTTTGAAAACATGCTTCCTTTCCTGCACGTCTTAGACCAAGTTGGTGCCAGAATCATGCAAGTGAAAGAAACTCCCCTGTTCCCCCTTATGCATCTCTATATCAAAGGCACATAACTGGATGAGAAGGCATACAAAAGAGTGTCGCTATAGTTATACCAGACGCAATTTCAATAGATTCAATGAAAAAAGTACGAGACAGCGCTTGGGCTGTTTTTCGCCTGCTTCACAATATAGTGACGTATGCTGAGCTTTATTGCTTCTGAAAGCATCCTTGCAGCCATTCAATGAGAGTTAAAAACCTTCCAGTGACGCAATCCTTATTGCACATTAGATGTTACTGAAGTCTCTCATGCATACTTGGGCCTAGCTTGAACAACGCCAAATGTGTCTCAAAAACATTACTATGCTGATGGCAATATTATTCACATTACAACTGTACCAAGAGACCCCCCGAGGCCGCAGCCACACTGAGTTAGACGCTGTATGTGCTGATAGCAAGAATTTGTGCCTGACCCTAGGAGAATACCATACTAATTAACCATGCAGAAGAAACATAAGAGAAAAATGAAGTTACAAAGACTCGCTCGAAGTTCATAGCCAAGCCAGGATTAGAAATCACATCTTTTGAATCATGGGCCAGTACCTTTTACAAAACCTGTTCCTTGCCCCTGCACACGCACTGAGCAACGAGACACAGCACAGACGCTGCAAAGCTACCCTAAATCGCATCTCAGAGATTTCTTCAGTGCCCGAGGACTCTCAGAGCCATAGTCTTTGCGCTGCATCCACCACTTTCAACCCTCACTAGCGACAGGTTTTCCAGATGGGGAAAAAAACCCTAGGGTGCATGCTCATCTTGTAGTCCCTCTGTGAACAGAAGTATGGAGCCTGCCAAGTTCTCCCCTGCTTCCCCTCGCTGGCAGTCTTGCTTCAGACACAAAATGGAAAATGGGGAAAACTGAAGGTCCGCTCTTGCTTTCTTTGTCAAAAAACTAGGACCTGAGGAAGTTAAAACATTTCTAGTGGGGTAAAACCATTCACTTAACTGTATCATGTGACATCAATTTATCCACGTTCCTGTTTCTAAGGGCAACAAAATCCCATGATGGAAAAAATGAACGGGTAACCCCATCTTGTCCATCCCACTGGACACAGGGTTTGACTGAAACAAATGCAAAGTACATTGCCTACATAACATCAGAGAAAGCTGAATCCCACAACAAACCAGCATTAAATCTGCTTCCTCACTACCTAAACCCCACAACCTCCTAGAAAGAAATAATGAAAAGCATTTAAAGGCATGCTGAATTACAGCCTATTTAGTAGCCACTGTGCGAGGGACTACCACATGAATAAATATGATGAACCCTACCCTGAAAATACTTTTTTCCTCTTTTCAGAATGGATTGAGGTAAAGGAGGCTATTTTGACTCATTCAGAGCTAAAATGGCCTGTCTCAACAGTTCCTTCAGAAATATCTTCCTTTTCTCTGTTACCTTCACCTGTAGCATAGCCTCCCTCCTACTCATGCATGTTTGCAAGGGAAATCAGGCACGTTGCTGTGGTTAGCAAATGACATAATTCTACAACGATTCTATCACCCCTGTTTCAACCCACGCTTTGAGGAACTGCTAGTTTCTTCGCCACTGAGCTCATATCATGTGCAGCATGTACATTTCAATGCTATCACCTCAAACTCAGAGTATTTACTTTGCTTTTATTGCCCATTTTAAATGTGTCTTCAACCCCCATTTCTCAGCATCTGAACAGGCAAACACACCACAGTTCATCTGGATCATCACTTAAGTCTTCCAACTCACCAGCTGGTTCCCACTTGCTGATTCACAGGCTTAAACCTCAATAACCAGCACTTGTTTTATAGTTTCTAAAACAACCTAGTATCAAAGGGAGTCATTACATGAAAAACTTGGACTTCCTACAAATAATAAAGAAGATTATTCAAAGGTACATAAATACAAACTCACACCTGGAAGAGGCAGAAAATTATTTGCTGATATGTGCATAGTTGACCTAAGCAGCAGGATGACAATTTACACTTGTACAAGATTGGACATTCACCCATTATTTCTCTTGCTTCCAGTGTCTGACAATTTCCTCCAGAGGCTGTGTTGCTGGTATCCATGGCAGCCGCGCATCCCGCCGGGGGCCTGCCGAAAACACCCTCCATGTGGGGACACAAAGCAAGAAAGTGGAGCGGGTAGAGGAAAAAAAAATAACAGTTACAGGGGTTTGAAGTCAAAAGGGTTGCACTTCGATAGTTAATTAGAAAAAGCATGTTAATTAGAGATTATTGAAAGTGAAATAGGTCAGAAGACAAAGATATAAGTGATAATTAATGTACCACTAAAATAAATGCTAAAAGCCTAAACCAAAACAACCCCCCAAACAGTAATCCTCTCAATAATGAGTAAATAGTGAATCATGCATAATTTTTATGCCTTTTTCCCTGTGTTCTTCTCACATATAGGCAATTGCATTTTTAAGAGCCAGTGGAGAGGACATTTCAGCACGGGTACCTAGAGGGCAGGGGAGAAGGGAGGATCTCCAAGGGGCTTTTTTTCATGGGCTCCTTCCTAAATTCTAGCCACTATCAGCTTCCCCTGAATATAATTCAGTCAGTCATAAAGAGGGAACAAAAAAATTTTAAAAATGTCACATTAAGATTCTGCCAGTGAAGAAAAGAATTTAAAATTCAATGTTTCAGCTAGCAGTACCAAAGCGACACGGGGGTCAGAGGTGGCTTATAAGTAGCACAGGAGCGAAACCCAGTCTGCCTCCACAGAAAACTGCCGGACTTTGAGCGTCAGGAGCCTGAGGATTTGTTTAGACTAGGAGACTGCTAGTATGTGCAACTAAAACATTTACAAATAGCGTATCTCCTCCCTGAACGGGGAACAATGCTGTACATGCCTAGCCTGTAAATCTCTAGGTGGAATTTCTAGTACAAATCGAAGCAAGGCAATTGTCCATCCCTCACTCCAGCACCACCTGAATACCCATGCTGTTTATGCTTAATAATAATAATCATCATCATCATCTTTCCCCAAGGCTTGGTCACTAAACCCAAATACTCCTGATCTTCCTGTTGCAGTAAACTCTGGTGGAAGATGTGAAAATAAATGTCTGAAAAAATAGCCATATTTTAAACCCTGAGTAGTCAATAGAAATAGAAAGAGACCTCTTGATTACAACATATGATGGATCAAGGCCTAAAACAATGCCTTATGTAGCTATTTCTGTTAGACATATTTATTTGTAAATCTTCCTCTAGAATAAACTGCAACAGGAAAATTCAAGTTCTGTATTTCATATATGAGGTACTTGAGGAGTATTATATTCAACCGACAAAATCCTTGAGAATTACTGAGAACTTGTCACTAACTGCAAACGTTTGAGATAATAAAACTGAGTAGGGCAATTACTGTTACCACTACTAAGAGATAAAGCAGGAATTTCACTGAGAGGATGAATAACAAAACCAAAATATACACATAAGCATGTTATCAGAATGTTTGGGGAGGTGAATGTCTCTCCATTATCTATCATTTCTATTAATAAAAAAAAATAGAGAGAAAAATACACTGTTTGAGAAATGATCCTGATCATCTACCTACTTTTAAAATGTGAAGAAAAATACCACTGCAGTGCTCCACATGAGCACTAATTAATTTTCTGTAGCAAATCTCAATGGATCTACGGGATCCAGAAGCAAAAGGACCTTGTGAGCTGAGGCAGATTGTAAACCCTTGTCAAATCCTTTTCTTCCACAAAAAGGAAACCTGGCATCTGTATATGACAGTCTCACACGCCACTCCATCTACCCAGGGATGAGATCCAAAGCAGTCCCAAGGACCATGAGTCCTTGAGTCATGATCTTCCTGCCAAGGGGGTCATTAGAAAATGCTAACCCTTTTTATGGGTAAGTGGCGAAGTAAAAGTGGAGCCATTTGCTGCTTTCAACAGCTGTACTAGTAATATTTACATTCCCTTTTCTCATATTTTATATGTTTTGAATTGCCCATGACTAAATCAGTAAAAAAACCTTACCAAACTTAAGTGAGTTACAGGAAAAAAAAAAACCAAACACAAAAAGATGACAAAACCCTCGCTGTGCAGAACTTTTTACTCCCACTGGAAACTCATGGAGCACAGTACTGATTAGCAATTAATTACCCACTAATAACAGAACTTTTTTATCACCTTAAATGGGCTGGGTGCTTAAACTTGGGAAAAGTAATCTTTGGGGAACAGCACCAGAAAGTTTGACAGAAAATTTAGTTTCGGTTTTCTTTGAGGACTCGATTTGTAATTGGTAATCTATTAAATTAAGGCCAGCATTTTCTGCTCACAAAATATGAAAAAAATAGATTTTTCTCTTTTATTATTTCAGAACATGAAATTTTCTAGCACCTCTTTTATCTAAAGCTCTCCCTTCAATATTTGATCAGGCAGGGCTTTGGCCTGGTTGGTGTGTAAATCAGTCAATAGTAATGTTTCTGCACCTAAGCTAGAACATAAGAAATTCCACAGTGAAGTCTCTAGCATAAATGTCAGTATAAAGCAAATTTAAAAATAACCCCCATCAAATCTGAACATACAAGCTAAAAAAGTAATTTTCTGTGAGCTTCTCTGACACTGAAATAGTCAATAAGCTTCTAACGCCAACAGATAAGAATTTTGTTGAAAGCAATTTATTTCAATTTCAAATGTTTGAACAAAACACTGAGCATTGTATGTGGGGTTTTTCCTACTTGCATTTGCACTATAAAAAGTTCGAGTTTCCTAGGCAATTTTTATATTGTATATTAAATCCATAGAAAACTGGGGCTTGAGCTCAAATCTCTCTCTCATTCAAATGAAAAAAAAGATAAAATCCCAAGCCTTACATGTTAAATCTCCTAGCCTTCCTCTTGAAACTGAAGGATGGCTAAGATCACCTCCTGAGTCTTACACAGGAGGAAAACCACTTCAGGCTGAGAGCATGCTTAGGAAGCGGCTCCGAGCTCCTCCTCGAGCTGTTCCCCGCTCCCTTCCGTCACGTGCTCGTGGTGCGTGAGCTCTCTGCTAACCCTTCCTCAACTGCATCGCTAATCTAACGAAAGATACTTCTCAACAGCCTTCTTCCCCTCTTTATAACAAAACACGAGGTCCTTGTGACATTCTCAATGGTCTTGCTCACGTCCTGAAAAGTTTTGAAAATTCATGATCTATGGCTATAACAAAACCTGAAGGCGAACTGCTGTGGTTAAATTCGAGGATCTTTCCCATTTCATTTCCTAAGCCTGGGCTGCCATTTCTGCTTTTTCCTGCCTGCAGAACGAACACAGCTTAATCAATTAAGCTCAAGTAATTCATGTCTTTAAAGCATCTCGAGATTATTAAACAACAAGCAGTATAGAGCTGCATTGGCAGGTTAAGTTATTTGAATTAAATTTACCTGAGACTAACTAAAAGGAGACAAGAATTTGAACAGAAAATGTATGAAAGTATTAAATAAGCAAGCCTGCATTTAAATACTGAAAAGCAGCACAATTAGAGTTATTACAGCTGGAGGTAACTGATAAACAATCAGTATTTCACTTGAACATATATTCTGTGTTAGAATGACTGAAATTACAGTATCCAATATTATTCTTTAGAGAGAAGTTAAATGCCAGGGAAAGCTCTCTTTTACATAAGCACTGTTTTGCCTATAAAGTTAGCACAAACACCCTGCTCAAATACGTAACCAATTATTTTAATCAGATACTCAAGCAAAACCCCCATAGCCATGTACATTGTGTCCAATGACAGCAATGATAAGTGCTCGTCACAAAATGTTAATTGCATTCCATTAAAAATACTCAAACAGCCTACATGATTTCAAATACTGTGTGCCATTTCTCTCTAATTGGTCCAAAGAAATATTTTCCTTTACCTTTCATTTCCATGTGAAGTTCAAAATTGTTCTGGAACTTGATGAAGACAAACACTTTGATGTTTCTTTGCGTTAGGAAAATCTTTACCCAATAAATTACAATTATGTAAATATTAGCCCCCCTGGGGTTTAAGTGCCTCTTTGAGGCATAAGATGATTAGAGCAGAAAAATTATTAGATTTGTCCATGACCACGCTATACTTTCCTTCCTCAGGAAATTCTGTTATCAAAGAATTTAATCCTATTCCCACCGAAGCAAGTAAATTTGGCCACTGACTTAAACAGAAGGAGAATTCATTTCATCCATTCAGGCAGTACCCTAAAAGCCCAGATGATAGTAACATCCCTGGTATGAATATTTAGTTACAGTTTTTAACACTCTCCTTTCACAGTTGTGAATACTTTTACTATTAACATCCCCTTTCTACAGACGTGAAATCTCAAGCTTTTCTGAAAAACTCCTGCAAAATGTAACTAACCCCGGATAACAGCTGGACAGCAAGCATGCATGCCCGTAATCACACAGCGTGGTTAGTGTAGTGGGATTGCCCGGTGACGGGGCAGCACGCAATTACATTGCTTTTGACATTAATGCTTAGTGGATGATGGCTTGATCTGATGCTTGCAAGGCTACGACAATGATTACAGGATTTGTGCGATACAGGCAGCTGCAGCTGCGTAAAAAGAAGAATGCATATGAAGAAAAGCATGGTGGGTTTTGTAACCCTGATTACATCATCAAGTCCTTTCTGTCCCCCTCGCAAAAGGTACGGTTTGTACGCTGCTCCCGGAGGCTTTATATTAGGCTTAGGAATCTGTGTGAAGTAGTAAGTAGCAAGTAGTTTCCCCTGTTCCATCCTTTGCTCGTATGATTACAAAAGGCTGCAGCAGAGCTTAACCTCCTTTCTGTGGGTGCAGACCAGATGGTTTGTGATCTGGTGTAGCCGTTTCCTTACGAGTTTTCTCGTTGTCAAAGACCACAAGGCAGACTGAATTCCCAAGGAATGCAAAGGAAGACTGTGCCTCTGAACAGCAAGCAATACCGTAATGGCACAGTGGATTTAAGCGTGTTTGTAGACATATAAGGTTTTGATGAGGAAAGGATGAAACAAACATTATTTGAAGATTAAGGCTTTATCCTTAAAGACTGAGGCCAAAGAGAGTATAGTCTCCTAAATAATTTACACATGCATGTTCTGAAACACATTTAGGAGAATGAATTACTGTAGAGATTAGTGTAGAAATTTTAAGCACGCTTATGCTTTTATACACAGAATAAAATGAAAAGTGGACGGTGTTACATGTTCCTATTACTCCTGCTTCGCCGAAGGTTTATGGTACCTTAAGTGTCTAGCAGAGAAATAAGACAACATGCCAGATTCCAAAGGCGTTGTGAAGCTTTGCAAGTTCAAACCATTTTCCAGAAAGAAGATTATACATTTGAACTTTTGTCACATGCTTTCATTTGCTTTCTTTGTAAGCACAACAATAATTACCAACACCATTGGGCAGTAGTTGCATATTTTTAAAGACTTGACTGTGCAGGCAGTTTAGGGGTTGAATGTTAAAATGTAGTGCCAGTTTCTGAACTTCAGGGAAGGCTCTGGGTAGGGCTCATGAAAGCACTCAGCAGATGCTTTAGTTGCTTTATTGTCCTAAAAATAAATTGTGCCAGGTGCGCTTGATGACTCACACAGTGAATCCATGAGGTAGTGCGTCTACATTGAAGGTGAAGAGGGGCAAAACCTACATCTTGAAGTGAGGACACTGCTCCAGGTTCTGATAGGACACTGGCTGCCCCCTGCTGAAGGATCTATAAAATGATAACAAGAAGTTATTTTTAAGGAGCACTGAACCGGATACTCTGGCTCAGCAGCTTCTTGCTGAGATACTTTATTACTGTAATTCAGGTTAGGGCCCAAGATCACTCACACTTCTGTGTTGGAGCATCAAGGTCAGCAGTGCCCCTGATACTGCGGGACCGATACCACCCTGAATGGACTAGAAAAATGATGGAGTGTTATGAGGGTCTTTGATGTTTGTACCATCAGGTACAACCATCAGGTGGGGACTCCTGATGGGCTATCTGTTGGAGCACAGGTGTCACATATTTCTATTTTGCATATATTATGTTACACACACATATATGTATACATGTGCATTTATTATATTTTACATAGAGATGGATCTTGAGTTTCCCCATTTAATGCTATATTCTTATTTTATATAGAATTGGTACTTATGAAGGTAACTTTCTGGAGTTCACCAGTACTTGTATGAAGAGATTAAGCCAGTCGTGTCTGCTGATTTTAAGAGCAATTCCTGGTCATCTGAACATTCAGAATTTATCATTTTCACTGATCTGGAAGTATTACCTAAGCATCTGCAGGAAGTTAGAAATTTTTCCCCAGAAAATCCTTGCAGCAGAACTCCCAAGTGCTGCGGGAGAAGGAAAGCACTGACAAGAACTCTTGGAATCAGGGTGTTCCCCTGCTGCCACCGACTGGTGGATCTGGCTCTGCCCCAGCCCACAAGCCTACTGAAGTACCTACTGTAACAGATCCTTGCACTCGAGTACGAAGAAGACTAAATTATCTTTCTAGTCTGATGAACGTGACTCAGTCACTCAGCTTTTCTTCTTGCCTTTTGAAAAGGTTTTTGTAGAGAAAGAGCACAAAAGCTCTGCCAGTCATGTTTGCTTTATGTTATCCCATAGCTTCCTTCATACTCTGTTCAGTTTGTTTACCTGAACTTACATAAACTCTGTACCATTTTGAAAGTCTAAAAGCCTATAATGAGAAGGTCTTTGGAAGACATCGTTAAAGAACAGAAATACATTTTCGCAGTGGCCTGTGAGCACCTTCATTTAATAGGCAATTTTTGGATGATGAATACATTAAAAAAAGTTTGCCTTGAGAGCCGTCCTCAGGTACCTCACCTCTACACTGCTGGCAGGCCTGCGCCTGCGACGTAAAGCACTATCCAACATGACGCCTCTAATTCGACCTCGAGAATCGGCTGTCCATTCTTAGAAAAGGAACTGTCCTCCTTTATAGAGATGACTGTAGGTACATTTACACTTCTGTACACAATTCAAATAAAGAATCTGTTCAATATTTACTTATTAATTAGTGATAGAGTGGACTAATATTAAAGCTATAGACTTTGGCCCAAGCAGTCTACCGCAGGAGATGTTTCAGAGATTTACATTACATGCACTAAAATAAACTACAAACTGTTATTACTGCTGCTAATAACTCCATTTTTACCATCCTTACTGAGAGTAGTATATTATTCTTTAAGTGATTTCATCTAATTTCAATGTGAACACTGTAGGTCAAGCTATGATTCAATAGGGTTAAGGAACGGAAAAAAATCAGAATCTGCTACTTATTTTGTACTCTTTGTTAGTATCTCAAAGAGAAACAGAACAAAACAAAGCAGCTTTAGCAAAATAAAATGCTTGAAAGTATGCTTTGATTTTTCCGAAATCTTCTGCTTGATGGGATCTGGCAGCGCTTTGCACAATAACTACTCACACATGGCCTCTATTAACAAACTGCTATTAATTTAAAGTTTCTCAGCAATAGTATCACGTTTCAATTCCTTTGGAGACTCTCTAACCAGTCTGAATGCTCTCTGATCTTAATCAACATTTCTCACCCTTTTTCAAAGGATTGATATTGCACCAACCTACAAAACTGCAAATATTGTAGTGGCTGATTGGACTGTTACAAAGAAGCAAAAAAAACTGCATTTAACCAGCACATATTTCTAACTTGTGTTCTTCATCAAATCAGCATTAAAAAAATGTTAGTACTTAAATAAAATACATTAAAAAAAAAAAAAATCAAAGATCTCCTTTATGGCTATTCATCATGTGTGAGAAGTTGCCTGCCCACTTACAAGGCTTGGGACCTACCTTCCAAATGTCATGGCAGTTTCTCTGTGACTTTCCTTTTAGCAGTGCAGTGTTTCCTCTGCTGGTGATTTTCAGGTGAAGTAAAATTTCAAAATTACAAAAATGAGAATGGATGGTTTGGAGTCCATTCTCCCTTTTCCTCTTTACAGACAGCAGGAGAAGTTAGACTTACAGAGGATTTTCTCTGTGCTCAAATACCTGGTAGGTATCTTCAAATAAACAGATATTATGCAATCATTGTTACTATAATTATCACACACAGAAACTGAAAGGACAAAAGACAAGTGTAGGGTAATGGAGGAAATAATACAAGATCCTGCTGTGAGCAGACTAAACTAGATTCCCCAAGGTAGGCAGCTGCATAAAAACATGATAAATTACTACTGTGTGATATATGTTTCTTAGAATTGGAAGAGAATGGACCAAAACCAGCACTAAGAGGGCTGTTGTGATGCATGAGTTGGAAGGAGAAATAACCACGTTAGAAATGTTCCAGATCCCTTTCAGCAGTAGAAATTAATGGAATATTGTCAATTAGCCTGAAACACTTAGCATAATGTATTTGGAATTTGCATGATGGATGGTTTATGTAACTCCATAACAAAGGTCAGCACAAAGAAAATTAGTTTCTTCAACTTCAGTAACTATGTTCCTCACAAAGGTAAAATAAAAGAAAAAAATTAAATCCATATAACAACCATTTTCCCAGGGATAAAGTTGGACATTACCTCCTGCATTTAAGCTTTCAAACATTCTCCAGAAGTAAAGCCCTTGCTAAAAAGCCAAAAGGAAGAATCTGAGCCTATGTGCAGCAAGCACACCGAGCAGTTCCACAGCAGTCAATGAGACTCCTCACAACTTAACTTAAACCTGGGTGAAAAGCTCTGAGAAATGTGGTTTAGATTTTGCACACCGATGCTGATCCATTCATTTGGAGCCACCATTTGGAGCACTAGCAAAGTGCTCCAAATGCACAGCTTATTTCAATAAGGCATTTCACATGTGAGATAGACACACACTGGAGTGCCTGAATGAACTGGAGCCAGGCAGCAGAAACGTTTTCTGGGCATTTCCATACTGTTCTTTCCAGGTAATGCCCTCAGATTGTAACTACTTCGTACCTGTTTTTCTTTTATTGAGTGGTTGTAGATGTCAAGAATCTGTACATAAGGCTTCTGCTGAGAAACAGACCAGTGATAAGGCAATGCAGCAAGTTGCACTGACATCGAAGCTCAGCAAAGTATCTGTCCCAAGAGCTGGTTCTTGGTAGACAAGGAAAGGAGAAAACTCCCCTTTTGCTCTACTTTTCTTCCTATAAAACTGCAGTAAGAGCAGACATCGTAGTGCTTCTCCAGGACTAAAGACTGGTTTGTGCAATGAGAAAAATGACTTGCAAGATTATGAATAACATCTTGTGACCCAAATACAAACATCTCAAATAGCAGAGGCTTCTTTTATTTTTTTATAATTTGAGATACAGGGAACTTTAAAGAAATCCCAAGTCATTGTACCATCTTTAGACTAATTTAATATCAGTGTATTCCCCTGATGCAAATTCAGCCATCTGTCAAACTCCTTATGGAGAAAGAAGTCAAATACATAATACATTTTAAAAGTATAAAATATTCAGCAGCAGGCAAGACGTCCCTCTGGTTGCTCATTCATAAGCCACATACTGGTAAAGTTATATAGTTGTAACTGTATGTCTTGCCTTCACTTTTTCATGATTTACTGTAGCAAAAGATGGAATTAAACCAAAATTAAATGTCCTTCCATGTACACCTTCTTTCAATTACATAAAAGTCTTCTTCTCTGACCTGAACTTTATGAAAGCCCCTGAGAAAGCCCTTGTCGGATAAAACGTCTCATTGAACACAAATTCTTTGGTGTTTGTTACCAGTATAGCTCCTGGCTTCTTCATGAAATAAGTGTTATTAGGAGTAAAATGAATGCTGAACAGTTTCTTCTGTATAGACCTCCCCCACCAAAACCAACCTGTGGCCCCGAAAATATTAGAAAACCTAGAGAGAGCCACAAAAGATACTTCGGTGGCAGTCCCGGATGTTTACGATCACCCTCCTCCCATTACAAAAGCCAAACAAAACCAATTAAAGCATCAGATGCAATTGCACATACCAGAACTGCGTGCTCAGTTTGTCACTTTTAATCATAGTCAGGTAACAGGGAGCAAGACACCCCATCTTCTAGGGTCCCAAATTTTCCCTGAGAGAAGAAGTTGCAGCTAGGGGTTATACAGTCATCCTGGAGTTTACAGGAGACTTGTTAGCACTACCTTCTCCCTGCTTCGCCTGCAACTAGGCTATTCCTGCAGTGGGTGCAGAAGCTTCACAGAAACTTCTCTCATGCCTGCCCTGCCCAGTGCTGATGTGGAAACCACCGCACAGATAGGGAAGAGGGAGAGGAGCTGGAAGCAGCCCAACTAACATGTAAAGGTAAGGGATAAGACCAAGCAGAGACTGGGACTGAGAGAACGTGTGGGATAAATTTCCAAGAGATGTGAGGAGACTGGTAGAGTTTCAGGTGGAGAGAAGATGAGGCGTCCAAGAAGAAGGCAGGTCACTTGAGGTGGCATAGGCGTACCTTGACAAGGACTCTGGAGTGGTGTGGAAGGAGGAGCTCATGGAAAGAAGGTAAACACTGAGATTGGATTGAAGCAAGATAGAATTGAAACAGATAAAATAAAAATAAATAGAGTACTATTTAGTTATCTGTATATCATTAAAACAGAAGTCATCTCACTTCCAAGCAGGGAACTTCAGAATTATAAATTATTCTGGACTGGAGTCTGCTTCCTAAGACATTTAGATCTACCTAAATTCAGTACCAAGGCTATGGTTGCTGAAAAATTTATTTTTTTTAAATTTCACTTCATAGCAAACATTCACAAAGGACTTCCTTCAAATGGACCTGAAGATGATGAAATTACTGTTTTCTTAGCTACGGTTTTGAATTTCATATTTAATAGTGGCATTTATTAAATATTAATTTGAAAATGCATAATTTATACCGATGGCTAGCACAGGTGAATAGTTCTGTCACTCATGACCTCCAGCTCAAACACTTATCACCATTCATAATAACTTAGTCAAGTGAGGGTTTAATTTTATAACTCTTTGTTACACCCAAATTTGCCAACCAATTTGGCAACCACCCACATTAGTAGTCAATAGGGTGCCCCCCTCACCATGCCTGGAAGCCACCAAGCGCCCAGGGCAGAGAGAAGCCTCCTCCTACATGCTCAGGCTCCCTCTCATTTACAGCTTTGGAGACTGAATAGAGCACTAGAAAGACCTGCAGAAATTCATGGCTGAGAGGCGATAAGAGCAGTTTCTATAACTGCATTAACCAGAACTGATTTCATGAATGCCCCTAGCCCATTTCTGTGCTGAGGCAGGCTAGGCTCAACCACCTTTGGCAGTGATTTATATTAATCTATTTGACACGGCATTGAAACAGATTGTCAATGATCACTCAGATAGTAACCAGAGCTCAAATGAGACAGTAACTAACAGCTGAGTTGAAAGAATAGTTTCAGTCGAGCCAATTTTTTTAAATCAATTTGCAGCTACTGAGGTGTAGAAGACAATATGGGACAAGGATTTGAGAAAGAAATTACCAGTAGGTGAATACGTAAGAATTGACTGGCCTAAAGCCACTTATTGAGCTGCAGACGTGCACCAGTGAACCTCAAGTGTTAACCTGAACAAAGCAAGAAAAATATCTATAGGCTCCCTGGTCGGTGGCCCTGGCTCAAACCTAGGCCAACATTATCTGTACAATGCAGGAAACTCCCTGCCCTGCACAGATATCTAAGTAACTTTGAGGGTTTGCGCCTTACGTCCTTCTGCACTTCAATACAGTTTTCTCAACATGGAGAATATTATTTCCTTACATTAGCACGTGACACAGGACACTCATATTGGATTAAGCGTTGAAGTCACTGTGAATTAAGAATTTCCACTCTACATTTTATAGGGTCAGATACCCTGAACAAATTAAATAGGTAATAAAATTTCATGTTTAGTCCTGGATATATATAAGCATATAACTAAAAAAACATTCCCGGTAATTTGCTTGTAACTGTTGCCTCCTGCTTATGCAGCTCAACTACCAGAGGGCAGCTATCAAATGAGCAGATTAAAATTGTATAATTTCCTCATTTAGTGCCTTTTCTACAACAATCATGGAAAACACTAGGAAAAAGCCCAACAGCAGAGTTTCATTTACAATTCCCAGGCTTCAACCTGTGATACTATAGACACACAGCAAACTTCAAAAAAGGCCTGCCTAATAATGAGTTATTTAGTATTAACATTTTAAATATTGCTATCTCCCAATTGTAAGGCAATTATAAAAGGCAATTGAGAATATCTTTGAAAATATGTTTGAGAATTTGTAAGCAGTCACATTGACATAAGATCAATGCAATGCCACTGGAATCAATTAAGTTGGACTGGCACAAAGTTGGGAAAGAATGACAATATCAATGTGCAAAAGTTATCAAGAATATATGTCTTATTCAATAACTATCAAGCATTACCTTAAACTTCTTTCATTCCCATTTTTCAAAATTTTAAAAATATTCTGTGACAAGTGGCAAACGGTCAGCTACAAATGCCTCACGTCCCAGAAGCTGAATAGTTCAATTCCATAACCTGCTCACTTCAGAATTAACAATCAAAGAAAATTATTCACTTGTTCTTAGTTTAAACCTTCACAGAAAAATTCCTGTAACTTCTGCATCAGATCAATGGCCCAGGTTTGGCAAGATTTGCTTGTGATTGAAGAGTCATTTCCTGCATTTTGAAACTGGACAACCATGAACCTTCTCCTACAGTATCAACCTTTCTTCTTTTATTTCTGCCTATAAAAGATTTTGATCAATACTGGATCGAGACATTCATTTAAGTATATCCACAATTAACTGTAAACTTGCTGAAAAACACAAGTTGATACACAAGACGACAAAAAGAATTTATTTGAAAAATTGTGTATTGTTTTTTTTCCTAGAGCAAATTACAAGATACATAATAAACAAATGTAATGAGTGACAGAGAGTAAGGTATCAAATTTTAGTTTAGATTATCTGTATGCAAAATTCCTACGCAGAATAATCCTAGTCCTTAGTACAACATTTAATTTGAAATGAAGGGAGTATTATCTTAGTCATGAATAAAAGCTCAGTCTCTGTAACTTCTTTTGCAGCACAAAATGACTAACACTAAGGTAAATTCTTGGAAACAGAAATCAGATAGTTGATACACAATTTGTCCTAAAGAGACTGAAGCATGTGAACTTCTTTGTGGTCCAATAGACAAAGCAATGTGAAATACTGTAGGAAAAGGAGAAACTCGAGTTTTATACCAGACTTTTACACTAATTTATCAATAAACTATATTAACATCACTTTCTCTAGCTCCATTAGACCAAATACAGCACTGCCATAACCCAATTTGCAGCAGAGATGATGGCAGGAGGAATCGCAGCTTTTCCATACGTGGCTTGGTGGTGTGTGCTCCAGTCCCTGGCAGTCAGCAACCCCTCTCCTCCCACTGGCAATGAGGGAACTGCACCTGTGAAAGGTAAATGCTGTGCCTCTCCTACCGATAGGTACAGAAGAAGATAAGCATGACCAGACCAGAGGTCCATCGAGCCTGGAGTCAGCAAAACCCACTCACTGGTTTTGTTCGGGTTTCTAGACAATTGACACAGAACTGAACATTGTACCCTATTTTTGGGACCGGGCAGAAAGCAATCCCCTTTTCTGAACTGCTGCCTTTCCAGCATTTCTACTACCCTCCTGTTACATCCCTCTACTCCACAGCACTTGCCGCCACGTTGGCAGTACCATAGCAGCTCTGTAACACATGCATGCAGTATCCTGCTTCATACGGAGTATCACTGACACTTCAAATCTTGACTCTGTTCCAGTCTTCTGAGATGCTGCCACAGCCAAGTCACTTAGTAAAGCTTTGCAGTGCTCTCAGGAAAGGGAAAGGAAAACAAGGCAATAAGAGGATGCTCAGGGAAATGTGTAAGAAAAGTATGTAAAATATTGCGATGCACTCTCCCAGCATCCTGTGATGTGTAGCTCAGGCAACATTTGAGACAGAGAACATCTTTGTATTTAGCCCTCAGTACGTTCCTCTTCCATTAATTTCTTTGATCTGCTCTTGAAAGCTGTGTAAGCTTTCAGAATTTATGTCATCTTATTGCAGAGGCTCCCACAGCCTGATTACATTGGGTGAAGAGCACAGAAGTAAAAATGAAGAGTAAGTTTCTGCTGTGGGCTTATTTTCTCTGAGTGCTCCTTCTACACCTTGATCATCTATCAGCCTTACTCTCTAGCTTCCTGATTCTGATGTATTTGAAAAAATTGCTTTATTACTCATCTTCATTCTGTCTGCAAGGCGTTCATCAATTTAATTTTTTTTTTTGCCTGTCTTGTGCTTTTACATTTAACCTGCCAGAGACTATCAGCCTTTGCATATTTCCCATTTGAACACAGATTCACCTGCTTCTTACATGCCCTTATTCTGCTCTTTAACAATGCCACTTTCTTTCTGGTTTTGTTTTCCAAAACTTTTTGATAAATACGTTAGTTCTGTTTTTCTGGTACGGCCTCTTTGAATAGTTCCCATCCTGCCTGAAAGAAAAAGCAATTCTATATCCTTTAGATTTTAAGTGCCAGCATTTTAATTACTTTTCTGTTCATATAAGCCTGTCCGTTCAGTCTAGGCTTCTATTCCAGACACTTCCCTAACCCTGAAGAAATTGTTCCCCTTGTCCTTGTGGGCTCTTTCTCCCATACTCCCAGCCGCACATGCAGACTTAACCTCTCTGTCTCCTTACCTCTGCTAACTTGCAAGCAGAACCAAGGGCTGGAGACTGCAAAAAAAAGTCAAGTGCAGTATGAATCTCTCATTTCAACCCTTCAGTGGTCTGCAATTGTACTGGATATTGCCATTATCCCAGATTAACTACCAACGTGCAGAATCAGCATAACTTCAGTGAGATTTTTAATGAAGTACTGTTACTATGTGGCTTATTCTGTTCCGGTGAAGCACTTGTTCTACTTAGGGAAGTAAAGTACTCAATGGGCTGATGTAGGAAGTGAAGCAGATTGAATTTCTTGTTCTCAGTAGTCAATCGTAGAATCATAGAATAGTTTGGGTTGGAAAGGACCTTTCAAGGTCATCTATTCCACCCCTCCTGCCTAGATCAGGTTGCTCAGAGCCGTGTCCAACCTGACCTTGAATGTTTCCAGAGAGGGGGCATCTACAACCTCCCTGGACAATCTGTTCCAGTGTTTCACCACCCTCATTGTACAAAGTTTCTTCCTTAGTCTGAATCTACCCTCTTTTAGTTTAAAACAATTCCTCCTTGTCCTATCGCAACAGGCCCTATGTCCCCATCATTCTTATAAGCCCCCTTTAAGTACTGAAAGGCTGCAATAAGGTTTCCCCGGAGCCTTCTCTTCTCCAGGCTGAACAACCCCAACTCTCTCAGCCTGACCTCATATGAGAGGTGTTCCAGCACTCTGATTTCATCCTGCTCCAACAGGTCCATGTCCTTCTTGTGCTGAGGACTCCAGAGTTGGACGCAGTACTCCAGGTAGGGTCTCACCGGAGCAAAGTGGAGGGGCAGAATCACCTCCCTCGACCTGCTGGCCACGCTTCTTTTGATGCAGCCTTCCTGGCTGCGAGCACATTGCTGGCTCATGTCCAGATTTTCATGCACCAGTACCCCCAAGTCCTTCTCAGCAGGGTTGCTCTTCATCCCCCAGCCTGTATTGACACGGGGGGTTGCCCCAACCCAGGTGCAGGACCTTGCACTTGGCAATGTTGAACCTCATGGTGTTCACATGGGCAAACTTCCTGAGCTTGTCCAGGTCCCTCTGGATGGCATCCTGTCCCTCAGGTGTGTCAACCACACCACTGAGTTTGGTATCGTCTGCAAATTTCCTGAGGGTACACTCCATCCCACTGTCTATGTCATTGATGAAGATATTAAAGACTAGTGGTCCCAATACAGACCCCTGAGGGACACCACTCCTCACCGATCTCCATCTGGACATTAAGCCATTGACCACTGCTCTCTAGATGCAACCATCCAACCAATTCCTCATCCACCCAAAAGTCCAGCAATCAAATCCATATCTCTCCAATTTAGAGAGGACGTTGTGGGGGGCCATGACGAAGGCCTTACAGAAGTCCAGATAGATGACATCTGTAGCTCTTCCCCTGTCCACTGATGTGGTCACTCCATGCTAGCGATGTTTTTGCACTTGCTGACTTCTTCACTACAGAAAGCACAATAGCTGTCATCGCTACTTTGGGGGCAGAACCAAACAGTTTCCAGGAAAATGGCATAATAGAAGAGCTGACAACTGCAGAAGTACAACTCATTTCCCTTTGCAATGCAGAGATATGTCCAAGTCATGACACCAAGAATTGCACCCTGTTTGTGCTAATTTTTGTCTGCCTTTTCGTTTACTCGGAAACAAATCTCAGTCCTTTTCCAACCACCAATCCACGATAGCCCCTGAAGATTTGTATCGAAGGGTTGCTAATGAGTTCTAGTCAACTCAGTATGACACTACTGACATCTCAACCTACCAACCGCATGGGAAAAGGGGAGATAAAACTTAGGTGTGCAAACACAAAGAGTAGTTCAATGCTTATAAGAAACAAACCACAATCTGAACTAAAGCCCATGCAGCAGTTTAATCAGCAGGGAACACAATGGCAAATGAGGGTAAAATTAATCCCCAGTGTTAAATCATCCTAACATAAACATTCAGCAATCTTTCATTTGTGTCAAAACAGTGGTTTTCCTACCACTTTATAGAACCAAATTATTAGTAAAAATATTGCTACGTTTTTGTTAAAAGCTGTAAGAAGTATATAGTACTACAGGAAGGATTTAAAGAATACAGGCACTTTCCCACCACTACACTTACAAATTTTAGACAACTTTACCAACACCGTGTACTGTTTCAACTGCTCCTAAACAAGAAGCTAACCCAAATTCATACCGCTGCTTTGAACTGAGCTATTTTTCACACTCATTTCAAGCATGCTTTCCCTAAACAGTCATTACAACTTCAAACTCAGCAAAGGAAGGAATAAAAGTTCAAACTCTCTTTTATTTTGATTTAATGTGCTAGAATATCTCTCATGATACTTTGAATGCAAAAGGAGTGATTGGATTAGAAAGGAGTAAATTCTCCCACACAAATGTGACATTTGATAGATACTAAAATGGCATTTGTTAGGTGGTACTATCAGAGCAAAAAACACACAAAGAAAAAAATGGGGGAAACTACATTAGAGTCTGTACACATACAAAGTAATTCAATATGTTCTCCTCCGTATCTGCTTTATTATGGCAATGCGCAGCTGAATAGACAGAACTGTGCTTTGTTACTTTTACCCTATTGTATTGTACATTTTTTTTATTTTGCTCTGTTTTAAAGTTCAGACCTTGTGAATATGAGTAACTGCAATGCCAGTAACACTCCCTACATAAGTTTTAGTCCTGCCAAACACGAACAGATTCTTTACTCATTTATTATAGTTGGACTTCTAAAGCATTATTAAATCACTCTGAGTCTGTGCACAACAGTGCCTTTCCCTCCATCCTCTTATTAGTTTCACTACATGGCTTTTTTCTATTATCAATGGATTTACATTATTTTTTCAAACACAAATGCTACCAACCGCCCTTACTCCCACTGTAGATACTTCAGTGTCCTGGAAGACATGACTGAGAATCTACAGGATCCTCTCCTTCCAATGCCGGCAGCCGAACACCTGGTAATCATCTAAAACAGCCTACACTTCTAGTCAGATGAATTTCTCCCCTTTCTGACTCTGTTTTACAGATATCATCTAGAATAATGACGATAATGCAGAAATCTTTTAAAGCATTTTGAGCTCAAAAGAACTTCTTCAGTGTTGAAAGAAATTTGACTTAAAATTTGCTTAGACAGCTCTCAAGTAAAGATAAAACAGTATAATGGAAGCACAACTACATCCTTTGATTCTTTTGTATTGTCTCCTGGGGTTCTGCACTAAATACAAATTAAAATACTGGAAAAACAAAGATGAGGGGATCCTTCCTGTACAGCAAAGTGTAGCGTGGAGACAGAAATGAGGAAATTGATACCACATACTAGATTAGAACAAAATAGTAATCTTTGATCTATTAACCCAGTTGCCTCAATGACAAGTCTTCAGGAAAAGAAAAACTCAAGAAAGTAGAAAAGTCCCAGCCCCCAATAAATAAGTCAAAGACTTTTGAGTCTGCTATAATTCAGAACATTTTTTTGCCTAATTTTTAATTCACATCCCAAGTAAACAGGCTTGTTTTCATGATGTGTGCTAACAGCAGTCCCCATTAACATAGTCTTTTACAAGCGAAATACAACTATCTGCTGCCATTCAATATTACTTATTCATTTTACCTCTATGAATAATGAATATAGCTTACCAAATGTTGAAGAACTTTAAAATGCTTTATTATTCTTAAGAGCTTTGCAATGCACTTAGGAAAAATCAGAGTGGTTTGGTTTTTTTTTTAAATAAAAATATGGTGCTCCTTTAAGTATATATTTCTATTTAACAGTGGTAATATTGGCCCTTAATTCTTTCTTCTAGCAACAGAAGCCCATGATTATATAAATACTAGTAACACACAAAACCAAACCATGGTTATATGATGATAAATACCCATGTTATACTGAAAAGATGGTTAAGAAATAGTGCCCCTTACTTGCCATGATGGTTTCCATTGGCTATTCAGTCATATCTGTATGTATTTTATTTATTTATTTACTTTTAGAAAATATCAATACCTTGTGGAATTCCAGACAAAACGCAGGTACAGGAGGGTGATATTAGATGGATTTTACAAAATAGTTCTAAGGATGATGCAAAGGAAAGAACAGCCTCTGTTATACACACGCCAAGCTAAGTGAAGGCAACTGGTTTAGCGCGGGGATGCTTGATAGCCTGGTTTTCATTTATTTCTGGGTCTGCAATGGAAAAATCCCAGTGTCATTTTTGGACCCTAAACTCAAGGTTGCAAGGACGGGCAAATAAAATGTCTGCCATGCATTCACGCTCCTGTTTAATTTTGTCAGCTAATCCTTACACACAGAACATGTATTCGGTCGGCCTGACCTTTCCCCAGGCTTGGGACAATCATGCAAGGTGGTACTTCATTCAAGGAGATAACTATAAACAATCACAGGGTTAAAATTTCCCCAACCTCAAATACTCATGAAAGCACAAGTCCTTTAGAGATCCTTAAAATTCTAATAGAATGCCACAATAAAAAGCCCATTTGTGTTGCACACAAAATTCAAATACTCTTGCAACATTTTTTTGCCACGTTTGAAGTGACTTTGCTGGAATCCAGCTACTCCTCGCAGAAAGAACTGATAAGATTTCTATTCTCTTTCTGTCTTACAGAAAGACCAATAGTAAGATTCCTCCTGAACTTTTAGCTTCCAACACTTTAGCTCTCCAACTCCATGTGATTTTGATATTAGGATATTTTCACAGTTTATACCAGAAACACAGGTTTAAATGTTTTTCTCCCAAATATTAAGAAAGCTAAGCAGCATGTGAACAAAAGGTTGAACCATTCCTATAAGACATAGCTAATATTTTTGAAGATTGCAAATAGCTAAGACATAGCTATGCTATAATATATCCGCTCCTATCTGCTTCAAGTTAATAAAACTGAAGGAACCAGATGTCTTTGAGATTATTATAGATATTCACTGACAGTGACAATTAAGACACAGTAGGGAACTTATGGGGAAGGAGAAAACTGTAAAATTAAATTTCAAGTGCATACAAACTAATCATACATTTAAAGTATATTCCACCAGTATCATGTTGTAGTCATTGCTCTGTCATTTCTATTTTTTTTAAGGAAATACGCGTATCTGATGAAGAGTTTCAATCAAAAATCTTGGCAAGACACCAAGGCTTAGTCCTTCAAAAGTGTATTCTTTAAAAGCTCAATCCCAGGCTGAAAATTTCACTGCAGAAGCCAAAGAGACAAGCATGCAAAGCTTTTAGCAGTTTAGAGAGATTCAGGTAACATACAGGCAAAACTAAGGGGATTTTTAAAAAGCCCAAAGAAAAGATAGGTTGTTTATGAAAAAGAAGCAGTCATCAGTTTTCAGATTCAGAGCCCATTCAACTATTCTATGTTTAGAGACCGGTCTCTGCTTTGAAAATCAATGCAAATGACCAGAGATTCATTAATATAATAATAGAGTGCACATCCACCCTCTAGCAAAATCTTACAGGCACTTTCCACCTGGCGCGGCTCCTGCTCTGCATTCACAGACTGAGGCATGGAGTTAAAGGCAGCACCGTTAGCGCTCCTTTACTAACATGCCCCAACTGCTCTAGACCCCTGTCTCCAGGTATCCATTTATATGGGCTTCTATATGCGATTCATTAGAAACGTGCTGTCCTCAGATGGCTTTGTCTCTTTATCTCTTGTTAGTCTCTTTTGTCAGAGGCTGAGACCATGTTAAGAGACAGGTTTCTTGTATTATAATGGTCTTTCATCAACAGAATTATGCTGCCTGTTACCATTAGAGAAAAAAAAAATCACCTGGAAAGTCACAACAGCCTTCTATAAACCCATAGTTTTAAGGATCATGAAACTGTGCAGCACTTCCATCAGAAATCTGCAGAAATTCTTTTTAGAAAAGAGATAATTTAGCTAATTTAATTACAGTCTTTATGGGTACAGGAATTGGAATAACCATATTTCACCCCAACTTTCCATTTTCGGTGTCATTTTTAGAGGGAAAATTTTCTTAGGAAGAATTAATTCTTAATCATATTTAAAACAAAAATTGACAAAATAAGCCCTGCTGATAATCCTGAAAGAATTCCTGAACTGCCTAAAAGAAATTTTCTCCCAATGACCACTATTACCATATATATAAAAAGAACAATAAATAAGGTGTCATTTCTTGGATTAGAATAAAGCCCAGTACCTCAATACAGAACAATACAGCTCCTTCCAATTGTTCTTTGGCATATTGCCACTGTTTGTACCTTCACGACACATTCATTAACATGGTAGCTGTTCTTATATTTCTGAATAAAGCAATTTGTACTTCTGAATTTGTACAAATCTTTGGATAGCTTTAAACAAATGAGGCTCTACATAAGCAACAGTATTTGCTGCAGTAACAATAATTTCTACTGTCATTTAAATGAATCAGGCTCAGTTGGTACTTTGTATTAAACTGTTGCAAAAGGGAATCTTTTTCCCATTTAATTTTTTCCTCTTAAGGTATAGGCAAATTTATTTCTTAGCCAGATCTCCTAAGGAAATGAGATTCATGCATTGAAACTGCATGAATTCAATGACTTGTAAATCCATTTGCAAATTTCAGTTAAGCGCAATGGGGAAGTAAAAATCCCGAGGTATTGAAAATGCTTATAAACTTCATAACATGTTCAGGGAGAGAGGCCCTTGCAGTCCCCACTGATGGCAAGGAAGGCTGCAGAATGAACTTACCCTCCAAGAGCTGCAAAATGAGTTTAGTTTTCAAACATCAGTTTTACCTATTAAGGAGTGCCTTGTGTTTTTAAACTTTCTGACTACCCCTACAAGTTTTCATCATCAGATGAGTGCTTAAATGACATCATATATTTTACCTAAGATTGAAATACAGACTTCATTATTAATTCCCGAAACCACGTGAAGACCATTATCAGAAAGCATTCTGGCTGGATACCTGAGCAGTACTCACGTTTCCCGTTCAGTTCGTAGCTGTCAGATTTCTGGTCCTAATTGAATGTGAAATCTCAAAAATTTCCTTCTAAAGGCTACATTCTAAATGAGTGCAAAGGTGAATGCAAATGAACTGTCACTCGTACTAAGCTCTCCACATCAAAATTTTACTTGGACCATCAGAAGCTTAAACTGCTTCCACCATGTGCTCTCTGGATAAGCAGAGGATTTCTGCCTCCAAAGCTCCTTATCCAACCCCATCCACAAACACTAAATGTGTTTCAATGTTATTGCAGAGGAAGGCTCACCCCTGCATCTTTGCAAACAGACCTAGCTAATACTCGAACAAGAAAGTAGCACTGACATTTGATGTAATTTCATCATAAGGAAGAAAATGCATGCTTAGTTCGAGGAGGCATCCAGGGACCTCCTCAATTCCAAAGTTATCCCTGGAAAAAAAATGCCAGTGTACTTCATAATCAGCTGGATATGCTCTTCACCAAAGAACTGCTTTGCTATTTATTTTTTTAAAAAAAGAATATAACTGAAAGAATGGGTTTTCTCCAAATTTCTCTTTGAGAAGAGTGAAGAAATTCTGTCAAAGACTAATATCAAAGACTAATAAAAATCTTTCCGGTTTATCCTCAAAGCCCCAAAAGTCAGAAATACCCCTCACATATATGCACACACTATCAACACAATCACTAAATGGGAAAATGAAGCCAAAACTCCATCAGAACTGATGGTGGCAGCTTCTTAAATTTACTTAATTGGAGTGCATGCTGATTCATGGATGGTTACTAGAGGAGACACACAGTTTACATTAGTCTCTCAGGATCTAGATATCTGAATCTAAATGTGATGCTTCTGATTCTGACACCTGCGATCAAACCTCCTCTGCTGTAGATAGCAGCCTTAATTCAAACAAGGTAGCAAAGTGACATCCAGCATGGTTCTTTTTCACAAAAGAAAAGGTTTCCCCAGGCCGAAATGTCTTCGTAAACTGAATTTATTAACACCCTTGTTGAGATTTTCAAAGTGTTATTTCCATTTCAACCAGTAAAGAACTGACTTCAGAGAAAACAGTTCTAGCTGTTAGCATAAACAGACCTGTAAGAATCACGCTTCTTATAACATTCCCACAGAACGTCTAATATTGTAATGGCAACTAAAACAGTTTCAGGAGATCCGTACCTCAATTCAAAGCTGCCTTCTAGACTTATCAATATCAATATTCAAATGATTAATAACATTCAGAAACATCTGCTGACTTCTATTAATAGCCAAAGAGCACTTGCAATGTCAGCTCTTCATCTGCAAGTTTCGGTCAAGGTAAATTCAGCCCCACATTGGGCAGATATGCCTCTGTCACCAACTTCATCCTAGGGTAGAGTTGTCCAAACTAGTTTGTGTATTTAAGTAGTCTAACATAGCAATAGAGAAAGACTGAGGCATTACCGTTAAACACTTAAGAGGTTTGTATGTGCAAGCACCAGTTCTAATAGCTAACCAATATTTAATTAATTAAAAAACCTTTGGGATCACCTCTGAAATAGGACTACGAATGAGAAAGTGCAAATATATTTAATTGGTTAACATTAATATGGATTGATTAAATTCAAAGAAATCACATGATTTCTACAGAGAGGACTTATTTAATAATACAGAAATATTCATCAGCAGCGAAGAGTCAACGGCTAAATATAGAAAAATAAAAGACCACTGTGTCTGAAGCCAAGAACATTTACTGCAGGGTTGTTCAGAATACAAAGAAAAAATGGACTTCTAAAAACATTCCTTTAGACTAGCCACTATATTTTGCACTCTCTCTCTCTCTCACACAATTAACTTGGGAAACATTAGTGGTTTTCTAAGTCTTGATGGTTTCTTTTTGTACCAATATATTTCTTACTATTGACAGTATGTCAGGCTAGTAAAATATGTTCAAGGGAATAAAGGCTATATTTGGAAGACAAAAAGAACAAACTGACAAGGGGAAAAACTGCAGCCACACAGAACTTATAAGAATATATGCAATACATAACAAAAGAGGTCATCCTTAGTGGAATGAATTGTAAACATGATAGCATTAAGCAAAGAGCTTACAGGAAAGTATAAGCAATGAGGTCACTAGTTCAAGAAAGCACGCAGACTGAACTGTAAGCTATCCATTTTTCACTTTTCATAGTGTTATACACATTACAATCAGGTTTTTTAATAGTTTTCATTTCTTTATTTTAAAGGATAAATTTATGCATCCAGGTTCCTACAGCTCATTTTGATGCCTAACATGGTACCATCTTCCTTTACTTTCCTTCTCCCCATTTTCATGTGGTTTCTTTAAAAGTCCTTAATTTAATTCAGCTTCATTTCTGTTTTATATTCTCTTCATTTTCACCCTAATATCACATCTCTGTATTTATTCTTCTCCCAGATGCCTACGTTATCTCCTTTATCACGGAATTTAGCTTTTCATCCTTAAATCTACTGATTTGCTCTCTACTCTAATTCCTTTTTGCTTTCTGTGATGCAGTCTGACCCTTTTATCAGCTATCCCACCACTTTTCTGTCTGTCTTCTCTTTCTAAAATGACTCCTGAGAGACTCTGCAGACCTGCAAAGCTGAAGCAGAGATCCCCTGAAGATCATCAGTGTCTGGAGGAGAGAAATTACCGTTCATGACATCTAAAAAGATCCTGTTTCAAGGCTCTTCCCTTTCACAGAACCAGAAATTGTACATTACCACCAGAGTACTCTGCAGTTGTAGTTGCTTTTCATACTCTTTCAGGGAATCTCAGGACTTTAAAAACTCTTTGTGATTTGAAAATCTAAGTAACTGAATGATGAGAGGTGAATAATTAGCCTCTCACAGCACAAAAGAGAATCGCAGGAGGTTGGAAGAAAGATGAACAAATAAAAGAAACAATGTTTGTCTACCAGTCCTCAAAAACCAGACTATATGGATATATGAAAGCCGGTCAGGCAGCTGGGTCTGAAGATTTTTATAAATTAACCAGAGAATGAAACTTCAGTATACAGTCACATGAAATGTGCTCCCAGCTATAATAAAGCCAAAGTTCAATAACGAGCCTCAGAAGTATCTTTAAATACAATACGTATTTGAGATTGCGGTGAGTTATGGCTATGTCCAAAGTACAAAGAGAATCTCCTCTGATGATAAGCAATAAATTATAAATTTACAGATGGCAATGAATATTTTCAGAAAATACATTTAATATCCATCAAATCAGTGCTGCAATTCCGAAAAGACATTATTTTTCAACACTGAGAACAAAATCACCCTTAATCCATGACATAGCTTCAACAACTCAGCTGTTAATCAGAGTGTTGTGACATATATTTCTCTATATAAAAGGCTGAAGTAACAAAAGGGAAAAAGAAAAATCACAGTTAAACACATAGCTGATCAGAGATCTGATGGTTTTAAACAACCCCACTTGAGGTCTAAACATGACTGCACTTATCAGTTAGCTTCCCCCCCGCCCCTACTTCATGGCACATAATAACTAAGAATCAAATCTTTTCAGTTTATCATTTGGCCATTCACTGTATAATCAATACACAACATAAATCTCAAAAAAAGTCACCCATACTAAACTAGAAGTGCCAATATAGCATTTATTACAGGACCCAAAATGCCATTTACTTCAAAAAGAGAAAAGCAGACTCGTCTTGGGCATTGTGAACCCTTGCCAAAAAATTAGATACCAACATTACCTTTTATAAAACCAAGTAACCTAAAAATACTAAAAAAGTAACAAAATGGTCACCCTGCCACTACCAGCTGACGTGCACTGGGAGAGAACATGGATCTTTCAGTGTGACCCAAAGCCACAGCTTACCAAAGAACCTGTTTACCTCCCACCAAAGCAAAAGGATGTAATAGAGGACCTTACCAGTACAACCTTGCTCTTGGTTTTACATCATGCACTGATACATCAGAAAGAAAAAAGACAATTCCTTGGAGAGATTCAATGACACTTACACTTCCATAGTCAGAAACACATTAAGTCTACTCCAAAAGCAACAGAAAGAGCATGAATTTTAATGATGTTCACACACACATGCACCTCTTCTTCACAATATTAAACAGCCTTAAAATAAAGTACCATTAAAAGTGCTTTCTCTAATCCACTTATCAAAATAAACAATTACTAATGCGTCCTTTATCCTATAAGCATCATCCTTACTCTCTTCATCCTTCAAAGACTGACACAGACATTTCAGGTTATACCACAACAGAATAAGCAAAATCATACATACCGTATTATGCTAACGAAATAAAGTTGTCAATGTTATACTGACTACTGACATTAGTCTGCTTGTCATAAAAGCATTAATTACTAAATAAGAAAATGCATGTATTTAAAAATATATGCTAAATATTTACTTTAAATAAACATTTTAGAATCAAGTGTTTCAGAAAATGAAAACATGTAATGCCAAGCTAACGTAATGAGGAGTATTTTAGGATAAGGGATCAACATCTTACCAAGAAAAAACACAAGGCTTATTTCAGGAATCGTCACGGTAACTTCTGTCCCCAGGATCCACACCGTGACTCTGATTTTGTCTCCTTTCAGGCTGCAGTGCGTTTTTAAATATTCTGTGAATTGAGAGAAATGCTTTTCCCTGAATGTGCTTTCAAAAAGATAAAAATAGTTCATGCTATAAGACAATTTTTGATCCACAAATAATTATCCACAATACTCCCAAGGGGTCAAGTCTTGTATACTAACCAGTAAATTACATCTGCTTACTAATATTGATTAAGATCATACGTTGATTTTCCTATTGATTAACTGAAATGATATAGCAAAGTGTTGGGTTAGAAAATGAAGTAGAATAAACATACTATTCTCCACAGTATTAACTTCTTCCTTTTTTTTCTTTTCATTTATTTACTTATAAAAATATTCTACATACTGTAGCTACTTTTCTACAAAAATTTCTTCCAGGTGAGCAATTACAACCCTTTAACTTTCATCTATAAGTTTATTAGGTATTAAGACAAATTATCTTGTGACATCTTGACACAATTTCCCTGTGCAAACAATCTTAGCGTGCTTTCAGCTAAGCATCACTTCTGATGTGGACTTCTGCTTTACCACTTGTGTTACAGCTGACCCAGGAAAGTGGTTATTAATGTAAAAAATTTCCTTGAAGCTTAATGATTGCTAAGAGGAAAATCACACTCCTTTTTTTAGTGTTTACAGTCAAACTCCATTAAGTATCATGTTTTCAAGAGGCTTTTAACCTTCAGTTGAGGTTCATCATTACCACTGTCAGCTGGATTTTTCAATTCTCTCAAAATGTTCTATTTACTGTATACATTATTACATCTTCCAAATGCACGCAGCATGCTCCTGACCAAGTGATCAGATACGACATAGCAGAAAGGACTGCAAAAGCTCTATGTAAAGCTTTCTAACCATCATACTATCTCTTGAAAATTAATAAAGATTCCCATTCAGGTGGAGGAACAGGATCCGTTGCTACTGCAAAGGCTGAGGCTACTCTAAACAATGACAAAGTGACAAGAGGAAGAAGTTACACGTGGTCTTGCAAGGTTAGCAACACAATACCAAAGAGAGAAGCAGTAAATATAATCTCAAATTAAAATCATTACATTATCTTCTATAATACCACCTAATCTCCATGCACACAAGATTTGAGAAGTAGTTTCTAGTTCTGAACTGCTCAGGGTGCCAATCATTCCACTGTCACCACTTTATTCCCTAGCAGGTAACTGCAGACTCTTGCACTGAGAGTAAGTGTCCCAGTTGTGTATGCAACACACCTAATGGCAGACCTCCCTCCTGGAGGAATATGTCCAAATAGAACATTGTGGTGACTATTATAAACAGTTAATAATAGAGGTCAGTTAGGGTGCAGCATTAAAAAAAATATATAATTTAAAAAACACAACTTTCTACTACAGCAAATATCAAACTGGAAAAATTAAGAGTAGATGCTATTAATCAATATAGAAATGATCAACAGTTTATTCATTCATACCAGATTGACTCCCTGAGTGCAGAGAGCTGGTAGAGAGGAGCCCTGAGACCAAATGCCTCAGCAACATAAGCAGGATTTTTTTCCAAGTGTCAGAAGGAGAAAATAAAGTTTTCTACTTATTACTACTTCTTGTTCCTTGTCACCCTTAAACATCTTAGTTTATCTTAGGGCTTTTTTTCAATTCATATGAAGTATACGTGAACAGTAACTGGACACTAACTATAACTTATAGGACATGCCTGGAACAGAACAACAACTGAGGCCTTCAAAACCAGCAAATCCCAAGCAATCTTAACTCAAGGGAAGTCACAGAGGAGTTCTTTTCTGTGAAAAAAATTCTTAGGATTAAGCTCAGATGTTTTATAGAATGTGTTTAGCTACATAGTGTAGCCACAAGAGGGAAGCTCAACCCACTTGTTAACTCTTTTTTAACTAGTTTATCAAAGTCCAAACTACTCACAGGCTAGATTCTTCAATTTACAAGAAAATCTCAGATTCATGATTTAAAATTCAAAATGTTAGTCTAAACCAATGCCAACACTTACAGTATAAAGACATTGGAAGAGAGGGAACATACATAAGGCTAAATGTTAGCTGCACAACCATGAAAGTGAAGATACCAGAGCAAATGCAGAGTTCTTTTGTAGAGAACTTAAATTACATCCAACCAAACTGCTAAGTAGACGGTTTCTGGGATTTAAGGCAAGCCATGCAGCCAAGGAAAGACCTGTCTGAGGCAGAGGAGGAGCCACAGTTATTTAGCTAAGAACAGAGCAAGCACCCTTTGCTTGAGCAAGAGGAGCCACAGCAGGTGTGTGACGGAGCCACACTGATGGCTAATTCAGCAACCAGTTCTAACACAAAGAAATACGAGCTATGGTGCAAACATAGGGTTTCCCCAGACCAAGCTCCACCTGTGGACGTGAGTGAACTGGAGGGATAATAAAACACAGAGGTTGTTTTTACCTCTAAACTACCAGAAACATTTCTGCTGAGGAAGAAGCATGTTCAGCTATCCCATCTATCCCATACAGCAAACCCATTTTACTCCCTTCCCATGGGATAAGGGCTCAACACTGCTCTTGGGGTAGGTACTGCCCACTGGAAAACAAGCAGGTTTTATACATCCCTGAAAAGATAAATGCTTGTCAAAAGGAAAAAGTGAGTTTGGCTGACTGTATCAGACAAGAAGATACCTAGGTTTATACACCTGGAAAGGACTGCGCATCCAGTTGATTTTGATACACTCCGTTCCTTTTTATAGTGCTTCTCAAAATATGGAGATGAGCAAAAGTAAGCTAAAACCTAGTGATTCTAAAATAAATGTAAATTTCCTTGAAAGTTTGCTTCCCGTAGATTTTAACAAAAATCAGATGCTGAAAAAAAAAAATTTGTCATTTACAGTCAAAAAAAGTGTTTATTTGAGTTTACAATTGGCCATTGTTTTTTATAATGAAAGGCACAGGGATCTCAGAACCAGAAACACACCAGCACGTAATGCTAAACTTAATTCACTAGTTCTTTCTTTTTCCAGCATCACTGTACACACATTCAGAAATGAAACACACCTTTTTCTAATTTGATCATGTATCTGCATACCTTTATAAAAAGCTGCACATCTCAAACTGCCATGTGGTGAGGATATATGCAATCGGTGTTTCACCAGTGCTAATTTCTTTCTTCCTTTTGGAACAACGTTAGATATCAATTAGGTCTCTCTCTGAGACAGGAGCTGCTTACCAAAGTTTATATCTGAATGGTTTTCCGTGACTCTCAGTGCAGCCTGGAAGATGCCTCAGGAAATAACTAATCACTAAAGCATAAGTTATTTTAGCTGTATTCTTTCTTGCCTATAGCACTAAACTGCTTATCTAGTACAAAATCATGATGCGGCTTAGAATATTTTTTCTATTTGTGTATATCAATCTCCCAAAGAGAGAAGCATAACTTAAAAAAACCCATAAAATATAGAAGTACGGTCTTTGCACTACCATAAATACAGAAAGAAGCGCTTGCTACCTTTGGGAGTTCCAAGAGATTTCAAACGTGTGGTATTACTTTCATCTAACCAAAGTATTTTATTGCATTATCTGTTTTTTCAGTTTCTCCTAAATACTTTTAAGTTTTAATATGTTTTCCAACTGCCGAACGACAGCTCAGCAGATGATTACTTGTTCTTTATTCTCTCTGTTGGTTATTTCTCATTCTTACACCAAGGAATACCACTTTCAGAGTGCTGGTAGCATTGTGTAAACATTACCGATTACTGTGCGCTGCTGCAGTATCACATAGTAGCCCCAGCTCCGGAAATCGTGACCAGACATTCCTACTGAAGGATTCCCCAGGGACTGGCCACAGCAGCCTCGCTCAGACAGTCATTAGGATGAGGCATTAGACGAAGCACACACTCTTCTGCACAGCATGGAAAGGGAGCTAGCTTCACAGCATGTTTCTTACCAGCGAATCTCACCAAGTGGTGCCTTTGCATCACGGAGCAGCTTAATAAAAAGAGGACTACCTTGCACCTTAATAAAAAAGAGGACTATCTTGCATGATGCAACTGCTGATGACAACCCTCCCGGACTCAAGTGACAGAGAAATTAAAACAGTGCAGACTAATGCAAAAAGCTGAATGCCTGTTTCTGTCCCTAAACAAAGGACCTAATAATTTTAAAAAAGCCTTTTTCCAAACCCATCTGGCTGCTGGATGGATGATCAGTCCCAAGGAGTTTCATCTAGACACTCACAGGTAGTGCAAATGCATTAGAGACAGAGCTGCAGAGTTCTGTACAGAAGCCTATGATTAAGCAAGCTAAAGTCAGAGAAGATGATCTGTGGCAGAACCGGTTTGATTTTATTTTAAACTCGCTTTGGAATTCTCAAAGTGTTTTGCATTAGGGGCTAAAAGGCCCTGGTAATTTGGTAATTTTTGCTTGCTAATAGACGTTAGATGCCTCTCAGAAAACATACAAGAAGTCCCTAAAATGCTATGGAAAGCCTGCAGACACACAGATTATTACAGCCAGCATTTCTTCCAGTTAATGTATCCAACCAACAGCAAGAATCACAGAATAATTTTAATGTTGAAGGGGACCTTTGGACTTCATCCGATCCAATCTCGTACTTTAAACAAAGCTAGCTTTCACACATTTTCTTCTTTTTCTTTACTCAGCATATAACAAGAAAATATTCAGTGTACTGAGTGGTGCTGGCACAAGTGCAAGGGTGCCTAGACAGGGCTGAAGGACTCAGCACATAACAGAAGTCAATTTTTACAGTTGCAAACTTTACTGGAATTTAACACATTTTTTTACTACTTAGAAAGATCAGTTTAATGCACATGCCTCATTTTCGTCCAAGCCAGTGGCTCCTTTCTCTCATGGAAGCACTAACCAACCCTCCCTAGAAGGCATTGTGCTCCACAGGGCCACCAGGAACAGAGAACAAAGATCCTGTGGAGACTTCAGAAATTCTGCAATGGGTTTTCGTATCATGGTGGGGGGAAGGGGGAGGAACCAACCAAAAACTAGCAACTTGAAGCGCCCTTGATTTTAAACTTCCATGTTGCAAACTGTACCTCATGGGTAAAACAACAGGATTCAAACAAAGATTTGTCAGTCAGGACCCTAGTACCAGACAGCAGTATTTTCAGTCCAACTATATTTTGTAGGATTGAAAACACTGATGTGTGTAAGTCAGGTCTCAAACATGGGTTTAAAGTTACGAGATTTTTAAAGCCAAAAAGGAGTTTGTTTTATATGACATTATTCAAAGCACTTCTATCCCTTACAACCAGCGCAAAATGGAATATAGGAAGCAACTGATATTTCACTCACACAGAATGTATCATTTGGGAGTTCTAAAAATCTAGACTACCACTAATTTGAAATGCCCAAACAGTACCTTACGGCAGCAAGGGCTCAGCTGCCCCGGCTTCCCTTTTCCTCAGCCACCTCAGAGGGGTGACATTTCCCACCGTTCCTTCTCCCTTGATGAGCACACGTCACGCGCTACAGGAATTGCATGGCTGCACATCAGACGATGGGCTCTGACCCAGAAAGAAAGAAGTGGCTGATAAGATAAACTATATCTGTCCCGAGTTAAACACCAAGACAGCTACAGTGAACTTGTAGCATATCCAGCAAAAACATTACCTCGGGTTTTTTTATGATTTATTTTTGCAAAGGATTTCCACAATAAACAAACACTCTTGATGGACACTTTGTCAACAGTACTGTCGAGAAAGGTAGGGCCAAACATCCTGATCACATTTTCAAACTTCTTTATATTATTTTTTACAAAAAAAGAGAAGCTGACAGGATTTGCTTGCCATCCGATTATTACCTCCATCACAATTTTTGCTTATTATTTGGCTTAGTTTTAAAGTCTTTATTAAAACCTCTTCTATGCAAAAGCATTGTCCTTTGAATAATGATAATCATGAGACAGTGTAAAAAATCTTCTTTCTTCTAATATCTATCTTTCCCATCCGTATTCTCATAAGCAGGGTTTACTTGCATTGGAATATTCATGGGGTATAAATAATAAAAAAAGCATGAAAGCCACTAGAGTGTAGGTAGAAAATTTACTCTCCTTGCTAGTTCTTAACTTTCGGTTAACTTTCTTACAACTGTACAATAACTTGAAGCAAAAATCTGTCCTTTGAGAGAAACTGCTAAGCAGCATTTCCAGTTAACAATGTACTCCATCTTTTAAATACACATACTGTCACAGGAAATTAATGTAACAGTCGCAAGCCCTGATAACATAACACCGCTGGCTATCAAGAGCACGAGGTAGGGCAGCTGAAGAAATTCTTGCAAAATTAAGCAAAGGAAAATTTTTGTGCTTAAGCAGATGCTACGCACAGAAAATTTTAAAACAAACTTATTTCCAGTCCCTTCCAGGTCAGTTCTCTCTTCGCCAAACATGGCCCATTTTCCAAACATTGTTTTCATTTACCTCTCATCAATTGGGTAGTTTTTCAACAGCCTTTAACGTTCCTTTGAGCCTGTACAGATCTCATGCAGTTAGTAGACAAAGTCTTGAGTTTTAAAGAAAACCAAAACACAACAGTAAGAAATTAATATTTATGTTCTAAAAGTTCTGGCTCATTATTAGACAGTATTTTCCCCAAAACTGTTGGGTTTTTTAATAACTAATCAGCAAGCATATATTGCCTTACAAGCCATTACTATTGTATCTGCATAATTAATACTATAAAGCAGTCTTTAAAAAGTACAACTCAAGGTAAATTTACTAACATTTTGTGGCTCATTTAAGTACTAACCCTTTTAATACACTGTAGTGTGGGCATGCTATTTATAGGAACGTGAATTGAAATAACACAGCTTTGTTCTCATCTTAATGGCTATGTCTCCTTCGCTAACTCCAGAATTTTCAAGGAAGATAGCGAGCACTTAAATGAAGGTTTGGAAGAATTAGAATACTTCAAAACTCTCATTTATATTCTCATTTTGCTTTATGAAACTTTTATATGGTATTTCAGTTTTATTCTGATTTCTTTTGGTTGCCTTTTTAAGCCACCTATTAAAATACGATGGACCCTCTTCAAAGTCCCAAAGCCTATCTTCCAGCAGAAGGTGTTTGCAATCTAGTGAGATAAGTTTTATTCTGGATAACCTTTCTGGAAGACTTTAGATATTGACTATACATCTAGTTTGCAAAACAAATTTTGCAAGACTGCTGGTGAACATTTTTGCCATGTTTGACTCTTCCCTCGCAGACCTAACACAATACCTGCTATTAAGTAAGTTTGTCATCTTGAACATCTTTGCCTTTTAGAGCACAGAACATTAAGCTGAAGTAAGCTTGCTCTGAAAAAGCCATCATCACCAAGACAGTTTTACAAGATGCAGTCAACATTTTAGGTTATTTGTCCTTTCTTGAGTTAATATGTTTTGACATTATATTGCTACAATAGAATCAGTCGTCCACATCTATTTTTAAGCTATGCAGGTTTAGAATCAGATGATCCTTCAGTTACTATAAATCAGATTCCTTTAAACATAGCAACAAGCAACTGTATTATTAATTCATTCTAATAAGACAAATTGCTTTCAAAGCAGTGACCTCAGTGAATTGGGTAAATGGAAAAGGGTAAAAAAACCCACACAGACAGACAGGAGAGATGTGCAATGGAGTAGTGATTTCTTCCAAATGATTTGGACCAGCCGTGAGGCCTTGTCTGACCCAGCTCAGCTGACTGAAGTCCCAAAGGTATTGAGTTTACCAGACTGCAGTGCACACTAGGCATGATGCTGACAATTCTCCTATGACTTGAGATACCCCGAGATGCCCCAAGTTCAGGATAATAGTCAGCTGGAAACCACTATCAGCTGTTGTGCTTCATGCCATCCAAGAAAGAATGGCAACAAATCCCAGCTACCCTTGTTAGCAGAGTTTTGGGTTGTATTTAAGTTTTAGAGCTAAAATCTTTCTGGCCAGTTTCTACAACCATAGGGTCATAGAACCATCACTTGTCATAGAATCATGGAAGGGACCTTTAAAGGTCAACTAGTCCAACCCCCCTGCAGTCAGCAGGGACATCTTCAACTAGATCAGGTTGCTCAGAGCCCCGTCCAACCTGACCTTGAATGTCCCCAGGGATGTTGAATCTACCACCTCTCTGGGCAACCTGCAATGAGTCCTGCTAAAAAGTGTGTCCCCATCTTTTTTATAAGCCCCCTCTAAGTACTGAAAGGCCCCAATAAGGTCTCCCCGGAGCTTTCTCTTCTCCAAACAACTGAACAACCCCAAATCTCTCAGCTTGTGCTCATAGGAGAAGCGTTCCATCCCTCTAATCATTTTTGTGGCCCTCCTCTGGACTCACCTCAAGAAGTCCATGTCTCTCCTGTACTGAGGACTCCAGAGCTGGACACAGTACTCCAGGTGGGGTCTCATCACAATGGAACAGAAGAGCAGAATCACCTCCCTCAACCTGCTGGCCACCAGGTTGGTCAGGCAAGATTTGTCCTTGGTGAAGTCATGCTGGCTGTCTTGAATCACCTCCTTGCGCCTTAACATAGCTTCTAGGAGGATCTGTTCCACGATCTTTCCAGAAACAGAGCTGAGGCTAACAGGTATCTTTCATTAGATCAGGTTGCTCAAAGCCCCAGCTAACCTGACCTTGAACACTTCCAGGGATGGGACATCCACTGCCACTCTGGGCAAACTGCTGCAGTATCTCACCACCCTCAGGACCAGAGGCAGTTCCCTCAACGTGCCCCTGTGTGCCCTGGCCTCTCACCATCTCGAAGGCTGGGCCCACACCACATACATCAGTGGACCAGAAGAGGACAGAGGACTCCAGATGCAGTCGCCAAAGTACCAAATAAGATAGGAGGAAAGCATTTTTACTGTTATTCTCTTGGTTTATTGTTTTGGGTTTTTTTAAATTGTTTATTGCCCAGCCTTGAAAAGAACTCCTCGTGAAGCAGCTAGAAGGGACCTTAATGCTGAAGGCTCGCACTTCTTCCTGGCAAAACTGCAGTCTTCTGCTGCTCCAAAGGAAAAGCTTTGTCTAACTTCTTTGCTTGATCTGTTGCTATTCTTCATGCACCATCACAGAGGGTCTGGCTTCATCTTCAACCACCCATCAGGCAACCCCTTCTCATCCTCAGATGGGAGAAACCCCACATCCAGGCCCCAGGGACCTCGGTGGCTCTCTCAGGGAAAACTCCTGTCACCCCAGCGCAGCAGTCTGGTGGAAGCGACGTCTGTCTGTTCTGGGAGCTGGGGGGCCTGTGACCTGAAAGATGGCCTCATGTGGGAGAAGGAGAAGGGTCGAGTGGGCTGAGGGCCCCTTTCCTGGGGATCACTCCCCTGTGCCCTTCTGCTGCCCCTTGGGCACAGGGGCTGCCCTCCACCTCCCCGCGTGTGCCTGTGCTCCAGCCCCCTCCTCAGCCCAAAAGTGGGTCCAGTACACGTGTCTTACAAGCACTGAACAGAGGGAAGGGTGGGAAGAGCGCTGGCTTCACTCTTATTGATACAGCCCAGGATGCAGTTGCACAAAAAGAAAGACACTAGGACATAACATTTAGGATCCTACAGTTTTACATTTACGACATTGCAAACAGACAAATTGTTGCTAAACCTTCAAAAATGCATTATTTGAAATATAGCTGCAGGTTGTAATTAATATTAGCAATTAATATTAATAAAAATATAGAGAAGGAAATTAATAAAATCCAAGAGACAAAAGATGGAGCAGCATTTTCCCCTTGGGCATAGTCTTTAGTAACAGATTCAGCCAATCATTCTCTGAAATTCTGCCATCAGGACAAACAGAACATGTGTCCAGGAAATTTAGGATGATAGTGTCTTGAAAACAAAGAAAAGAGTATTTCTGAAGCATTCATCTCTTTATCCAGCATTTAACAGATGCCTTTGAGAGAACCAGAATCAGGGACTGGAACAAGATGCTCTGTGCATTATTCTCTCATCTCCCCTCTTGAAATTCCTGCCTGCGTTAATGTTGGTAGCAGCTTTTATGTTCTTACCAGCATCACTGTTCAAAGTGGTTTGAAATACAATTATAGTTTTCACAATAGTTATCCAATCTAAGTAGGAATTCACACACGCCTCAGAGGATGTTTTACTGCCTTAAGACAAAAGCAGCTCAGAACACTTTTTTTTTTTAATGTCACTTAGTATTTGCTGACCATAACAACTTCTTCTTCCCCCCGCAAACTGACATTTTAGAGAAACATGGGCCCAGTGTCCTCAGCAGTTCCAGTGCTAGAAGTAGGCTGCATACAAGCCAAGGAAAGATGTACAGAAAATACGGGTTATTAAATTATTCCTAGATAGATGACATAGCATTGCTCACATGGAAACATGTTTTGACGGCTTTTGATGGTCCAGCAGGTAGTCATCTCTGAACTCTAAAGAAAGACATTGAAGATTCCTGTGCAAGTCAGCCTCAAAGGCAAAGATTTCCTAAATCTTCCGTGCACATGCAGCATAGGAAGAGAAAGTAGTTTCAGAAGTGTGGGGCAAGAGGAGAAAGAAGCTGACAATCTAGAATAGAAGAAGAGAAGCAGCAGGGTTTTTTCCTAACAAGACTCCATTACATACTTCTAATTATATTTGCTCGGAAATAATACAGGTATTTATATTCAGGGTGATAATAAGATTACAAAGGCAGTACACATTGCAAGAAGTGTTTCCATAGCTATGTGAGTGTTCTTTCATAGGATGAATTATTAACATTAGTATTACGGCATTTTTGAAGGCAGGAGGCGCGGGATCATGAATTAACCGCTGACAATATGGAAATGCTGTGCATATTTGTAAGCAACAATCTTAAAATGGTAGCAATCAAGCAACACTACCTCACATTTGCAATTGTTAAGAGTTATGCATTATCTCATCAAGGAGGAACAACACATGGTTTTACTTCTTTCTAACCCAGACAGTTCAAATTTTTAATGAGAAGTTCTGCCACGAGTTATTTACAAGTGGGTCATACAGAATTTCCCTTGCCAAAATTATTCAGCAAATATTATGTAAATAATTTTGAAAAGCATCTGGCTCAGAGCTACCAAGTTTTGTACACGGATGTCATTTTATGCAAATTATCTCATAAACACATCAGTATGTTTCAAAATAAGACATATCAATGGACAAACTGTTCTAACTTTACCAGTTGTGGCAGATGGCAGGATGCAGAATGTCTGGAGCCTGCCAGATAGATGGCTTCATCTAGAGAGGACAGCCTTGGAAGGCGTGGCACAAAGGATGCTGATGACCATTATTTCCACATACCTTCCACATCCAAATCTAAATTTACTGCTGGAAAGAGGACATTCAGACCTATCCTGACAGCCCATCTGAGACCGGGCATAGGAACAGATAAATGCCTCAGCACAGAGGTATAGCTATTTTCATCAGCTACACTCTGACAAAGACCAAGAGCACCTTTAGGGAAAAAAAAAAAAAAGCACAAGAAACAAGGTAGGTTTTCCTGCATATCCTGCTTGCTTCTGGAAATCTGCTGTTTGGAAGCCTCTTGAACCTCAGATGACCAGGCTACTAGACACTCCGGATCTGTTTTTTTCTCCATAAGTGTATCAAATTCCTTTCCGAACTTAGTTTTGCCCTCTATCCTGCAACAGTAAATCCCACAATTTAATTAACTATTTTAAAGGAAAACCAAAACAAAACAACCTCAAAAGCTCCAAACCTTTGTTGCAACAGTATTGCCCAGGAACTTCATATCAAAGCCCCAGTAAAAGCAGCATTGCCAAAGAGAAAAAAGATTACAAACAGAAGTTCATATAGAATCACAGCATATTTCAAGTTGGAAGGGACCCATAAGGATCATCAAGTCCAAATCCCTGCTCCTCACAAGACTACCTGAAACTAAACCCTATGACTAAGAGGATCATCCAGATGCTCCTTGAACTCTGACAGGCTTGGTTATGATCCACATTAACACTCCACACCTATATAGTTCAATTTTAGCATGGCTTTGTGCAGAAGATAAACAGCACTGGAGGTATTAGGTCTAGTCAAACCAGCTATCAGAAAAAAAATTCAGTTTCCAAACCAGTCTGCTCCCAACAAGCTTCCTCCAGCCTACAGAGACCCAAATGTGAAAATCTTCACCACTTCTCCCACACGGGTGCAAGGGGAGAGTGATCTTTGTCAACTTTGCTCTGGGCTGGGTTGATACCTGTTGAGCAGCACTAGCCTACTCCCACAGCTTAACAGAACTCTACTCCTCTCCCACATGGTCTTAATCACAAAATCAGCAACAGATTATTTGTGCTACTTCACAAGTTAAAGCTTCCAGTTCAATTACTAGTAGCATCATCTCTTCAGCATTGTAACTCTGACTTGTGCTGGATCTCACTATTAGACCTGAAGAATGAAAAAGCATGCAGAGACCACTTTTCACCATGCCACACCTTAAGATATGCATTTTGAGAAATATAACGTACTGACTGTTCCCACTCAGGACTTGCTTGCACATGTGGAGTGCAGGGACTACATGACTAGGTTTGCTGAGGAGGTGGTGAGGAATGGGAGAAAACATGGCTAAGCATGCAGGATAAATTTTGCAGCATTTTGGAAGTTACCCATTTTAGCTCACAGCAAAGACACTCTTAACATAGGAGCTCTAGAGGACAAAGAGGAAAGAAGAGTTTGTGTCCTGGAGGAACAACCTCCTCTCAGACCTCTTGGAGGGGAAAAGCATTTCAAATTGCAATGAAGTCAAACAAAAGGCTCCATCCAGCCCTTAATAAATTGCTTTATATAGAGATGTAAAGTTTGTAGCTAGGGCCCAAAAGTTCTGCTCTTTTTTAATTTTAATGACAATACAATTTCTTGATCAAATACACTCAAATGATGTATTCTTTTAAAATACGTAACAGCAGTGTCCAGCACCGCACTGCTTTATTAAAAAAAAATTGATACACTTAGAAACTAACTGTTAAGGACCTTCGCCTTTCTACTCATTCTGTGATTCAGTATGTTGCAGTACTGATTGCAAAGGGTAGAACTGACAGCGATATAAAGAAATAGAAAACTCAGTTCACAAAAACTCTAGCATCTGAGTACTTATCTCCCAGTAGAGTTTTACAACTTGTATCCCACACAGCTGCTGCCAACAGCTCCAAAGGGAATTAGGTAAGGAGAAATTTTTGCAAGGACTTCCTGTCCTTTGAAGACAGTGTAGCTATCATATGCTATTTCTTAAATCCTGCTTTCTGAAAGTCTGAGAGCAGCCATTTCTGTTTGGCTCAGAAATTGCCTTAAAGAAAAAAAGAGAGTAATTTCCTTGTAATGGAGAGCAGCACTTTAATCTGATGACTCTCAGCTCTTACTACCAATTTACTGCATATTGCATCCAACTGCATGCATAGGAAGGTTTCATTTTGATATACAGCATCCCTTACAGTAATGAAGGTCCCTTTTTACTCATCAAAAAAAATAATTACAGGAAATTATCAAAGCCTTTAAGATCTTTTCCCTGACACTTCAGCAAAGGCTCGAATATTTGATTACTTTGCATATCTATGTTTATCGGATATTGGTTTGTATGCATAGAAGAGCATACTAGATGTCTTCTGTCATATTCCAGGAATGCACCACTTGGATTTGGTCTAAGTAAAATCCAAATAACATTTCTTATCTAATGAATTCTGACTAGTCACCATAAATTATAGGAAGTCACAAGCACACTTCCTTCAAGAGATTAGAGTTATATGGCAAAAATAATTGCAATTGTTACTACATTTATTTCAATCTGGCAAGGCAAAAGAGGAAGCTGGATGATATGTTAACACACTGGCTGTTTCCCAACACCCTCTTGAACACATCTGTTGTATCTCTTCCCGGCAAAAATACTGATACAAGTAGAGTCAGCACTTCCATTGCTTCTTACATTGCAACTTAATCTAGCACTTTTGCTATTGCCCAAAAACTAATTCAAGCAAACAGCCTCAATATCCTAACACAGCAAACATACCATTCTTACTTCTCTTTTTGAATCAACAAGCAAGGTCAATCCGATGCTTATAAAAAATTGCAAAAGTTCAGCTTTCTTCTTTAGCCTTAGTGCACTGCACTGATTATGCTGGACAAATTATCTCTGCTTCAGTTTGTGCCAAACCAGGACATGTCAATAGGATGTGTAACAGTTGGTAAACTATCTTCTCCTGGCACTAGAGCAGCAACAACAAATAAACTGCAAGAATTATGAAATTAGTTGCTTTCTTTGAAAAAGCACCCCAATAAAGTTTGGCTTTTCCAATGACCTAACAATATGTTATTCTTCAGCACATTGTTTAAAAAAAAATAAAAGTTTCAGAACTGATCATCTTAAAATTTAACAGACAGTACAGCACCAAGTGATGCAAACTAAATAACAAGTGACAGCTGAAATAATACAAATGTATCTCTTTCAGATATTATTAAAACTTCATACCTATGCCTTAGGACCAGATTAAAAATACCCATATACTCAGGAGCCCTTTAATCTATGAACAGTTTATCAAAGTCACCAAGTTTTATACAGAGTAAAAACCTTTCCACAGAACAAGGGCTTCCCAATCTGCCTTTCCTACACATTTATATCTATTACACAGGAAACACAGGAAGCTCTGCATCAAATTTTACATTTTAATTAACTTCAACTGTATTCACCTTGAGCATTTTGGAAAGCAAGCTCACTTGCAGTCTCCTGGAAAAGCCTCCTTTTTTGAGATAGTATTTGCAAAAGCTCTCAAAACCTAAGTGTTAGGCTAATCTAATAAAACATTCAAAGCATCCCAATTAAAAAAAAAGAAGTTTCATATTGAAAATGCCACCTTGCTCATAAGTAGCTTCATATAACCTTGATTCATGTAAATAGTTCTCATTATTATGCAGTAAATAGTTTAAAAGGTTATAAATTCTTAAGAAAACTAAGCATTGTTATTAGAATAAAAAATATGCTTTTGCTTTTATTTTCCAGCTTCTTTTCCCAGTTCCCTCTGGGTGGGATACAAATATTTTAAGCCAAGCTTCAGTTAGTTACCAATATAACTATGCATACAAAGAAAAACATTTTCATTAAAATATATCTAGCTGCAGAGATCCTCCACAAAGCAAAGATCTATCATGAGTAATAAAATGCTAACTTTAAATAATTACCTTAACAGAAGTAGAGCTGCATTACACAAACTTATCCTAGAATCACAGAATGGTTCGAATTGGAAGGGACCTTCAAGATCATCTAGTTCCCCCCCCCTGCCACAGGCAGGGACAACTTCCACTAGACCAGGTTACTCAAAGCTCCATCCAGCCTGATCTTGAATACTTTGACAGATGGGGCATCCACAGCTTCCCTGGGCAACCTGTTCCAGTGCCTCACCACTGGAGTGTCTCACAGTAAAGAACTTCTTCCTAATACCTGATCTAAATCTACTCTCTTTCAGATTAAAACCGTTACCCTTTGTCCTATCACTACACTCCCTGATGAAGAGTCCCTCCCCATCCTTTCTGTAGGCCCCCTTTAGGTACTGGAAGGCTGCTATAAGGTCTCCCTGGAGCCTTCTCTTCTCCAGGCTGAACAATCCCAACTCTCTCAGCCTGTATTCATAGGAGAGGTGCTCCAGCCCTCTGATCATCTCCATGGACCTCCTCCAATCTGGTGTCCATTTCTCCATAGATAACTTAATTTGAAGACCTAGAAACTCCTTAGCAAGCTTTGCATTGACACCAAGTAGCATACTCCATGTTTTTGTTTCAGATTGCAATAAGTTTCCCTTCAGGAATATCAGCCTAGCACTGAAAGCTAGACTTCAGACATTGTTTATCAGGACATATGAACACAAAAGTAAGCAGAAGTCAGGTCCCGAGCCAGAAAGTAAGTCACAGAAACAATATGTATGCAAACCATTCCAATGCCACTACCATCTTGCCACATAACAACTCCCCCAGACACCCAACTTCTCTTTCGGATCTGCCGACTCTTTTCAGTCAAGCCATTTCTAGCTCTACAGCACCCTGCTCAAAGCAGAACCTGACAATGCAAAATCTAAACTTCCAAAACCATCCTTCAGTGGACAGAGTTGCAAGATCTTTGATGACAAACTGCAGTTGGTTGGCATGGTGATAGGAGAAAGTCTGCTTACCACAAAAAATCAGGAAAGAGAGTCAGAATGCTGCTGGAAGCAATGTGTTCCGACTCCATCATCACCAACAGCCTCCAAGAGCCCAATAAAAACGAGGGCACACCACAAGGAGCGGAAAGGAAATGCACATTTTAACAGCAGGGCAATTCTTCCTCATTTTTAAGTAGCTCAGAAATTTGACAGAATATAGCAGCCTTGGAGACCACGTTTTCCACAAGAGACAATGTGGATTTAATTAATTTCCTATACTAATTACAAAATTGTTAACAGTACTAGAGAAATGATCTGCCAGTTGGACAGCCTGCACCCACAATAAAATGCAATATGTGAAATAAAGTCAGCTCTAGAGGCACATGGGACAGCATAAACACAGCCACCATTCTAGAATGGTACAACGCACTCCTGGCAATGAAAGTAGCTATTTCTACAGAAAACGTTTGAAGCAGAAAACAAAATACATCCTCCTCCACAGAGAGATACATATTAGGTGTTAGTTTGTTCAACCAGAGGACTTTCAGACTGTCTCAGCATGCAATTCCTCTGATCAACTTAAATTGATAGTAGTTTTTTGTTCACCTGGAATTTTCACAAGTCAAAAAACATACCAATACATTGCTCTGTTCAGTCTTGGAAATGGATTTGTTCTATTCCACTGAGGGAAACCTTGTAGTTTCCCTCTATAAGCAAAGGATGGTATAAAGGACGTTAGGAGTTAAGAAGCTTGGGTCCTTGCTGTTACCTATGTAACACCTCATAGGTGGCATCTGGAGAGGAATCAAAGATAGACCAAAGGATGAAATAATGAATTTTTCTGCATTGTGGGAACAATTTTATTATCTTAGAGTAGACATATTACACTGTACGTATATGTACATATTATACTGGAGAACATTCCCATTACGCTATCATCTTTCTAATGCCTAAAATCAAGTCATAAGTTAAGTATGATATAAGTATCAACAGTTATGATACAGATCAAACCCAAGTAGCCTCTCTGCAGGTGGTCATTCTTCCCTGGTTAAATGCTACAATGTACAAGAAATATTCTAGCAAATAAAGATGCCTAGAGACAAAAAACTCCTGAGACCGCATCTGTCTAGTTGCCACTTGTTACCACAACGCTATTAGTAAAAATCACCTGTCACACCATATCTATCTTTTAAAGAGAACACAGCTTTTCTCTTATATCTGCTGAAGTGTTTCTGACCTATAGTTATCAGCCTCTTAGCACCTCCCCATGTTCATTCTCCTTGCAGTGCAGCATTAGCATCTCCATGGGAATAACAACTATCTCAGTGACATATATTATAAATGAACTCTTTACCATTAGCAATCTAAGTTTTATAGAAAGAACATATTCTACAAGGCTTTCATTTAAAATATTTGCATAGAAACAGCCTTGCACTGAAAAGAAAGCTGGACGAAAGGCAGAGAAACTCCACAAACTGTCAGGAATACAAGGCAAAGGGAAAACCTTGTAATGCTTTGATTTCTAATTAGAATGCAAGATGCTTGAGGCACATAGCGTATCTGAGCTGGTCAATTAAGAGGGCTGTTATTGTTCTTCCACTGTAAGACCCCCTTGCCTTAGCAGAAGACAGAAAATCATTACACAATGGTTAATGCCTTAGTGTCTAGGTAACTATCCTTTGGGGAAAAAAAATATTTATATCAAAATACAGGCAACAGATACAACTAGAGCAATTTTATCTTCTTGTTTCCAAGGAGACAAGTGACCCGTATATGCTTCTCCTAACAAGTGTATCAAAGTCATATCATAGCAAGTAAAGCCATAAAAACCGTAAGAAAGTAACTCAATACTACAGAGACAATTAAAACTGAAGTTACTCTGAAGCATAACAGCTTGGGTAGTTTGTTTACCAATAGAGCTTCGCTATTGGTGTCAGTTCACAACCTTTTAAGAGAGCATTCACTGTAATAGATATCACCAATCTCTATTTTAAAGAAGGGAAAGTACAGGCAAGAAAGGCTGCTCCAATATGGAAGCAGAGATAGTACACTACGACTAACAAATGATCGGGGCAGTAATCTAACTTCAGCACACATGGGGCAAAACTTCTTGTGATCCGAAATCCATCCTTTCACAGTCCATCAGCAATTCTTTGAAGCAAGTATTTATGTTGTATCAGCAATTCTCTACTTTAGTCTTCCAGAATCTCAGGAGGATTCTGCTTTCTTCCTCAGCCAAGTTCAGGAAACCTGCTGGAGCCTACGGTACATATAATCGTATTTTCAATGCCCTCCTAATCTACAAAAAGCAGATTTGTTTTGGCAAAGTTAAAGAGACTCTCTGCCTCCCCCCTCTGACACTTCGCTATCAAGTATCACTTGCACATTTACAACATACTAGTTTTTTCTGAACTAGTTTTTTCTTGGAGAAACTGCTTACCATCCATTCCCAGGCATCTGCACATATTTTGACTTCCTTCTGTCCCTTACCCTACTTTTTTCTGCTGTCTTTCCTCCACATATTCATTTCAGGCAGAATGCTACAGTAATACAGGGATGGTGAGCTGCTGGACGCTGGTGTGCTGCTGTGAGCAAACAGCATGCAAATAGCAAGCCTGGGGTAAATCAGGACTAATTTCAGCCCTTCTTAATCTATCTCAACTGACGGTAATACAAAGGAACCAAGAGATCATCAAAATATATGAAAGCCCTCGATACCAGTTCTACCTCATAATTGCGTAGTAGATGAGCAGATTCTTTGTGGTGTTTCCAAGATTAGCTTTAGAGCCCTGTACTACTTGAGTGGCAGGACTGGAAAAATGGCTTTCAGAGATTTGCAACTGTTGATGACAAGTCCCAGCATTCTAAACATATATCTGGGCACAGACTAAGCAAAATATTCATGAAATGTGTCAAGAAAAAGTTTTGTTTCAAAAGACAGAAAAAAAAAGCTGGAAGAGACAGTTATTTTGGACCTAATTAATAAAGCATTTGAGAACATAAATGTGTGAAGGTGTTTTGAATGAGATTATGAGAGACAGAGCCCACGATTCTGAGCGAAATAAGAAGTGAGAGAAGCTGAACAGCAATAAGAGACCTATAGGTCAAACTCACAGATTCATTAAATGAAGTGCAATGCTGACAAACACAGCATAAGAACATCAGGATGTAATGCCAGAATCAGGGGTTGCAGTGCAAAATGGATTAGCAAAAAGACACAAATAGCAAAAAGAAACAGAAAAACAAGACCCAGAAAAATCTAAGTCCAGGACTTTTCCAATAAGGCAAATAACAAATGCAAAAAACCCAAACACATTCGATACCTGTTTTGCTTAATCTTTAAAGACGACTAAGAGATGAGATATCAAGCACAACTGGTAATAAGAGAAAACAGAATAAAGAAAAGAGTTTAAAAACCAAATGAACAACAAAAACCCAACACACACCGTCATAAAGATATCTTACTGAAAAAGATACCGAGTTATTCTATTCCCCTTGATCCAGCAGCTGACAAAACATGCACAAGAGAAAGTAACGGGAAAAACCTCCACATTGAAGTAGCCTAGCAAACGCTTACAGAGCCTCTGCCATCGAGCAGGGCTTTGATCCACTACGAACCCAAGAGCAGAATTGTCACTCAGGTTCTTTTACTCACCACCAACTTGAATCATATACTTCCTGCTATTGCTGACGAGTTTTACAGGCAGCTAGCTGTAATCAGACTTCTTTCCACTACAGAATTCTACATTTTTACACCTTTTTGTTGACATATACACACTGCTGTATCCTGTTCTACCTCTTGACCAGTCAAGCATGCGTTACACTCTTACTTGCTTAGTAATCGTCTCCTTTCCATTTGTTTGCATAAAGGATGGTCTTTCACTTTGCACAGGACAGTCAAATAGAGTCACTATTCACAGAAATTTATTTTTAGAGGAAAAAGTGCTGAAGTTGCCACTTATATATTTCCCTATCCTCAAGGCTCTCTGAGAAATGTATATAGCTCATTCGTATAGCACCTCTCTGCTACTGTGAGCCCTCCCATTACACAGATAGAAAGGAAAATGAAGCAAATCAGAAATCAAATGTTGAGTACTCATAGTCCTGTGCTTACTCTTAATTCTCCTTGGAAGCACAGCCTCACCTAATTACGAGGTCCTTAGCACTCACAGCTGTATGGTACAACCTGACACAGGTGTACAGCATTATTACAGAAACAAGATGACAAACACAGGATTCTTGCACTGGTATCCCTGTGACAGGGCACTTTCCAGAATTCCTGTGCTGATAGGCATTTGATGATACAGAAGGTTACATAAATAGGCAGATGGACCAAGAAGATAAGAAGAGGTGTGATGCATACTGACAAACACATTTTGGGGTACAAGTCTTACAGCACAGTCAGCAGAAAGCCCAAGGCAAAATGGTGTTTTATTAAGGTAAATCACGTAACATGGAGCCAGGCTAAGTGAGGTTATCAATCCTTTTCATCTCATAAAAAAATACAAAAAAAGACTGCTGCATACAGCTTAAAGAAAGGTCAGACTAGTACGAACCTTAGCCATGGAATTCTCACTAAAACTGCTGCTTTTACAAAACACTCTTCTCTTTCCTCCTGGCAAGCAGCAAAGCATCTGTCTGTGTTAAAAAGTCCTCAAACTAAAAGCACAGTAACAGATTCAAAACCACAAATACACCATAAAGCTATAAATCAAAACGCTGCAGTATAATTTGGCTAAAAGTGAGGGTTTTTTCTTGACTATAATCAAAGCTCTTCAGGTCCATGCCCCTTATGATGTACCAATAAACAGGTGAGATATATTTGCAGTCATGTCAATCTCAATCTAAGGGAAGTAAAGGACCTTCTTTACCTGCAGTAAACCGTATTATAGAATTTGCTATGTTATCTCTAATTTATCCCAGGATAGCACAGGATCCCTGTAGCAGAAAGTCTTCCAGGGATTCACAGCTGCTGTGTGCAACTCCTTAGCTTAACATCACTGAACATCATTGTCTTCAGCCACCAGCCTGGTGATCTATTAAGGCAGCAAGATGCTGGCAAGGCCCGAGCACTCAGAACATCTGTAGCACTCCGGGAAACTTAGGTATTGCCAGTCTTCTCTTACACTTCTCACCATTCTCTTCAGAAAACTGATTTAAAAGTCGACAAGAACCATGTGTGTGCAGTTAGTATATGCCCGCTTGATATAGAGCATTTACTGAAATCCCTTCATAAACCAAACCTAATTTAACAGTAGGTCATTTAAAGCATGCTAAGATCTTGTTCAGCCTGAAAAAATCAAGATCTGAAAACTGACTTTCCATTACAGAAGTTGTACTAACAAACTGTGTTTATAGATTAATTCTAATCTGGGTTTTCTGCTCCCAGTCTACTCCGAGAACGTTAACCTTCACAGCTAAATTCTACTATTTACAGCTAGGATATTGCACTTAATTCACAGCAAGTCCTTTGCAAAATTAGTAATCTTAGTTTTTGCAAAATGGAATATATTTTATAAACATACTTCATCATCAAAAGGGTTAAATATTTTTAAAATTCTACCATTCAAATGGTTGAAGAAAGGTACTTGAGCAGCTGCCTGGAAACATCCCTTCTTGAGAAGTATTTTTGAATGGATCAGTGAAAATGTGCTTAGACTGAATTCAATCTATATGAAAAATCATGGTATGTATACAGCATTTTTAATAAGCTCATCATGTGTCCACTGAGGAAGGCTGTACTACATACACATATGCCGGTTCACTTGGATGAAAGCCAGATTTTTCGAAGAGATCAGCTGCCATGTAGAGATCATAGCAGGTTGACATATTTTCCAAGAGAGCACAGCACACAAAGTACTCCCTGTGCTCCTCCTAGAGACAGGCGCTTCTTGGAAAAATCCAGCCCTAAGGGAGGGGAGGGGGTGGAGGGTTTTCCTTATGCTCTGAAAATGTAATGTAATTGCACAAGGATAGGGCTACACACACAAAAATATTTTTTTTTATTAGTCCTATTAGTATATATGATAGCTTTCTGTAAAAGAGACAGTTAGCTCTAAGCGTAAAAATGTGTATGTGTATATTGAGTTGTTTACGTAAATACATTATTTCTGCATCTCTTCAATTAAAATTTTAGTTATGATTTGTACTGCTTAGTTATAAACACAATTTATTCATTTACCAAAGTAAACATAGCATAGAAAGTAACAGTTACATATTGCTAGGCTAGATAGTCAAGGAGAAGGTTTGAGTTCCAGAAAACATAATAAAAAACTAAATTCAGTACTCCATACACGACTGCCTCAAGGTTAGGAAGAGGACAGGAGCAGCTGGACTAATTAGCACTAAGGTTATGGATCAGCATAGGAGGGGCTGTAAACTTAGAATTATTATTGGATTAGTCCTCTATTTTGGACAAAAATTACTTGGCTGGCTATCTAGAGAATCCGGTTAGTATCACTGGGCTAGGTTTATTACTTGGAATAAGGCTCAGACCATACTATGAACAGGGATCAGGAAAGCAAGAGCTAAAGACCAAAGACGATGATTGATGCTAGCAATGATAAATGAGAAAAAAGCTATCTTTCTGTAGGAATTTGGAGTATGTTTAATCTAGACTCATTGCTGCAGCTGGACATCTTCCAGAGAACAATATTCCAAAACGTAACTCTAATTCCAGTTCCAACCTGAGTAAAAAATATAGCTTTCTTCCATCTTATACATTTACGCTGAAAGCACAAGTTAATGATTTATAATTTAAATGGGAAGTACGAGTCTTATGGCCAGAGATATATTCAGGGATGAAGGGAAAAAAGTCTTTAGCACTAGATCTTTAAAGAAGTTTCTAGCACGGGAAGACAAATAACAGCCCAATGGTTGTGGCTTAGACTGCAGTTAGGGACTGCTCAAGGAAGGAGAGCCTATGAAGCTGCAGTGGGCATTAGATCACTAAAAACAAGCATGACCCCAGGCAAAAGGACGATAAAAATGTATTAATCAGGTTAGAAGCTATGCCAGACATGCAACTTATAACTGCCCTATTTTAGCCCTGTAGGTCTTCAAAAATCCGGCATGCATTTCACCCTCTCCCATATCCTGCAAACTGGACTGTATCTTCCTCTCCTGCCGCCTATAGCACTCGCTTAAGCCCTACCAGCCCTTCAAGAATCAGCAGTGGAGGAAGCAGGGCTAAATGAGCTGTCACACCAGTTAAGGCAAGTGCTAACTAGCTCTACGACTAGATTTAGAGTTAGCTTTTGGGAAAGTAGAGAAGCAGGAGTGCGATGAATGCTGCAGCTGAGAGCCTGCAGGGTGACGTGAGGACTGTGGGACAGAGGTGTAAACATGCTGCCACTGGCTGTAAGGTACTTCAAGTCCCAGGGCATTGCTGACAAATGGGATTTAGGTTAAGGACAGAGCTTGAAAAAGGAGAGCATATGCAGCTGAGTGATAGATCTTGACATGCTCATGTGGCTAAAATAAGAGCTTGAAGAAACAGGAAGAAATGTAATGTCATTCTTTCTAAAGCAGGTATGAGACCCATGGGTACAGCTTAGGCTGTGACCGGCCAGGAAAAGAGAAACTCTAGGGGTGAAACTAGTCATGGATCTTGAATGATTTAAAACAAAGACACGTGGAAGAAACAGTAAAGGAGTTACTACTCCTGATAAAGCAGGTACAGAGCCTCTGGAATTAATCCAGAGAAGAGGTTAGGCTGGTTTAAAGCTGGGAATGGATAATTGGAAAGACAAAATTAATGGTGACTCTTGAAAAGCTCACAGGGATAAAATGAGGGCTGGAGGAAGCAGAAGGAATTGAGCTACCACACTTTTTAAGACAGATCCCAGTTTATGCAAGGGATAAGATTGGATTTAGAGTAGGATTAAATCTTGGGAAATGAGAGCTCAAGCTTCTCGAGTGCAAAGCAAGGCGTAGGGCTGGTTCGGTTAGCACTTGTCCAACAGCATAGGCTCTGCCTTCTCAAAGATCAACTAGACTAGGAAAGGTCTAAAGGCCTGGCAGAAACATCTGCCATAGAAGACTGAAACATTAGACTCAAGTAATGCTGTACAGAAATATCACAAATAAAAATCAGTGCTTCAAAAAGCAAGTAATCATCAATAGCCTTCAATTAAGTGCTCTTGCTTTTACCATTTAATAGTCATCTTAATACATCTTAAATTGCCTAGATGGTAGAAAAAACATTGGCTTCAGATTTCAAGTACTACTTTTCTATAATTTGTAAGCATCTTTTAACTTTGTGAGGTTGAAATAATTACAGACTTGTGCTAAGAAAGAAGAAGGGCAAGTTTTGCCTTAGAAGGAAGAAAACTCAACTCCATCCTCTCCCACAACAGTTTTGAACCATTTTTCCTTTTTGGCAGAGGACATTGCCAAAAGATGGCTGGCATTATGATCTGCAGGTGGTTATACAATACATGAGAATTGCCTGAAATCTCAGGATTCTGTGAACTCATGAAGGTGACTAACGAATGCATTTGTTCAGGTAGCCACCGAAGAGCAAGTTAGCTTTAATTTGGCTAAAATCAGGTTAATGGTTATGGTTACATCCCTCATGATTTAGTGAAGTTAACATTAAGAAAACATACTATAAAGACCCAGCTGTTCTCTGAAAATGTGCTATAGACCTTTTTTTATGCTTCCTAATGAGAAAAAAAAATCACAGCATTTGTAGCACCTTACATCTCAGCAAGAAAATTTGTATTATTTTTAGTGGGAAAAAATAGGAGATAAAGAATCTCCTTAAAAAGTGCACATTAAGAAGTCTTTCAGAATCCATTAGATTTCCACATACAGAAGCAGATACACCAATTACAATTCCCATCCTAAAGTTTCACTCTTTTATCTGACCCCACATAAGGATATTATAGTATTATGGTGTTTAAGTCTTTTCTCTTGGCATTTACAGTTCCTCTGATGATCTACCCACCTTTTCCTCCCCAAAGCCTCTAAGTACCAGTGCTCACATTGGTTTATAATCCAGTCTATTGGAGTGTAGTTATATACATCTCACTGCTTTTAATTTCATAACAGCCTCTTTCATACTTCCACTGCCCTTAGACTTACAGTGCTTCTTCCGCATTGCTTTTGGTTGCCCTGCACACTCTTTGCTCTTACTGATTTTACTCAGAGTTGATGCTCCACATCTTTCAGAACATAATCTTACTTTATAGACATAGGCTTTAATACTTCTGTAGGGCCTGTCTGGTTTGCTGCGTCTCCTTGGTTGAGATGAACATACTTCCTTCAGTATTAGGTCTCATGCCCATGTTTCGATTATGGCTCTCACAGTTCTGCACACACAGTGCTCAAAAAGTCAGTGATGTGGCACCACTGGGCCTCTCCTGCAGTAGCTATAATCAGTAACTAGGATGGATGTAGCTGTGACAATAACTGAAGGAGAAGCAGCTTGTCACCTCCTGTGAAACAGAACAACTGCTGAATCTGCTGAACTGGACGTTAATGGGAATTAGCCCTTCAGCACCTCCTGAGGGAGAATACAAGTCTTACGGTTTAACTATACTTCCAGTTACCTTAGCTGTGCCCAAAGTAGAACTATTTTACCCCAGATAGACCAGTCTTTTGAGTTCGGGTCATCCTGAGTTTAGGAACCTCTCCCACTTTTGCAAATACAACCTTTTTCAAAAGAGCTAAAAAAAAGTATCATTTTTCCTAACCTCTATTCATTAAGCTGGTTTGGACCACTCAGGGGTATATCAGAGATGCCTCAAAGAATAAATCCCAATGTTAATGGCAGGATTGTGCAGACTTGAGGTGAAGACGCACAATTTTGGGAACAAGAACTACATTGCATAATCTTGCTACCAAGTATTCTTTCAGGTAAGTCTGCAATATTATCTGGCTGGGAAAAGCGAAGTCTGTACACTATTCAAAGAAAGTGAGATATATTGTTATTGTTATGCTCACAACATAACTATAAGTAAACTATTTTATGACTGTCCATAAGCAAGCATAAAACACATGATTAAGCATGAAAATCTTACAAAATGCCATTAATGAAAGACAAAACTCTGTAAAAGCTACCCACTTCCTGAGGCCATGTAAAGGTATTATGAATGATACAAAGAATGCTACAAACAATAAAAAAGGAAGGAAAAAGATATTTGAAACTGCTTTGTGTGCAACCAGGTACCCTTATTAAAAATTTTTGTCCATGACATAAACAAACATTATCACACTTAAGGCCTTCAGTTTAAAACCAGCAAACAAACAACAAACTTCAAACCGCACAATATATATTACGTTGCCTTAGATCTACAAGGTATATCAAAAAGCCACAAATTCCACAAGGAAATTACAGTTTAAGTTCACATGGAGAACTGAGAGAACAGTAACATAATGTATACTGCACTGAATCCTTACTAGTATTTTCTAAAGTAAAACAAGCTGTATTGAAGAGGCCTACCTGTTATGTTTTACTTTTTCCCCTGACAAAAATAACGAAGGTGTTATTTTGCGCACTTATGGAATTATAAAGAATTGGTCTGGCTGGTGTTTTAGAATATTTAATCCCTTTACATCACCAAAGGGATTCATCGGCAAAGAAAGCAGGCAGCAGAGTGCATGCTGTAATCTTTTTCTTTAAAAACGCAATTGGCACAGAAATTGTCCATTTTACTCAGGAGGATGCAATTACATTTCAGCTTGCATGTAAAGCTGGCTTCGTGAAATTGAAAAGCCTGTGTACGAACAGAAACATAACAGCAGGGAAAAAACAAAGCCTATAGCTGGCTATGGATCATTTCTCCTTCTCCACATGGTTTGAGGGAAAAATAGCTGGACTCACTGGGTGAAGCCAATCTGCAGTAAGCAAGTTCATATCAGCCCTGCTGACCTAATGGCAACAAGGAGTCCAGGACTGAAGAGTTCAGACTCCCAAGGAAAGCAGATAATCAAGCCCTCACGTCTTTAAGTAAAGATTTTATGAGCTGCACAAATAACAAAAAAATAACAAACCACCGCCAAAAAAACAGCAACAAAAAAGACAGAGAAAAGGGATGTCATCTTATGTCTCAAGGGAGGAAAAAGAATCTTCCTAGTCAACCCAAATCCAGCAGCTGGGACTAGAAGAGAGAAGCCCCACTCACCCCTTCCTCTGCCAAAGCCTTTGGGAGACTGCAATGCAAATTGCCAGTAATGCTTTAACTGAACAAGCTTCTGTTTGTCTGGCTTAGGAATGCTAATAAGAAAAATGAACTTTCTGAGAGAGTGGGGAAGAAAAAAAATTGAAAAGGTAGGTCTTCCTTCCTTCCTCTCAGCTGGACAT
>VYZM01012500.1:416682-428336 GCA_013398915.1 Dromas ardeola
ATCGAAGGCAGACGAACAGACAGGGTCCTCCTCAGACGTCGGCCATTGAAGAAAACGCAAGCCAGAGCCCCCTTGCCCCTTTGATCCCTTAGCTTTTATACTGAGCGTGATGCATATGGGATGGAATACCCTGTTGGTCAGTTTTGGGTCACCTGTCCTGTCCGCTCCTCCCTATAGGTGTGACCCCTCTACACTTCTCCGCTTCCGACCCTCTAACGGGGCAAATAGTGAAGTTAGCTGACCTTGGTTGTTATAGCAATAAGTATAAGCAAGAGCCTCTGTGCATACCATTCCTTGCTTTAATCAGGTCTTATTACTCTGAGAGTGAACAGTTTCTGAACAATATGCTGTTAGTTTCAGACTTGAGTCAGTTAGAAGAGGCCCAGCTAAAAAGTAAAGTTACAAATCAGAAAATTGGTTCTGTTTTACCTCAAACCAGGACACTAGCTGTGAAGAAACCCACTTAGAAGGAGGTATCAGGCATCTGATTCAGGGTGCTCTCTTCCCAAGATGTGTTCCAACCAACAAAGTTGCCAAAGTCTTTGGTTAAATGAAAAAAGTCCCTATTTTCATTAACAAAAAACTAAAAAAATTCCCAAAATATGTTGAAAAAAGCCTGTTTTATGCCCACACTGGAACAGAAGTCATCATGAAATTCCTCAAAATTTCAAAAAATTGGAAAGGCATTTCTCATCCAACTCAGGTTGTACCATAATGAACGTAAGGAAAGTCTGGATTTAGATACCAATTATAAATACAACTCTAAGGTCAGAAACTGTCAGCTTAAGAAGTTACACTCCGACTGTATAAGGCTATAGTAAATTAATTAACAATTATTTACCAATGTTAGTTCCCAATGTGAGAAGCAGCAAATCGAGTCAGAATGAAGCCTACATTCACACAAATTCACATTTCTATATTCACACAAATACAGCTTATGTTGTAAGACATAACTGAATGCAAATCTTGACCTGTTAATTATTGAGGTCTTTACTGTATGGTTTTAGCTACTTCGATCAAATGTTCAAGAGCTCCTGTGACAGGCACATGTGCACCTGGAAAAACCATGCTGCCCACATTTTATCAGAATTTCTCCTTGTTTTATGAGTATCAAGTTGTTGGATGGAAGAAAAAGTTCAAAGATCCTTTTGATGAATATCTTAAAAATGTCTAGTTGCTATCAATAATAAGATTAAATTTCCGTACCCTTGATATGCGGCTTGTCTGCCAAGAAAAAGCAAAGTTATTACCAATAACCTCCTTGTTAAGTAAAGTAGAGAAATTTAAGTCACCTTTGACAGTTCAGTGGGGAGAACTACGAATAAAAAAATGATATCACATACTCCTTAGTTTGCTCACATTTGTACTGTGATAAAGTATACATTGAAAAGTAGGTATATCTGTCTGGTTTAACAATTTTGTATTTTTGAAGTAAAAACAAAAGAGAAAGTGTGATAAATTAAGAACGTCCACTGTGTGATTCAGAAGGAAGAATTGTAAATGTTTCATCTCCTAATCCTTTGGGTCAATGCAACAGTGTAGTATTGAAGTGAATTCCCTAATTATCCATGCTTACTGTACACCAGGACAGTTCAAACTTGCTGTGAATGAAATAAATTTGTTTCTGAGGGAAGTGAAATAGGCTCCAACTACCCACTAAAGGCTCTGCAACCCCAGCGGCAGTTTGAAACCCTGAGTGGTTCATTGGCCAGCTTCAAACCGCATTTACAAATGGAAACCTCTGGTCCGGAGGGCTGCGTGAGGTCCATCTTGAACTGAAATCCCCAGACCACACCCAGACAAATGAATCTCAGAACCGACTGCTGCAATCTACTGAAATGTTCCTATTGCACCAAATAACACCAAATACAGGCACCCATACAGATTACTTTGCTTTTATCCAACTTCATGAGTAAAGGCTGTTACACAGTGTAAGGATAGTCACCATAGTCTTCACAATTAATGTGGTGGGAATCACATTGGATATTAAATTAAGACAAGCTTTTATGTTTTGTCTAAGCTTAATATATATTCAATGGCAACTGTAAAGGCATGCTTAATTACTCAAGAAAAAATATTTTAAATCGAAATAAATTTTTGCTAAACTAAACCACTTCTAAGACATCAAGACAAAATGCTTTTGCATGATTTGCATTAAAGACAAAAATGCACTGGTCACTTGAATTTCTCCTTTATCCAGTAAGATAGCATTCTACTGCATAGAAAACTGCATTTTCTTTACTATTTGTTGAGTTGATTATATTTTGTCCCACTTTTCTATGTAATCATATTCATATTCTATTTAAAGAATCTGGAAAACCTAACAAACTTTTCCACAGTAAAAGATCATTCTCTTTCTTTAGAAAAGATAAAAACTTCTCTCATTTTCTCACAGGTCATGCTTACAAAACATTGTTTTCTAAGACTTTTTTTTTGTTTTTCTTTTCTGGAGACTCTTCAGCTTGTCTGTATCTGAAGTTGCAATACCCAAAACTTGCATTAGATGAAGCCTCAACAATTTCAAATCAGGATAATTACGTCCCTTGTCTTCCATGTAATGTTCCTGATCATAAACTGCAGAATCACATTTGCCTCATTTTGCAACAGCTTCACATTGTTGAATCACTCTGTTTTTCCCTATGACCCTAAGTTTGTTTTCCAAGTCCTGCTCTAGTCAGTTATTCCAAAAAGCAGAAATACAGGGTGGATAATGCATTCATCACCTTCCACTTTCTAATATGGGGGCAAGGGGCCATCTGCTTTCACACATAATCCATGAGGGACAGGAACACGCCTCAACAAAATTCAAAATAGCTCAGTTACTGACCAAGGAGCTTGCTGGAGCTAGCCTACTCCACGTACCACTGCAGAGACAGCTCAGGGGAATGCTGGGACTGGCACAATATTTTACATTTTCCTCATGTTTTCTCCAGACTGAAAGGTGGACCCCATCATTCACCTGGAATACTGTTTAGAATCCTCTCCCAAAGACAGACACCCTTCCAGGAGGTTAACATCAAAAGACACAGTAAACAAAATAACACGACTTCTGTATAGCAGCATCTTACTTAGATCACATTCTAAAGAGGCAAGACCAGGGGTCAACTCATTGCAGAAAAGATTTTTACCCACAGGTTCTGCCTCACAGAACAACTTAACAGCCCACTTAGAGACACTCTGTGCCCTCCACCTTGCTAAAGCAACCTTAACCCTTCTGGCTGAAAAGGTAGTACTCTGTTGAACTGAATATTCCGCCTGCCTAAAGAAGAATGAACATAGCTCTTAAAGCTAATAGTAGCAGACATAAGATGGGGAACATTTCTGTGACAGCTTCCATATTTAACAAGAAAAGTAATGAACAATGAATAACAATTTCCTATATAGTGGTCTACTGTGGATTTTTCTTCCTGGAGTAATTAATAGCAAGCGAAAACCCTTCTCACACAGCAAACTAGGTGCTTACCACCCTTTGTTTCTTAGCAAACAACCCATATGTTTTCCGCATACTGATCACTTGGTAAGAGTTTATTTTTAACATAAACTCTGGTATAATATGAAAGTTCAACTGCTACCAATTGCCAGGCTTCCCTAGATTTAGGCAACAATATATTTTGGGAGTATGACTCAAGAAAGCATTCACATGAGCAAGTAAAGCAGGTGGCCAGGACCTACCACATAGCATCAGCTTCATAAGAACATGCTCAGAGAAGGTAAAATAGCTCTTAACTGTTTGGGGAGATGATCAGAGGGTGGAAGAAAAACTATTTGAAGGTAATAATTTATAATTATTACAACCAATAAAGCAAACTGCAGAGTCTAATGCCTCAGCATCATAGAGAGATATATTTTAAAAAACCACTACTCTTCTGACCAAAGTATTTATCACTGTGTTGCCAGTAAGTCTCAAAGAAACTCATTTACACATGGGGCCTCAGACATAAGTTTAAGTTATGCCTGCACCAAATAAACAGCCTACCTGTTTTTCCCTCAAAAGTATCTTACACAGCAGCACAGCTCATTTATTCACCCGATGTTTCAACTGCAATAGAAAAAGCAGTTGTTTGTTAGTCTGTTGGGAACGGAGATGTCCAAGCTACCTATAAAACTCTCGCTGTCTTATGCAGATTTATGCCAAGCAGCGAGTCCTGGGACTCGCACAGGCAGCCAGCACCCATTGCACTGAGGTACTGCAAGTTACACTGCGGCCAAAATCTCATATTCAGCTGGGATTCCTTAATCTCCTTCTTTAAGTGAATTAAGCAAAAGAGAAGAGGAAATTGAACAATGTTATTTCTGTCACTTGTTTGCTTAGCAGCAAGGCTTTGACCAAGTTAACTGTTATAAAAGCCAGGTAGTTTCAGAATAAAGTTTTTCATCTTTAGCCAGGGATTTGAGAAAAGAATCCTACCATCTTTACTCAAACATGCAATTCATCAAGTATTTTTAACCACTACTGCCTTGTGAATGGATTCTAGCTTATCTGATTATATGCTATAGAGCACATAACCAGAACTAAAGGTAGACCTAAAAGGAATAAAACTTTCCATCAATTCGCAAAGGGACTTGTGGATTTATTTTACTTGCAAGCAGATCCCATCTGATCTATCACTTAAAAATGTTCTCTAAATTTAACCACCTTTTAAAGAAAGCCATGGCTACAGAAACACTGTGACAGCTATAATTTACAAAGCACTAAATTACCAGAAATCCAAAAAAGGTTTTCTTTTGGGTGGTTTTTTTTTTTCTTGTTTGGTTGAAAGTTCTGTAACCTTTTAAGGTTCAAAGATAAGGGACTACCTCCTCCTCACTGAAAGCTACTTTCTTAGCATTCTCTTACTAATTCACCAAGCTATAAGCCATAAAACCACAGAACACTTTTGTTCCTTCTTTTGGTTGGGAAATAGTAACATGTAGCTGTAAGCAGCTGAGTGGAAATACATTAGCAGAGCTTTCCTGCAGTCCACATTATGATTGAGCTCTTATATATTTACTCATATGAACTGTACCACTGAGTGAGACCATCAATAAGAGTTAATTATATAAAGGTCCTACTAGACAGCACTAGACCAATTTTGAGGCTCATTTTTGTCCCAGATGATTCTGCTTCTTGAACCAGAAAAAAAATGCTTTAGAGATAATAACATTTACTTTATTCAGTGGCTTTAAAGATTGCTAAGCCTGGTTCAGGTTTTATATACAATCCTGAATATTAGCTAGACTCATATCATATTTTTGTTTCTGGACAAGCTACTTTCAGTGACATTTATAACATCATCATTCCACCTTGCAGAAAATGGGCTCTATTTTTGATGCATTGACAAATACGCAAATGATATATTTTCTTGTTACTTATCGACTCTAGATGCATAAAGTACAGGACCAACTCATATCTTGTTATCACCCCGTTTTCAGGGGATTCTTTTCTGATATCAAGTTTTTATCTTCCTCAAGGACTTGGATGCTTCAGCACATGAGGGGAGGATACAAGAACAGTGCCTCAGAAAAGAACAGTGCGATGGTTGTCCAGGTTAATGTAGGAACACCCTTTCAGCATATTCCCTTTTTCTAACAACAGTCCACCAAGCAATGGAAAGGTCAACACTGTTGCTTTTTATCAGAGAATAACTCTAGCTATTCTAGAGCAAGATGGTGTTGTGCCTCCAACCTAGCTACAGTTATAGTGCAGTTTAGGGAACACACTTTAGCAGTAAAAGAAAGACATCACAGGTGATGATTTGGTTATTGGACGAGCCTTTACTTGCAACATAATACTAAAGTGTTCATTGAGAGCAGCCCTGAGGAGAAGGACTCGGGGGTGTCGGTGGATGAGAAGCTCAACACGAGCAGGCAATGTGCGCTCGCAGCCCAGAAAGCCAACCGCATCCTGGGCTGCATCAAAAGAAGTGTGGCCAGCAGGTCAAGGGAGGTGATTCTGCCCCTCTACCCAGCTCTCATGAGATCCCGCCTGGAATACTCCGTCCAGCTTTGGAGTCCCCAACATTAGAAGGACATGGAGCAGGTAGAACTGGTCCAGAGGAGGGCCACGAAGATGATCCAAGGGCTGGAGCACCTATGCTATGAGGACCGGCTGAGAGAGTTGGGGTTGTTCAGCCTGGAGAAGAGAAGGCTCCGGGAAGTCCTAAGAGCAGCCTTCCAGTACCTAAAGGGGGCCTATAGGAGAGATGGGGAGGGACTCTTTATCAGGGACTGTAGTGATAGGACAAAGGGTAACGGTTTTAATCTGAAAGAGAGTAGATTTAGATTACGTATTAGGAAGAAGTTCTTTACTGTGAGGGTGGTGAGGCACTGGAACAGGTTGCCCAGAGAAGCTGTGGATGTCCCCTCCCTGGAAGTGCTCAAGGCCAGATTTGATGGGGCTTTGAGTGACCTGGTCTGGTGGGAGGTGTCCCTGCCCATGGCAGGGGGGTTGGAACTAGATGATCCTTAAGGTCCCTTCCAACCCAAACCATTCTATGATTCTATGATTTGATAGTTTATGTCTGAAATACCAATTTTCTTCTTTCACACCATGCCTTCGTTTTGTATTTGTAAGATTAAACCTTCAGTAATAAAAGCAGCATCAACTAACAAGCAAACATTAAGCGAAAGTGTCACAAATAATCCCCCACAGGTTTTATTGAACAGGAAAAACTGTTCAGGAACAGGAAAAAAAAATACCAGACCTTAGAAGTCACAAAAGATGGCTTCATACTGAGTGTGCTGACTCCATCAGCTTTCATTGGACTCTCTTCAACACTCAGGTCCAGTGTCAAATTCTGGTTTATAGTTGCATAGATACATGCAGAACTGCAGCTAGAAAGGTGTCTGGTGTAGCTGTGGGTCCCCTTGGTAGCAGGAAGGTCCTTCGATGGTCCTTCATATGGTTATTCACAAGATCAGGGAGCTGGCATTAAGGGATGGAAAGCTAGACAAAATTGCAGCATCCAAGGGGAGATAAAAACCACTGACTGTGGAGACCGGACTTTAAATCCATGTGAGCAGTCAATAAAAAAAACCACAGACCGCAGGCTTGGGAATACAACAATTCTCCGCAAGCTCAATTCACTTTTAAGACTGAATTATTCAGTAAACTTTTGTTTTTCCCCAGTAGTGTTTGTAAAAGCTGTCAAGGAATAGTTTGTCAAATTAGAATTAAAGTCAAATCAGAAGAAAAATGTATTTTCCTCCCGCTTTCTCTAGTTTTGAGGAAGCTTTCTTAAGATATACGAAAATAGCAGATGGCAAGCTACAGCAGTCAGAGTCCTCTTTATTAACAACATGAAGGGTATGAAGATCAAGAAAAAAATGTTTATCTACTATAAAGAGGTCATGAAAGTGATCCATCATCTGAAATAGCTTGTATTCATGTTACACTGTTTACAGTCTTCTGGGCAGTATCTTCTACTTTGAGCTTGCATCTCTTCCTCTTCCCTAGGCAGTAAAGCTTCGTCAGATGGCAACATGGGAAAAAACCAACTAAACAGAAAAATCCCACTGATGAGCTACAGTAGACTTAAAGTAGCTGTCTTGCTTTTTCTCATAAACTTTATTCAAACAAGTCAGTCATTATCTACACCCCTTCAACTCAATACATAAAACGTAGCTGAGCCCCAGTTGTATCGGGACATTGGCTGTCAGATGCATATTCCTAATCCTCTAATGCAGCACGGCTTCTAGTGACGCTTGATGATATCTAGCAGATTTTGACATACTTTTTTTCTGCTCAATACCAGACAGACATTTCGCTCTTCCTTCAGGACCTGCTGTGAGAAAGCAACCTACATACCATCATTCAGAAAACTCCATAATGACATTTTAATAATTCTGACATACAAGCATCTTACAGGCTCCTGCAGAGGAAAAAACAAAGCTTTGTACTATCCAGTGTTTAACACCGTTTTGATGCATTATGTTTCAAAAATCTGAACAGATGTCAATAAGTAAGTGACATGTGATTCCACATAAAAAGCCTTAAGATTTTATAAATACCGTAATGAAAATACACTACCATCCCTTCTCATGTTCCTTCATCACAGTGTCTAATACTGATCTCAAAATCTTTAAACACCTCTCTATTATTAGCTATCGAAGAACAGCTATTGAAGTTTTATAAGACATTCTCAAAAGGATTATATCACCTTTAGTTAACACTAAGCTGTTTCTGTATGACCTCTAGCAGTCAATGATGAGCAAAAAACCCAGATGGGGACATATCTATTTCCTAGCTACCCTCCCCTTAAAAGCATTCCTGAAACCTTCTGTGAAGAATAACTAATGCATCTCAAGAATAAAGCTGCCCAGAAAAGCACCACCACACAAAACCTCAGTAGTAGTTACCCACGTTCCCATTTCTTATATGTTCACCCAAGTGTTTTCTACTTTTCAACAGAATAAAAAGATATATGCTGTAAGAATAGACGGTAAAAACTATATGCATATGTGAGGAAGAGTGAGGCAGAAAGTCTGGCACAGCCAATAAGAGACTGATTTGATAGATGTATCAGTCTCTGATCCTACAACGGCATTTCCCCTCCCCTGCCTGGACTTCAGGTGACTCCTTTGGTGCAATGGCTTTCTTAAACCACAACAATGTCCTCCTTGATCTCTGCCTTTTCTTCCTAGTGTTTAATCACACAACAAAACCTTGTTTGTCATGTTGCATTTACTAAGTCTACTGCTCTACATGTTTCCTTGATTTCCTGAAATACACATGGCCTCTTTCTTCCCTTTTGTTAAAGAAAAAAGCATTAACAGGATGAGCTATATCCACATATTTGAGGCCAAATGTCATTCAAACAATTATAAATACATGACACAAATACTTGGTAAGTTCTTGTTGCAGCATAGCCATAATAAAAATTCTGATGCAAGTTGCCTTACTTTCTTCCAGAAAGGCATTCGTTTCATGAACGCCTTAGCTTTGAAGATGATTTCATTGCCAAGCAACCCTTGTGTTACTGCTAGAACACTGGGGAAAAGCTTTATTTCAAGAAAAGAAAGAAGAACGTGACAATTGATGATGACAGAACTGTTGTAGGTCAAACAGTTAAACTTATTCTGACTCCATGTGCAGCAGGCTTGGGGATTTTTTTTCTAACTTCTGAGTACACTATATTGTGTGAGGGCAGCTCTAAGCTAAACAGAAAAAAATAGACTTACGGTCAGTACAAGTTGTAACTCTCAAGATAAGGTTAACAGGAACGCCCCACTGCATTATGCAATGCCCTTCTAGGACCAAAGTTAATTAGTACGGCATTCACCAGGGATCTCAAACATCACACGATCCCCTGAACGGACAAAATCTGCAGCTGACACAAGAGTAAACTCATCACAACTAGGGGTGCCTGCAAGAACAGAAACATGCGATCGATGACAACAAAATGGCAGGTATAATCCAGTTTTCACAAAAAAACACAGGAAGGAAAAGTCGCATTTGCTTTGAGACACCGCAGATTACATTTACTGCTGTTATCTCCAGAACGAGAGACGGGTGTTTGCTTATGCAGTGCACTTAGTACCTGCTCCGAGCTTTTGAGAATAGATGCCTTTGTTTACCAGCAGTGATGTTCAAACAATTTCATGGTCTTTCCTCCACCAGACTGAAGAATTTCCAACCCTCACCACCTGCATTATAAACATCTCAGCACCTTCAAATTCCTGATATTTAAAAAATGAAGCAAGATATTTTAGTTATAGTAGAAAGATAAAGAAATTACCACTTGGTCAGCAGGCTGTCCAGAGTTCACTCTGCAGCAAGCTGGAATCCCAGGCTAGCACTGGGCTTGTGGTCCCACAGGATGAAATGCATTTCTCCAGTAAATGCATTAATATCACTTTGCAGTTGATATATTTGTCTATCCTGGACAGAGTACAGCTATTGAACAGCACAGCCACCTAGGTCAGGGCCAAACTACCAAAATATAGCCAAATAATCTGCCTAAATGAGTCACAATGCACAAATTGTAAAGTAATTCAAAATCTGGTCACACACAATCGTCTGGCTACTTGGACTGCACTTCACCGATGTCTCTGTCAGTGGTCTTTGACAGCTCCTCTGTCTTCCCTCTTCTTTATTACATATCACCAGCACTGGCCAGGACTTGATTTTGTGTTATAGATGAAAAAGTTTCTACCCCCAGAGAGTTTACGTACATGTGAATAACTCACTAGCCCTCTTGAAGCTGTTTTTCCCAGAAAGGGATTCTGGTATCTTTGTTTCTATGAAGTTCTTTAAATTTTAGCCCTTCTTCACTGAAGTAAGAACAGCAGCACTGCTGAAGCCTGGCCCTTAGTTTCAGAGAAAGAGCTGTGATTGACAGTACCTCTTCGGAGTTGTCTCTCTTCCCTCACTCCCCCCGTGCTTGGAGAAAGAAGCCAATCATGTTGGTATTTCCAGCACCAAGACAAATATTTAGGCAGCATTTATTGAGACTAGTAGGAAGTTTCCTCATGCTTAGATATGAAAAAATGTACTTACGTCATAAAAATCTCTGGGCTTCAAAAATATGACCTCAACATCTGTAACAGCTACACACCATTTTAGTATCTATTATTAATACCTAACAACAACAAGCCAGCGTGAAAGAGTTGCCTGTTTACTGATGGAATTACACCTGGCTTATACAATGATGTTTTACAAACATAATTTTTCTATTAAAAGTGAGGGAGAAAAAGTCATGCCTTTGAGACATAAGCAATGCTGCCAAGGCACGAGGAGACAAGAAGTTATACCAGTAAACAACTTTTGTTGTTAACATCCACTCCATTCGCAGAATACATCTTAATTTATTTCAGCGATACACTTTTTTTCTTAAAAAAAGAAAAAAGCTTCTACTAGAAAATGTTGCTGTCTACGCTATTTCTAGAACTGTTATGAGCAGTCTCTAAACGGTAGGCTGAACATCCACACCAGTCTGAACTTTCCAAGCTCATCATGGCCTCTGATATTTGCTTTAACTATTATAAAAGGGAGAGAGAGAAAAAAAAATGAAGTTAAATGGAGCAGCCAGTTCTCAGCTTTTCCCCTCATGACACCCACCAGCCTCCCTGCCTGCAAATCCAGAAAGCGAAGCAGCACCTTACAAATTTCCTACTTGTCAGGATAAACATGCTTAATGGCAGACAGCTTCTCAGCCTCCACCTCCTCCAGGGAAGGCTCTCCTGCCTTCCCCTAATGCTATGGCCGGGTCTCAGCTGCCCGAGAGATTCCTTATTGGTGCTTTAACTCTTTCTAACCCATCGACCAGGCTGAAATACGAACCCCCTGAATAATGCCATTCTGCCCAGAATAAATTTCTAACATTTTCCCCTCTGCTAGGCTCCTGACAATGAGGGCACGCATTATTTATAGAGAGTAATTTCAAGACAATTAGCTGAGTAAACGGCATAATTTCTGAATAGGAGTAGGCAGTGAGACACAAAAAAGCGTACGGTATTTAAACAAACAGTTTGTTAACACTGAACGCGGAGCAGCCCAGAGGAGGTTTGGGCCTGGCTAGTGATGGAGGGGGGCGGACGACGAGGAGCTGCCCATCATGACCCGCGTCCGGGACCGTCCTTCACCAGACCCTGCGCCGCTCCTCAAGTTTTCCTCCCCGCCTGTTTTCAGACCCGGCCGAGCATCCCGGCGGCTCGGGGAGGAGCGGGGGGGTGTT
>VYZM01012500.1:438200-469389 GCA_013398915.1 Dromas ardeola
AGGATGATCAGAGGGCTGGAGCACCTCTCCTACGAAGACAGACTGAGAGAGTTGGGGTTGTTCAGTCTGGAGAAGAGAAGGCTCTGAGGAGACCTCATTGTGGCCTACTAGTATCTTAAGGGGGCCTACAAGAAAGCTGGTGAGGGACTTTTTAGGATGTCGGGTAATGGTAGGACCAGGAGGAATGGATTAAAACTAGAGATGGGTCAGTTCAGAATGGATGTTAGGAAGAAGTTCTTCACCATGAGGGTGGTGAGACACTGGAACAGGTTGCCCGGAGAGGTGGTGGGAGCCCCAGCCCTGGAATTTTTTAAGGCCAGGCTGGATGGGGCTCTGAGCAACCTGATCTAGTGGGAGGTGTCCCTGCCCGTGGCACGGGGGTTGGAACTAGATGATCTTTAAGGTCCCTTCCAACCCTGACAATTCCATGATTCTATGATTCTAAATATTTATCTTTTTTTAATCGCTTCTTGTAAACCAGTCCTCATCGTTCCTACCCATGTTAATTTGTGCCTGGTTTCTCCATTTGTTTTCTAGGTTGTGTGTGTATATATATCGGTGTTTCAGATGTTTTTTCATCTGGGTGTTCCCACTCCATTTCTCAAGCAGCATCTCATTTTATTTACTGCCCATATTTCTAGTACGTTTAACTCATCTGTGTTTTACTTCCCAGACCTCAACAGTGTGGTTTGTTTTCTCCTCACATTTAGTGTAATTTCAGAATGTAATTGTATTGCTGTTTAATCAATCAATATATGATGTTTGACCCTCTTACACACAGATTATCTCATTGGGCATCTGGACACAGCTATATGAAGTTCTGTTTAGAGTTCTCTTTTCAAACTTTCTCCCTACTTTGTAATTGCAAGAGGTTCATGTCTATAAACTTAATGGTTTCACTAATATGTATTAAGATATTACAGAAGGTGTTTCTCACATATATCAAATTATATAAATACAACTTGTAATTCAGTAAGAATTATCCTACTATAATATATAGAAGGAAATGTACAATGCTAATTAGAAAACGATCAATGAGACCAACAGTCTTATGATCTTCTGTTTCCACTTGTAGCAGATGTTTTACCCATTTAAAAGAGAAGTTTCTTTCTTTATTTTTTTTTTCCTAGAGAAGTTTAATGGATAAAACTAATGCCTAGTTATTCTATCTTTTTTTGGGAAGCTACCATAAATAGGGTGATGCCAAGTGTTCATTATGCTGAAGTCTCTCTGTACAGCATAAAGGAAGGGAGTGTTTCCTGAGCGGCTACAGGGAAATAAAGCAAGTATTGAGCTGGTTGCCACTGAGCACTATTCTATTCCCCATAGTAGGGCTGATGTAGGATACGTAGCAGTGGCATTATGGCAATTCTTACCTGCTGAAAAGAGCTTTTAGGTCCATTAGCAACCAAATACAATAGAATACAGACCTGGTATCGTTTAAAAAAAAAATACGGAAAGCTCTCAGCAGAAAATTCTCTTATCAGTACTATTTTTTGAAGCTTTACCAATCTTCTTGGAGTAGTATAAGACACAAATCAAAACTAATAGCTCCAATTTTGTTTAATTCTATGATTGTCCTCTCTTCTGAAGTAGATCATGCCATCAGGAAAGGTTCCCATTTCTGCAGATGCCACTAAGGCAACCATGGTAACAGAAGTATAACTTAAACTTTTTCTCTCCTTTTTTTTGAATTTGATAAATATTAATCATGATTAATGATTCAAAACAAAAATTTTCTCCATCCAAGTCAAGGACTGTGAGATAAATCATCATGTTTAATGACAAAAATGAGTATTGGACTGGAAAACAGAGACCAGAAATTAGGCTTAGCTGGTAAACAGAAAGGTGAGGGGTTGACCTGTTTTTTTTGCATTTGATTTGTTTGTTCTAAATTTGTAGCTGTTCCACAAAGAAGGAGAGGTGAAACCTCCTGGTGCAGCAGGCACGAGCAGGAAGCCTATCGCTTGTGCTGCTCAGGAGATGCAGAACAGGCAGCCAAGCCTCTGAAGAGAGAGACATCACTCGTGTTCCTGAGGACCAAAGAGCACCAAGCAGATTTGCTGTCACTCGGAAATTAGAGCTCAGAAGCCTGGGATTTTGAGGACTTGGCTACAGGGACATAGTAGACAGGAAAAGTTGTGGATATGCCTTGTTATACCTTTGTTGTAAGACGTTATAGTTCTATTTTTTATTACGGTAAAATTTGCCTTTTTTTCTGGATTTAAAAGCCTTTTGATGTTCTTTGGAGACTTCGCTGTAGAAAGAGATAAAAGTAGATCTGTCTAAATGCTTTGGCTGTCTTGGGGTCCCATCAGATGCTCATTGCTTTTTTTTTTTTGAGGGTTCATAATTTGGTAAGCCTGCCTGAGAAAGCATAATTTGCCACTGACAGTAGGGCTGTGGCTAAGCAGGAAAGAGAAAGCTTGGCCATCATGGCTTCAGCTAGTAAGGAAAACCCGTCACCTTGGCTCTTTCCTATGCAGCAGCACCACTGTTCCCGCCAGCTTCTGTTAACTGCAGAAGGTGTAACATTTTTATATCTGCTCTCATTCTCAAGTTAATGTCTTGTTCCTGCCTACCTTATTCATTCTCTACCTGTCTCTTGTTCTGTTGTCGTTACATTATAAAGAGTGATTTGACTAGTCAAGATGATTTCTTTCACACCGCTGCTATGAGCTAGCGATGATAAAATAGCTAAAAGCAGCGCCCAAAATAGCAGTGCACAGGTATAGGTTCGCCAGAGCGATTTGATAGTAATTACTGTATCTGTCCTTCTGTGGTGTAGTGTTACAAGTGAGACCCAGCACTGTGAACAAAAACTGCTCTTTCTTTGCTCTGTTTTTCTTCCTTCTTTTCTGTTTTTCTTGGGAGCTGGAAACCAGAACAGATAATAGCAACAGAACCAGCAACACCTTCAGCCACCTCAACTTCTTTTCCTTCCGAAATTGAGGGGAAGCAATTTTTCACCTTCATGAACATCTAAAATTCAATCTCGGGATTCGCTTCTCATTCTGAAGGCTCTGTGTACCGAGAGAAGAAGGAACAGAAAATTTGTTAAAATGAAGTCTTGGGATTTGACATTTTCAGTGGTTTGGCTGTTTTACCTCCTTTTTTCTGTACCCCTCTTATGAGGAGGATTTCCAGCGGTAGTTGTTGCCATGGCACTAAGCAGGACGAGGTGTCTACTCCAATCTTAAAACTATGTTTATGGTCATTTTGCGAAAAATTATCTCTTCTGACAAGTCAAGCTTGTTTACGCAGAATTAATACAGCACCATTTCTCTTATTCCAAAGTGAAGAGAGGCTCCTAACGTCACTCCCCATGTGTCAAGGCAAATGTGGGCTTCAGCAAGTGCTGGAAAAGCCTTAGAATTAGCTCTGTCCTTCCACTCCCTCGTTAGCTGTTCAAATGAACAACCGCTTCACGCCCTGCCGAGCAGCTGATTGGCCTTGGAGGGAAGAAGCATCTGAAGCAGTATTAATGTTTCATTCAAAATCATGAGAGCTAGGGAGGAGGGGAGGGGAATTGGGGAATTCAAAACCCCAAATCAGTACTGCCTTTTATTTTGCCAGGCCCTTTTCTCTTGAGCAGCATCCCTAATTGTCTCCCACACCGGATTTCCTCTCAGGATGGTCTTGCTGACTTTGTGAGATGTTTTTGCCAAGGGTAAACTTAACAGTGTACAGAAAGGAGTTCAGCCCTCTCCTGTCCCTTTGCTTTTCTCTCTCCGTTCTCCATTTCTTCTCGCCAGCTCTATTAACAGTATTTAGTATGACGTATGCTGTATAAGAGATGCAGGAGGAAAGAAGCTCTGCAGTCCCTCCATCCTCTGCTATGTTCCCTTTGCAAATCATCATTACTGCACCAAGACCTAATATGTTTACCATGTAAAAATCCCTTTTTATTTTCTCAGTAAGCAAAGCAGATAAGAAAGCTGTAAAATTAGTGCCTTAAAATGAGCAAACTAGATATAATAAACCAATCAGTAAAGGAGTGTAGTAGAATGCATGACAGCCAGAACAGCAGCTGCATCTGGGAAATACACAAGTCCATGGAATCCAACAGTATAAAGTGTCCAAAGTTGTAAAAGAGGAGCAATTCTTGCTTTTTTGTAGCAGTTTGAACCATGGTTGGCAGCCTTTCCTGTGTATTTATTGCAATCACAACATCATTGATGTTAAAAGAAACGTCACCTCAAAGTGGTGGTGTGGTTTAACCCCAGCTGGCAGCCAAGCACCACGCAGCCGCTCGCTCACTCCCCTCATGGCAGGATGGGGAAGAGAATCGCAACGGTAAAAGTGAGAAAACTCATGGGTTGAGATAAAGACAGTTTAATAGCTAAAGCAAAAGCCGTACGCACAAGCAAAGTGAAACAAGGAATTCATTCACTGCTTCCCATGGGCAGGCTGGTGTTCAGCCATCTCCAGGAAAGCAGGGCTCCATCACGCGTAATGGTTACTTAGGAGACAAACACTATCACTCTGAATGTCTCCCCCTTCTTCTTCCCTCACCTTTATATACTGCGCATGACATCATATGGCGTGGAGTATCCCTGTGGTTGGTTGGGGTCAGCTGTCCCGGCCGTATCCCCTCCCAACTTCTTGTGCCCTCCCAGCCTGCTCTCTGGCGGGACGGTATGAGGAGCAGAAAAGGCCTTGACTGCTTTGCAACAACTGAAGACACCAGTACGCTATCAACACCATTCTCATGCCACATCCAAAACATAGCCCCACACCAGCTGCTAGCAAGAAAGTCAATTCTATCACAGATGAAACCATGACAAGTGGGTATTCACATAAGATCTTGGATTCATTGTAAATAGTATAGCACATGCCAGGGTCATTAAGTCTGGAAATGTTGCTAATAAATAATATATTTTTCTTAGGACAAGAGTAGAATAAATGTTAGATGCGTAAGTGTTACATAACTAACCCTTGATTAACAAGGAATGACCCCTTTTACAATGGTTCAAGCACCACTGTCCCCAGTAAATGACATCAAATAGGTGCTACGTCCTTCAGTACTTCCAAGATAAATATTAATGTTGAGTTTTAAAACCCAAATGTTGGTTTTCTTTTACCTATTAGATAGTCTTTGGAAAAAAAGAAGGGAACAAAAGCAAGCTTTTACAGAGTATTTCCTGACTCAGCAATTGGATGAAACGAATGATGCTGACAGGCTGGGTTCAAGATGAAGGGAGGACTTAGGCCCAGCTAAGGAGGACTGTGAACATACAAAACAGCATAGGAGATGTCTGGCTGCAAATCCTGTGAATCAAATATTATTCTACAATATCAGAACACAACCTTGTTTGATTCAGAGATGTTTGGAGACAGTAGTATGGCTTAGTTGACTGGAACAGATTACTAGCCAGGGGCTGTGAAAACTCAGGCTCTTTTCTTAATTGTGGGACACTTGGGGTGTCATCTTGGGGAAATCTCTCAGTGCTGCTTTTCCCCTGCCCTTTCGGTTGCCTTTTCAGTACTGATATGCAGTTAAAATTCCAGCTAATCCCTTGTCTGTAATCAGCAGAGAAAGCAGGGCATGTCTCAAGCGTGATGTCAGAAAAGCACTACACAGAAAACTGCCTAAAAAACTGCCACGAGAAAACATTAGGCCCAGGGACTTAGGTGGAAAGTAGTCTTCCTGAATATGGCACACGCTGTTTTCATAGTGAACAGGCATCAAGAGTCTGTGCTTTGTTGGGGCCTCTCAGCACTTTACTCTTATAAATAATAAACAGAATATATTTTCCTCCTGTGTAGGTTAGCAAATAGAAATGTGCCTCTGTTATCAGCAAGGAAGCCATAATTGAGAGGCAGAGATTTGATGGAATTCACATTCAAATGGGAATAAATAAAAGCATAAGGAGGATTTCAAACCCTCTATTTCTGTGCTGGGCTTAATCTGAATGTTTAGCTGTGGAATTTATTCATGATATCTGTTTGCAAGCTTGGATTTATGTTTTCAGACCTAAATCCCAGCCCACACTCTAGCCTGCATCTGACTGCGCAACAGTACTAACAGGGTAACTTTTAGTTATCTTTTGCATTTTGCCGGTTACTGCCTCTTTATATATAAGAGTTTCAAACATTTACTTTCATGGCCTGGGTTGGATTGCAAATACATATCTCAGCATGATGCCATTTGAAACCGAAACTGAAAGGACTACTATAAAGGTAATCCTCTTCCCATTATTGCAGCAGAAATGCACAATACAAAGTATGTTTCTTGGAGGGAGAGGCGTTTTTAACATGCTCCCATTCTCCAGTTTGCCCCATACACACACACGCATATGCATGCTTGGGATTAAAGAGTATATTTTTACAGACTCAATTTACTTGTTGTTAAAGATATATATTTGTCTATTAATTTGTCGTATCCCTCAACACATGTTTTGCTCGTGTAAGAAACTTATAAAACAAACCATGCACCCTGTGCGTGCAAGTCCTCCAAAGAAATTGTTTACCAGTGCCGTAACTCTACTCAGCAGCATGCTGACAGCCCCACTTTCACAAGTCTGGAAGTTTGGAACATGCAGCTCTTCAGAGTGCACGGTCCTTTTCCCTTCTTCTTCCTTTTCCCTTTCCCCTTTTCTTCCTTTTTGACACTTTTTTTCTTAAGTGAACATAACCTTATCCTTACGAGTGAACCGTTTTCTGTTTTCTTAATGTTTGTATTTTAGTCATTCAAAAACTATTCTCTTTTCTGACATTCATCTGATTTTCTCTAATTTTGGGGCAAAACTTAATCATGCTGTAAATCAGATTTCAAAAGCTGCTAAACCAGAGCCACTAAATCTGACCTCATGACTTCTGTAGTACTACTTTCACTCAAAATAATCTTGGAGAGTAAAATTTTGAAAGAAACGTACACGAGTGGAACTACTCATACCCCACTGAAACTGAGTGGGAATTTGATATATAAGCCCTTCATGTATTTCTGAAAATCCGAGCCTTATAATTTATGGTTGCATAAATAAGAAATGACTGTTTCTATTCAAAATACTTATCCCAGTATTATAATGATCCATTTTGAATGGTCTCATCTCATTTATTCCATTTTGTGTTACTTGAATAATAAATGTATGCTATAAAAAGAAATTAAGAAATTCTTCCTTAAAAATATAAGAATGTGATCAATTTTCCCCTCAGTGCTATGCACTGTCAGCAAAAGTTAGAAATTCACAGTGTGAAAAGTAATCTTCGCTAACATAGTGAGGCAAATATAGGTTGTTAAATGTCGACCCAAGGGTGGGAATAGTGTTAATTTAAAGGAAATAGGATCACAGACACTTCTTGAGAGAAGGATATATACAAGCACCTGATTCTAAAAAGAAGATTTAAAATAATGTCAACGTAATATGGTTTTATGTCTATTTTTTCATAATGTAGTCAAACTATTGTAAGTGTGATTTTTTATTTTTATTCTATTTTAAATCTCATTTTCTTTGTTTATTTTTGGGGGCCATGTGAGACCAGGCTAAGTAGTGGAAACTGGTGGGTACCTTATCTACGTAGGTGTGTTGAATGACAAATAAAAAAGTACTGAGTGTTCAAAAAAATTATCCTGAAGTCGTTCAGCTGAAGAAGCCAAAAAATTAGCAAATCCCATCAGCACATTCCAGTTAGCAAGGGAAGTGGGTTGTAGCTGTCTCTGGGGAGCTGAGAAGAAACCCATATTACTATTTTTAGAGACCAGAAGGTGGCAAAACAGTGGTTAGAAATTTACCGTCAGTTTACTCTATTACGTATGTTTGGTTTTCCCTTAGAAGTAGCGGAATTCTTGGAGTTCTTCAAAACCCAAGGAAGTCCCCAGATCTGAGAGCAATCCAGCTGAGCAGTTCTTGAGGGAGGAGAGATGACATGAAAGCTGTGGCTCAGTGTTTCCACCCTGTTTTCTTAATTACCCCACTGCTGTGGTATTACGGTTTCTGGGAACAAGGGGCTGCTGCCAACATTTTCTTCTTTAGAGTCTCATTGTAATTCTGAATGGGAGTTGTTCTCCCCTTGGAAGATGCCTGAGGAAGAGCAGCCACAAGTCTGCAAGAAGAATGTTGCAAAGTTGATGGTCCCTTCTCTACGTCCCATTTGTTTATGCACACCCATCTGCAGACATGAGCATGTAACATGGAGGGTACATCAGTGGTTATAATTGAAGTAGTCTTAAAAAAAAACTGTGTCGTATACCATGATTATAATTTCTCTCTCTGGTAAGGTTGTTTATCCTCTTTTTCTTATTTATTGCTTGAGTGAACCTAATTCATTTGAAATTATGTTTTGGTAGAAGTAAGATACTGTGCAACTGGTGGTATTTCACTGCAGAATAACCCCTGAAGGGATTTGTAATCCCCTGGTACTAACATCATCTAATAGTGAGCCAAATTGAATAATAAGCTCAGTGCTATGAGCACAGCTTCATATTCAGCCTCATTCTGTTTTAGTTAGCATTGCCTAGTAATTAATTATTATTCCGTATTTATGCTATCAATGACATCCAGAGGCTGGCCTAAACATGCTGGAGCCACTGGCAGCAGCAGCAATATACCTCCATGCAGACGTTTTGTTCTCTCTCTATAAATGTGTGCTGTAGACTGTCTCTTAGAAGATTTGTTACCAAGTCTTCCCTGTAGCTAAACACAACAAGAGAGTACATGCTGGACATCAGTCAAAGACGCACAGTGACACATAGCTTACTAATTACTATTAATGTTTACAGGATTTGGAATGTCCTAATTGATTTTGGCACTGAAAGTGCAGTCTGTTAAATTGCTTGTCACCTTTGTTTCATCCTAGGTCTCATTGAGAATCTCATATGCAATTAACTGTAATTGCTATACTGTATTTATTCTAAAGTGCACAATACATTGCTATTTTGTTGTTGGGATCTCAAAATTGGGGAGTTAAGTGCTTACAGAAATACAATTCAAAATAAGGGGATCTTTGTGGTGAGGGTGTTTTTTTTTCCAGAGTGGAAAAATACGAAGATTTTAACATAGTTCATGTTCCAAACTCATAGTCCTCTTGTACTTAAAGTCTCACTAACTTCAGGGAGACTAACTTACGTTACCAACTCATGTGGCCCAACGAGAGGAGATTGATTTGCTGCACACCATTCTGGTTAAAGGACTGAATGTCCCTGCTGTGATGCTTGTGAAGCAACGGTGAAGCTTGTGCCCGTTGCCAGTTGAAGGCACGCAGCAGGCAAGCCTCCTAACCGCAGGAGGACTCTGCGTCCACATTGCCGAACTCTGGAGTCTGGCTTCAGCCTTGGTCCCACCTGGAGGAAAACTACTTCAGACACACCCACCAGCGGTGTGTCTCACTGAAGTGAGTACCGCCGGGCTCCAAGTATAGATACAAGGCAAATCTGCACCAAAAAGAATCCTTCTCCCTCCCCTGCCAATGCTAAACCACTTAATATGGGCATGTTATTTAGGAAGACTGGGGGTAAGGATGCCAAAACAAATTGTTACGCCATCTGTAAGATGGGGCAATTGTTTTCTGCATATAGAATTGTACGGTAATTCTTGAAAGGCACATATTCCCTCCACATATTCTGGTTACAAGGTGGAAGAAGCACTGACTTGCTCACATGAATTCATCTGCCAGTTTAGCCTGGCAGTATTTTCTGTTTAAACAGCCAAAGCTCCAGAATTAACATGGACTGTCTAGAAAGCTCAATAAAAGGAGAAGCTTTGCCAAGAAGCAGACTAGGACAGTAAACATGTGAAGCCCTTCCTATAGATAAAGGACAGGAATCTGCGAAATTTTCCTTCATGGGAATGGAGATCTACATTGTTTCCTGATACCACTCAGGGTTTGGATGTTGAAGCACAGGTCTGTTTATCAAGTTTAGACTGGCAGCACCTGCTCTTTTCATTTCATGGTGGATTGTTCAAGGAACAGCTATTCATGTTTCCTTGCTGTCCTTGTTAAAGCAAAGCATACTCTTTAGTTCCTCATATTAAGAAACCAGCTGTTCTAATTTTTCTGGAGAAAATAATTTCAGGAGATAAGATACAGATCTAGCTAAATTAACTTAATTAAAGAAAATGCAAATCCAGTAGAATGAGAGTGTAGATTCTACTTGCTGCAAGCACAAAGTCTCTCCAAGAGTCTGGGTATGACAAATAATGACAACAATCGTACATCTAAAACACTAGAAATATCTTCTCTCAGAATGCAGGATGAAAACAGACTATTTGATTTGAATTTGTTTTACCTACTCCAAGAGGAAAGACAAGCCATGGGCTAATTTCCAGCACATTCGAACTATTTTAGAGCTTACTTTTAATCAAATTAATTATTTTGCTATTCTCCATTCAGTTAATTATCAGTTCTTATATAATATGTAAAATGGTGTTTTCATAATAAAAGATTACTGCAGAGTTTGCTTTAGAAGAAAGCACAGCAAGGTTGAAATCTGCAGAATTCCACGTTAAAAGAGGCTATTGATAGCAATTACATGTACATGTATGTATCACAAGAAGGTGGGATATATTACATGGGGTGTGGAAGACTACCGCAAATCTTTACTGTAGGAATCTTTTAGGATTGTACATAAATACCATTGCTTGGATTTTCTCCTTAGATCTTCCAACACTGTTATATTTATCAAAACCTATGTTTCGTGTTTCTATTACAGCTGTTGATCGTAATTGCTTTTTGTGGTTTTCAGGCTTCTGAGATCTACTCTGAAAAAAAAGTTCTTTTTCTTTACAACCTAAGAATTGATGCTTAGCAATCCCTTTATGCTGCAGAGTATGGTGACACGGCTTTTCTGTACCACTCTCTTTCTGCAAAAGTCTGTTCCTGGTGTCAGTTGGTACTTACATGTGGTGGCAATATGCCTGCTGTCTCCCAGAAAGCAGGTGCATTTGGAGAGATGACAGCTTTCTCAGAACTCCATTATTTAACTAACTCAGTTATAACTAGATTATTTGAAAAAGGCACACCATCTGTTTAGTGGTCAAAATCTTGCTTGTGTGCTAAGCAATGCTTAGTACATCCTTCTATTTAGAAGGATGCATCCCTTCTAGAATGCATCCCTTCTATTTAGTTGCAGGCTGTTTCACTAGAAGCGACTGGAAAGTTGCTAGACTCAAAATTAGAAGTGAGAAGATCCAGGTTCCATTCTGAACTTTTCAACTTGCTTACCTAATTTCACCTTGAGCAACTGTGCTGCATCTTGGTTTCTGTTGCCTACTTGTAAAATACATTTAAATAACTTTGACATTTATAGAAGGGAAGAAGCTACTTAGTGATAAACGGTTTAATCATTGTGATAATTTAACAGCTTTGTTCTACAACCTACTTGGTAATGTGGATAGAAAAACACTACAAACAACTCTTCAAATATCCATTAGGGTTTCTAAACACATTTGTTGCACTGTTTACATTCCATTGACATTTGTCAGAACCAGATTTACTCCCAATGGTTTTAACTGTGTATGTCCAGACACTCTGAGAGAAACCATGCAAAATTTTAATGCTTTCTAGCAGCTTTCATGAATAACCCTTGATTTTTAAAAAAAATTAATTTACTCATCCTGTCAACAATGGCAACGTTGCTTATTAGTTAAATAAGGCCAGAAGGCTGTTGTTTGTCTCAGATGTATAGCAAAGGTCACTATGCTGGTAAATAAAGGAAAAAATCTGAAAAAAGATAGCTTGCAAATTTCTTAAAAATCTTTTAAATTACATCTTTCAAAAATCTGAATTTGCATTTCTTTTCCCATTCATATGATATTTGAAATTACTGGAGGAAAATATTTATTTTGAATGGACCTTCTTGTCGTCATCCAAGAGGGTGGGAGGCACACTGTCAGTTGATAGACAGCAATGATGAATACATTGTGTATCACAGAGGTAGTCTGAAGACTTTGACAAGAAATATGTCTGATGACCACTTATCTTAATAGCTCCTGAATAGTTACCCTCCTGGGCATACACTAAGCCTGCATCTCTATCTGCTAGGGAAAATGAGGGTATCCTAGGCGCACAGAGGATATCTTTTTGTAATTCTCAGGTCACTGTGATGAGTCATCAGCTGATGACTTTTTCATAGAATAGAATCATTTAGGTTGGAAAAGACCCTTAAGATCATCGAGTCCAACCCTTAACCTAACACTGCCAAGTCCACCACTAAACCACGTCCCGAAGTGCCACATCTACACATCTTTTAAATACCTCCAAGGATGGTGACTCAGTACCTGTATGATCAAGGAGGAAAGCTTGCATTTGGCAATGCTTTCTCACACAACTCAGACAAAACGGACTGCGGTCGTACAGTAAACTGTGGCTCCAGCCTTACAGATCTGAGTTGTTGTCCCCCTCAAATATCTGTTTTGCTTATCAGAACTTAGTAATTTTTTTAAAAAACACCAAATCCCTCGAGGAAGCATCATTTATTAAGCTTATGTCAATGGTCACTTTCTATGAATTTAATATATACTTCAGAATCTTAGCTTGCCATCCAGGCTGATATATCTTAGACTTGGGATGTACATGTGTGAGTGTGTGTATCGGAGGGGAGGGATGGAGTGAGGGAGAAGAACAGAAAGCAAAGGAGAAACCTTTGAACACACAAAACAATGTAAATCTGCCTGAGTCTGCAGTGTTTGAAAAATGGAGTGTATGAACTGCTCCTATTCATTATCATTGAAGGAAGTAGATCAAAAACCTTCAGGACGCTTTTAAAATATTAACTGTTAATTTTTTAATTGCTGAACATTTTTAGATGCATTGAAGTAACATGCTTCTTCACAGTGGTTGATACCAGTAAATAGGGTTCAACAGGCAGTCATTGCTGTAAATGACTTCTTGTATGAAACCTAAAAGAATCATAGAGCTTCTGTTCCTTTCACTGACCTTAAAGTCTCTGGTGCTCACCAGTGGATGTTTCCTTATTTGTGCAAAAAGGCTCACAGTGTTTCTTAAAATATCTAAAATAAAAACACTTCCTGCTTTTCTTAGGTGCAAAATGCACCATGAGGCGCCTTGCAGCTTTTGAAACCTCCAGACAGATGCAAAGCTAATGTATTCGGTTAAGTTACTATCAGCCTTAAAACCCTGAAATGCTGAAGCATTAATATCTTGACCTTTCTGTCAAGATGAATGAAAAACAAATTAACTTCTGACTCAGCAGGCTTTTCTGAAGGATTGTGTTTGTTAGAAAATGTCCCTCTTTTTACATATAGGTGTAATGGCAAAAATAAGCTGTTTTCCATAAAAGCCAAAACATCTTAATCCCCACAGTTGCCACAATTTCTAGGCTTAATGAACTAGTTATTGATACTGTCCTTTGGCATTTATATATTATATTCTGATTGTTTCTATTGCATACAGCCATGGGTACTGTTGACGGGAAGGTACAAGAGGGACTGGCAAATTTAGAAGTTAACAGCACATAGGGTTATATCCAGCTTTCATCTTTGTCCCTTGTCCCCCATCTTTCTCCTCCTAAAGATTTGTTTTGCCTATGAATCCAACAGATTCTCAGAAACTGACATTTCACAGTAACTGATTTGTTGCGCGTGCCCCTTTGACCGTGTGGTAGGGCAGGCTTCTCCAGGTATAACTCAGGTATAACTCTGCTCAATTTTACTCATGGAATTTAAGGACATGTTAATACATTACTGACAACAGTTCCCATCACACCTGTGACTCACTGACATCTGAATTTCAGAGAGTGGCAATCCCACGGTTACTTCACTGCTCGGATAGTAAATGAATGCTAAAATGCTCTATCGTTTTCTTGATTTTTTCCTTTTTTTTATTCTACTATAGCTCAATAAAAGTGCTTAGGTCAGCAGCTGTAGAGAGTAAAGCCCCGAATTTATCCCCACAGTCAACTAGCTTGCTAGTTAGTGCGAAAGCCAGATATTTGGACGCCTCCTGCATGTTATGGAATAAGAATACTGACAAGCCTCAAAAAGTTGGGCATGAAGATCATTACTATCCTTCTCAATATCAAAATGTCAATGCACTCATTTCTGTAACCCAGTGCGCAGTTTGGGCACACTCACTGAAACAACAGGATTAGACTCTACTGCTTTCTTCTCAGTAACAAATATTGATTGGGGTGGGTCCATTAATCTGGGATGGGTGGGCATCTGTCACTACTACACGGTGTTTAACGTTTGCTTTGTTGGTCATAATTACAGTATATCAGCTTTCCTCTCCATAAAACTAGTTAAATACAAGAAGAAAAACCCCCTCAAGCTTTCCAGTTTCAATTTTACATTCACAACTAAGTACAACACGAAATTGTGTAGTTCATAAGAAAACTTCAAAGAGTTGTTGCTACTAGTTCTTTTTACAGATTCCTTTTAATATAAGGAATGTCTTGCACGACTGTACAATTACACCCAGGAAAGCAGAAATTCAGATATGTTCAATTCTTACACAAAGCATACATTATTTAGTATATGCTTTGCAAAAATAAGCAAGTTGAAGCTCTCCTTTGTATTTGGATTTTCCAAAATTAGGAAGACTTCCAAGAGCATCTCAGCTTTAAAATAATTCCTTCTCAGGAATCAAAAAGTAGAAGACCAGTCTGAATGATAATTTTTTATCAAATCTGTTTCTCAATTCTATTCTTTAGCCGTTACCTTTTTAAGCTGTTGCACTTTGGATTTCTCCTGATTTTCTGCTCTTAGTTTCTCTGTTTTCTTGTCTGTTCTGCAATTTTCTCTTAGACAGTATTTTAGACAGACGGGATTTCCAGAACTACCCCCTAGTAACAGTCTGTAGAAGCCTTGACCTTGTTTCTTTTGCTCTCTGCAGAAAGAGAGGAGTGTGGATGGGAAAGAAGTCGATTCTGTATATTTTTTCTAGCAGTAAATTAATTGTAAACTTGATGTGACGGTAAATTACTAATTCATTATCTTTCCTAGTGGTGAATATCCCCGTCAATAAGACCTACATCACACCCTAATACATATGGATCAGGGCAAAAAGCTTCATTTTATAAAATGGGAACCGTAAGTTCACAAAGAACAACAGATATTCAACACATTCACTGTGGCTCATTTTCTGAAATACTTTTTTTTTAAGAAGTCAGTGTGAGCATTACAGTGCATCTGGCTCTTCATCTGAGAAGGATAAATGCTTTCGAAGATGTCTTTAACTCCAAAAAGAATAATCAGGCTATTTAATGAGTTTAAGATGCTAGTAGTTTGGGATAGTTTACTTTTCAGAAAGAATAATGTGTAACAAATCCAGGACAGTCAGTTAATACGAAGAAGTCCCAACCAGAGCAGTTTGAGAATATTATAAACTATCTTTCTAGTCTAGATATTATGTAGGCACGAGAGTGCAGTCATTTAGGGAAAAAAAAATAAAGACCAGCTAAACTGAAAACCAGATATAAACATCTCATTAGGTTCATGAAGGTCAAGGTAAGCAATAAATTACATCTTCATCCATATCAATCTATGCAGGCAACTTTCCTGAAGTCCCTTGTGAGGTTTCAATAATTATGGCAACCTTTTTATGATCTGCCAGCGTACCGAAAGCAAATAAATTTTGGCTCTTCCTTGAATGTAAAGCGAAGACTGTAAATATTGAAACACTGTGATGTGCCAAACTCCCATAATATAGGCTTAGAGTAGTTGATTCTAAAAAGGAAGCTAATGAAATAATTGACCTCATTTCCATTCCAAGCAATCTGACTTTAAAGAGAAGATTGCACTTTTTATTCTACCTAAATTGCCCAGAAGAGTAATACTGTCTTCTCATTTTTTACATATTTATTTCCAAAAAAAAAACCAAAATTAAGAAAGTAAGGTTCAAAAATAGACAGAATTTTTTTTTAGGTTATTCAAAATTACAAAGGCTAATGGTTTCCACTGGGCATAAGAAAATTAAAGGGACAAGTAGCCAACTGGTAGATGAAATTCAATGCTTCCAACAGAAAAAAAAAATGGAAATTTGAAAGAAAAATACGTTATATAGATTGGTTCTAGAACTATGTGAGTGACACAATTCCTATTAATCATTAAGGCTAGATCTGTGAAAATAGTTTTTCATCATATTACATCATATTCATCATATTATGGATGTGTGTGTATATATCTATTTATATATACATGTCTTTAGATATGAATGTGAAACTTAAACTTTGCTAAAGGTCAAACAGCCCTTTAAACCCTTCAGTTTAGTTAGTTAGACACCTCCCATGGTCCTTTAAAGTCATTTAATTCCACAAATTTTCTCACCAAAATAAAGTCTTTAGTGAAACATTTGCATAAGTGCTTTTTTTTTTTGTTGTTTTCCCCTGGAAAGATTGTGCCCTAAAGGGGATCAAAATTAAAAGGAATTTGTTAAAAATCTGCAGAAAATGTTGCTACTTTACTATTATTTTTATAACATACCCCTGTAGCTACTGTTTTGAGCACTTTGGTACAATATTACTGTACAGTTTTATACAAGTGGGAAATGAAATGCTTCTCTGTCATTTCTTTTAGTGCTCTCAAATGCTTCTTTAGTATTTATTGCAACTTACTGGGCTTTCAAGGACTATAATGGAATTTAAAGCTTATTGGCATGGTTCAAATAAGCTGTTTGCTCTTCTTCCATAACCTGGAGACTTCCTGCTACTGGCTATATATTGCAGAAATAAATGGCAATTTCTCCTCATTATTATTCATAGGGTCATAACATTCAAGATTAATGTTTGCTCTGATGGCTTATTCATGAAAATGTCCACAAATCTCGAAAGTTTCGTACTTTTTAACACACATAATTTGTCCAAAAACTTCTGCTAGAAAGCATGATTGTTCTTTATTCATTCTTCACCATTCATTTCTCTAATAGAACCTTTAATTCTGCCAATGAGGGAACACACGCAGTATTTGCCAGAAGTCACTAGTCACTTTCTACACGAGATGAGAAGTTAAATTCTTCAATAACCCTCTGAACTACTATTTTCCACCCCCTATAAAAACAGGGTAAACATTTGCAAATTATTAGTTAGCAACTCAATTCACTTTGTGAATGATCCCACAAGAAAAAGAAAACTCTTAAGTGTATCATATTATTTCTGCCAAGCAAATAATTAATGTGATTCTATTTAATGTATCCCAAGAAGTAGCAGAGAAAGTGGGTGGGTGGAAACACACGTTACAGCTCTTGACTACGGCCATGGGAACTGTAACTCTTCCAAAGCACAGCTACTCACTTTTTGCGCTATGAAGGACCTAACAGGCCTGATGGTCATATGAATTTGCAGTATAAATATATACCCCCAAATTTGCTTTCCCCCTCAGCATTTCACCAGCTTCCCCTTTAAGCTAACAAGACACAAGCGTGTCTCAAATGCCAAATGGCTTTTAGAAAATTTCAAATCCACTCGCTCCAGCTACATTTCCTGCAAATATAGCACCCTAACTGATTCTGCATAACAGGATGCAGTAGAGCTGTTTAAGCCATCTCCATGTCATGTTACACATAGAGTATTTGACAGTCTGGCATGGTATCCTTAAAACTAGTGTCCTCTCTTCTGTTACTTTATTATTTATGCTTTTTTCCCAGACTATACTATATAATATATTTTGCTGGATATTACAAGACCAAATGTATACAGTAATTTTGCATATTTTATCAGTTGTGCAAATTACGTATTCAAAGAGAATATGGTAATAACCTAAAAGAACCAAGTCTGAGGCATGGGAACCTAGATAAAACTTACTAGAGTTGTGTATACACAATCATGAAAAATTGTATTTTCTACTATGCTGTGTTTTTATCCATGTTCCTTGTGAAACAGAAGCTTTAGCTTTCACAAGAGGAACAATATAATTCTTTGTCAGTAGATACGACTGAAAGATGTCAGAAAAATGCAAGCCCTTGAACATATGACTCCTCTCAACTGTGTCATTAGGAATCACTGCTCATTCAGCCAGCTGTCTGATTAGTAAAGGCATTTTTTGTCACTTACAAACTCTAGCTGAATATTGTATGTCAGCTTAGTTGTCAAGGAAATTTGCATTAATGCAGACTAAATATTTTAAGAGGAAATAAATGTGCAAACAAGAAGAAATTCTTCTTAGAACAAGTTTAACTTATTGGATTACAGATGTTAAGCTTTGTCATAGAGATTGATGAGTTTTCTTCAGCAAGTATGCGTTTGAGTGTTGTGCTCACGTATAATTTTGATTGCACTTAATAAACCATCTCAATATGAAGTCACCTTACCTGAATTACAAACAAAACATTCTGCTTGTAGAAGTTTTATTCTTAATAAGCAAAACTAAAATCTTTCTGCTGCTACAAAATAAAAAAAGTATATATTTTTGCTATGTTTTGAGTCCTTTTTTTCCTGTTTATGAATGTCCGTGAACATTTAATTTTGCTTTAATTATTTTTTTTTTTTTGCTTAAAGCTGTAATTCTATGATCTTACCAATAAGCTATTATGTCAATCTTGTGTCAGTTTTGAATTACATTACAGCACTTGCTGCTGAAAAAATATACTAAGCAAACAAATCTCTATTGGTCATGTACTTTTTGTTGTGAGTATTTTGCATGGCCATTTAGCAATTCTGATTTCGTATTGATATTGTGCTATGGAATTTCTGCACATTTAAACCGATTTGTAATTATCTCGGTGAAGTCCTAGGATTATATTTCATTAATCTATCTAGTTCATTTATGAAACTTAGTTAATTTTAAACGATACCTGTAAAAAACATTACACAAATTTGTAACTGAAGGAAAGCAGATGAAAAGAAAGCAGATACCGATAAACTGGAATTTTAACACTATTTAAGAATAAAAATCTATGCAAGTCACTCAGAGGATTAGAACAGTGTCTTAACCAACACAAGAGCTTTACCTAAGGCCTACCTGTAAGATGTAGAAAATATAAGAAATATAATAATTCTTATATATATGAAATTAGTCACTAAAAGCTGATAACAGCCTCAAATACTGGTAAAGCCCAGTTAGAAATACATTTTTAGATCATGGAAAATGTTATTACTATATGAAACCCTGACACTGATCTCACTTGGGCCTGTTTTGTTGGTCCACATTCATAAATTTCAGGGTCAGACAGATAAGAGTTGGAGTATGTATGTGTAATAAAATTAATACAATCTGAGATTCACTCTCTTGGTTTTCAGCTGCCTTACTTGAAAGAATTTCCCAGAAAGTTTATAAACACAGTATTAAGGATAATTAACTTTGTTCAGGAATATTTCAGAGAAGAATATATTAGCTAAGAATTATTCCTTTGTCTCAGGAGTCTTTGCAAAGAGACACTTTTCATCCTGAACAAGTGCCAGCTACGTTAATTAAGAAAAACTTGTGAAGCACAAATGAAACTACATTGCAATATTAGGTTAAAACCACTTCAGTAAGTACTTCAGCTACTTCATCCAAACAGCACTTCGTCTCTGGAAAAGTTACAGTCTTAGACTTCTAGGTTTAAAAATAAATTAAAAAAATAGTTGTCCTTACAGTACAATTACTGAGCTAAATGATGGCTAAACCTCCATAGATGTACTTGTAGACAATCTACAAAGTGCAGTTACAGCTTAGATATTTTTGTATTGTGATCTAAAGAATGTTACCCACTTAGTATCTTAACCCTACCGAAATGAAATTCTGTTATTAGCCTATTTGAGGGTGGTCAAACATTGGAATGGTTGCCCATACCTGGAGAAATTTTGTCTGGGCACGGTCCTGGGCAGCCTACTCTAGGTAATATTGCTTGAGCAGGGTGTTGAACTAGCTGGTCTGGAGGGTCCCTTCCCCAGAGATTCTGTGATTCTGTTTAACAGGGTAATCTAGAGACAAGAGAATTTATATTCCCATCATATATTCTCTTGACATAAAGAGTGGGATTTTTCTTTTTCGTATAACAGATCTACCTTAAAACGTAAATAAAAAATTTTAAAAAGATCCAGCAATGACTCCATAACCAAACGAAATCTTTTTGATAAAGCTTTCATAGAGCTGATCGTAATAAAGTCTGTCACAGAGAGAATGGCCATGCTCATCCCTCCAGTCTGTGATGGTAACTGATGATGTGATCCACAGGTAGAAAACTATGTTTCACTTGCTATTTCTGCATTGGTTTTAACCTTGTGATTGATACCAAAAAATGAACAAATGCACTAATTATGTTGATAAGCATAGGTGATTAATCATAAATCGAAAGTCATTAGAGTAAAAAGGATTCAAACATGAAAACCGGATCAAAAATTGATTAGTACATCAGAATATCTGTAAGACATGCCATGAGCAAGATATCCAGAGAGCCTATGTATCCGTGGCCTTACTGCAAACCCCAGCTGAGTACCTGAGTTGTTATAACTGCATGTAAATAATGGCAGTGTCTTCCAAGTCCTCTAACAATGAAGTTACAGTCTTAATGGACAAAAAATTAGATGAAGCTCCCTAGTCTTGAGAATGTCTAATGTGGGGCCACCCTGAAGATCTTATTTTCTGTCTATCAAAAGGCCTCCTTTACTGGTGTATGAAAGCATGTTGCAGAGGATGTGCTTATAAAAATTAACTGTATGTGCATGCAGTTGCGTTGATTGGTTGCTTTAACCCATTTTAAAAGTACATGTTTTTACAAAAAATTTGGGCTTACTTTCTATGGAACACGTTATCCATACACTATAGTACTGTCCAGGTATTCTGCCATGCTGGAATTTGGGAGCTCAGGTCAGACTCCAGCCTTGATCAAGAAGCTATAGTTATGAAATTTTGACTTGGATTCATATCGACACATCAAGACGCTTGTCTGGGATCATGGCTGCACCATGCAGACCAATGCAAGTACCTTTGACACAGGAGCCTTCCTCGTGTTCATGAGATTCTCCAAGCAGAGCATCAAGAGCTCGTTATCAACGCAGAGTAGGTACAGAGAGTAGATACATTAGTTAGCCACTAATGGCACTGGCCAGATGCTAAAAGTGAGCGCAGAAGATCATCAAAAACATGGCGAAACATGCGCACTAAATTTATATGCTGCAATGCTACTGAAAAAAAATATTCCTCCTGAAGTACTCAGCACCATTCGTCACTGCTCCCAACATCCGTGTAAACTGCTCAGCCTTGCCTGCAGCACTTGCCTGCACTTTGATTCACAGTTGCAGTTTAGATTTACGTCAAATACTGCTCTGGAAAACACATTGTACTAATCTGGTGAAAGCAGAGGGAATTGAGAAGAAGCTGGATTTTTGAGGAACACTTTCTGTCCTGCAGATCTCTGATTTTTGTAAGGACAGACGAGTAAAGACTTACCCTGCTCTCATTACAAAGCAGAGGAAATCACTGGCATCAGAGGAGTACTGCTAGCACATGGGACTACAGATAAACAGGCTTAGAAAAACTGAGACATCTGGAAAGATGGAGTAAAAATTATACAGAAAATACAATATGTAACAGCACAAATGGCTAATGTAAAAGCAGCTCCAGGATGCAGCCAACAATCTCTTCACTTGGGACTGCACACTGGATCTGCCCAGTTGATGAAAATTGCCAGCTAGGTGTGCAGTATCTGAAAATTACTGTCCAATGAAAGGTAACAGTTTAGAACACTGCCCTTTAGCCCCACTGTCTTTCATAGAATTAAGAGACAGAGACATGATTGTCCCGTTTCCACCCACAGAAACAAAAATGTCACAGAAAATTGGTTCCTAAGGAGTCAGAAAGAAGTAAAACCAAGATGATGAAAAGTAATCCCTTCTTATTCTGTGACTTGGCAAGTTACCTGAACTGTTTATTACCCAGCTTCTCGGAAAGTAAGCTGTGAGATAAGGGTTCTCAGTGTTATTAAATGCAGAGGTATATTATTAAAGCCCTTCAAGCTCCTCAAATGAAAAGCAGTTCATGTTGCTTTCATGTATTTTTTCTCATTATGTCAGTTCTCTAGATGACTGTGTCCTCTGCTAAAGTCATCCTCAAGGTAGGGGACTATTGGTCTACCTTTCAAATTGTTCCTCACCTTCACACATCCTTAGCATTGGGCGGTCTCCAGTTCTCACCTTGTAATCTTCTGTCTGGTTCTGGCAACTCCTAATTTCTCATTTCTTTCAACGTTGGATCATTTACTTGAATCAGTTCTTTTAAAAAGTGACCTTTTTGCAGACCTCTGATGTATTTCTTCCTTCTCCTCCAGGGAATCCAAGACAAATTGCTTTATTCTGAAGGTCTTCTTTCACTACTGCATCCCAGTTCCTCTGCTTTTTAATCAAACGGAGAGGTTGTCTCTGCCTCCACTGCCAGACTTGTTTACCAGTAAACATTCCAAAAATATCAAGAACCACCATTCTGCTTTCTCCAAAATTGCCTTTTATGCATGGGAGGAATTTCTTTAATTAATTTTAGCTCTGAAACTCTTTGCTATAATTCCAAACAGCTGCTGTGCTGTCCCCACTGTTAATGAGCTTTATCTTCATACGGCTGGGATAAGGACAGAAAGGTCCATGCTAACTAAAATTGTTTAAAATTGGTTTTCAGCATGCAAAATAAACTGGAAAGCTCCTGTGTGAAACTGATTGTAGTGTCACTCCCCCCTCTGCAGAAATTTAATCTGTCTGGCTAGTGAGAATGAGACTCACAGCAGGGGCAGAAGGTACTGACTTTTCCACTTTTTTGAAAAATATTATTCTCCTCTTTTTTTTTTTCAAAATTGACTGAGGCTGTTTCATCTGAATTGTCATTCTTAAATAATTGTCCTAGTAGGAGCAGTACATTTCAACCTCACGCCATCCTTCAAAAATTTAGGCTGGCTGTTTGCTAGAGAGATGCAGCCTGACATTCTGAACCTACACACAGTGTGAAAAATTGCTTTGATCAGGTTGCGTTTATAATTTGAGGCAGTAAAATAGAATTTCTTACTAATTTTGTTTAAGGCATGATGTATTGTGTATTCCACAGAGAAACTAATTTCAAAAACACTGTAACCATAAAAACAGCTGTTCCACTGAGTCATTTTCCCAACATGCAACTTAAAGCAAAGCAAAACAGAGAAGCAGCTTCTCCCTGTTGTAACTTTTTTGTGTTGATATGATTATGAAATAGGATAATGCTAGGAATGTGGGGAAAAACAAGAGAAAACTCATCTCCACATTCCTTTTATACCAAAAGTCTAGAAACAGAAAAAAGAGCCTTGGGAGTTAAAGTTCAGTTTTGAAGAGATATTGGTACCTAAACTAAATGATGAGCAGCAAGACATGTATTGATAGTCAAAAATCATTTGCAAAGATAAGAATGACTCTAAGATTAGAAGGAAAGGAATTAAAGTAATGAAAAAAATACTTCAGTTGAATGCCTAAAGAAATTCATGCCACACATTTGCATGTGTGCATATGTTCATGGTTGTGTATAATACAGTCTCTGAAAGAGAAGATAGTAAGATCTGTTAAAAGAGGTGGAGGAAACCGCACTACATAAAAAGAAAATAAAGGAAAAACAAAATGTACTGCAGGCACTACCTCTTTCATCAGTAGAAAGCTGAGAGAACAAGTCAACAGCCCTTTTCATATTTAGAACAACCCTTCATCCCAGCCAGCTTTGCAGGGAAAATATAAACTAAGTTCTATCAGATGAGTCTCATACTGCATTCCAAACAAGGTTATTATTTTTTTCTTGGGGCGGGGGACGAGGGAAGAATAGAACAATGTTTCAATTGTTTCTACTGTATGTTTCTATTATATGACTGTTGCAGGGACCAGGATTTAATTTTTGTAGATTTGCAATCCAATATATTCACTTCCCATATCATACGCCTTGGGGATGCAGAGCTCCAAAGAGCACAAAGATGTGACATGCATGTGTTTTTCTTGTTTGCAGATATCTCAATAAGCTTGCTATCCTTAGTTGTCACAGCCTGTGGTCTTGCTCTGTTTGGTGTCTCTCTGTTCGTGTCCTGGAAGCTTTGTTGGATCCCTTGGCGAGAGCGTGGTCTGCCGTTTGGGAACAAAGACAATAAACAAGAATCACTGAACTACACAGATACAGAGACCAATGACCATGACTACAGTGAGGATTATCTGGGTCAGCCTACAGCCTATCCAGAGTCCTCCATGAAGATCAGCCACACCTCCCCTGATATTCCATTAGATGCTCAGGCGGGAACGAAGGAGAACTGCGTACACAATGTGCGAATGCATCGTCAGATCACTGAACCAACCTCTTCTGCTCGGTCAGTAACTCCGATTTCTCTCTGATATTAATGAATAGAGATACAGTCAAAAGAGCACAGCTTGATTACCCAGTACACTGATCTATTAAAAATGCATAATTTATGTGCCACATTCTTTTTTTAAAAAATTACATAAAAGTTAGTCTTTGAGGTGCAGAAACCTCTTAGGTTAAAAGGACAGGATCAAAATGCTATTCCACTCTTCTATCAACTACTGTCTCATTTGTGCCTCTCCCTCAGAAGCTGGACAAGACAGAGCACTGTGTGTCCCTTAAAGCGGCAGAAGAGCCTAGATTTAGCTTGTAAAGCATATTCATTTGCACTTAGCACTGATGCAGAACACTCAGTAATATCTCCTCAAAGATTTTTAAAACAGCCAAAGAAGAAAAGTAGGGCAAGCTAATGAAACACTTGCAGGAGTTAGAAACAGGATTAAAAATCATAGATTTTAGCCACAATTGTGACTGGGGCGGGGGGGAAAGTAACTGAACAAGAGTCAGTGAGATCTCCAGGGGAACTGGAGAACCAGTACAGGAGGGAAGTGGAAAAAGGAGGGTGAGAGTGTGTGCAAGGGCAGGTGATAAAAGGATTATGTTTCACGCAGTGAGAAAAAGGATCAGCATGTGAAGAGCCAGTAAATTTCTGAGTCAAAGCAGATGCACTGCAGCTGGAGAAGGTACAGCACTAGCCCAATTGCTCTTTGCTAGCCTCCTTTCTGGCCATCTGGCAGAGTGAGTTTAGCCAAGACTCTTGCCTGCAGGCACACCTGAACATGGGTAAGATGCCAGCAGCTAGCAGCCAGTTCAGCAATTGCCAGTTGTCCAAAACATGTCTCAGAAAGAATTTGAGAAGTCCCCAGAATGGCATTAACGCTATGCAGCAAAAGCTCTGAGTGCTCTTCCTTCTTAGATTAGCGTAAGAATGGCCTGGGCTGATTTTGTTGCAGGAATCCGTGGGGAGGTCAAAGCCATAATTAAGGATACTCAAGCTCGCACCCTACCACACACAAGGCTGAATTCCAACTCAGGACTAATAGTCCAGAAGTACAGTACAGGACTGGTGCTGCTCTGTTTTCAAACTGCTAGGAAATAAGCATGCCATGGGATTCATTAACAACAGAGGATTCATACCCAACATCTAACACCAAGAGCTCTCGTGCGTGTCTTCAATACTGTAAAATTATTGAGTCAGATACAGGCTTCCTCTGCTACAACAGGGCAGCAATTCTGACACTTAATCAAATGACAAATGCATAGTACCACCACAGCGTAGCCATCTCACAAGAAGCAGCGGCAATCCCAATCTGTAAAAGAACTTGCCTCAGTATCCTGAGTGCATGGACAATGTCTTCACTCCTGAGAATCTCTGCAGATCTTTCTTCTGGCAACTGCTCCCAGCCTGGCTCTCTCCAGCAGGTGTTATACTGGCTACCTGTCCACAAGGGCATGACTTGTCCCAGTCCCACGCCTGCCCTATACCATTTGCTGGTAACACGCTTCGCTCTTTACCCCTCTCTTCCATTGCCCCATACTTTTGCGCAGGTCTTCTCCAAAGGACTCTTTCACTTCCGTATTCCTTGTACTGTGTCCTTTGTTTGTTCACCTTTGTCTCTGCTGCTTTCTGGCATATCTGAGCAGCCAGCTGTGGCTTTCCTGTGTGGCCAGAGACCAAGCACCTGCCCCTGCTACAATCCTTGCTAAGCCGTCTCTCCAGTGCCCTCCTTTTTACTTCTCTTCAGGATATTCTGCACCTCCCACTGCTATGAGGAGCTTAAGGGCTGAGCAATATAAATCTTTTTTGGTGACATGGTAATATTTTATCATGGAAATGACTAATGCACAGCTATAAAATTATGTGTTTATTATGCAACAAGAGAAAAAAAATAGGATGGTATATAAGAGGCTGTTCCTGTTTTAAGCATGCATAAACACATATTTACAAGGAACGAATGAACAACGATAGCAGAGGAACTATTCCTTATTACATTGCACTTTAAATAGCGTTGGACTAATCCTGTGCTGGCGTTTATCACCTGCTCTTTCTATGCTCAACCACAGTTCACGGTACTCCAATACACTGAATGATTGCTGCAGCTGAATAGGACAAAAAAGTGGAATCCAACTCATATAAGATTAGGATTTTACCTAATCCAACTTTCACATCCCACTACCCTGACAGGGTTTGCAAATTTGATTTCTGTTATCATCTCATGAAGTGGAAATTTCAATCACAATAACTGAGTGACTCCAGGTAATAAATTTCACTGGAGCGAAGCTAAAAGCAACATTCTTTCCTCAGAGTATTGAAACTAAAGGAGCTTTTCAGCCAAAGTACCACAGAGCTTATTACATCAAGGTATGAGAGAAAAAACAAAACAATTGTTGGGGTGGTCAACAAACCATTTCAGACCAGAACAGCTCCCTTGTAAATGAAGTAGTTGTAGACATCAACAAGGAATTAAAATGCAGAGATGTCAGGGAGCATCATTCTTTGTCCAGCTTTATCTTAGAACCAGAAATCAGCAAACTCAGCTGGCATAATAGGCCAGATCCTGTTGCCTTTTACATAATGTAACTCATTTCATAGGCATTAATCCAAAGGAATCAGTTGAAAATGGTAACTGGTAAGAACAGCTACAGTTCTTATCATATCACATTATATTTGCCAATAAGGCAGACCCTTTGGATTTGCAGGGGCTATGATTTTGCATTTGTTACTTTCGTCAGCCAGGTTTGGAGAGTGCATACCACTAGCTTGAGAAACAGGAACAGAAAATTATGTGATATTAGCAGTGGAATGCTGAAGGTGAGCCCTCACAATGGTTGGGTATCATGCTTTATCACTTTATGTGAATAAAAATAGGACTCGGGTGTACATTACAAAAACATGGCAAATGAGAACAGGATCTTTAGTGTGTGTGCACAGATTCTTATCATCTTCAACGCATTCTATTTTAATTCTTTCATTTTCACTTAAGGCATAATTCAATCCGAAGACAGCTTAACCTCTCCAACCCCGACTTCAACATCCAGCAGGTTCAGAAACAGGAGCAACTGACGGGGATTGGCCGTATTAAGCCAGAGCTATATAAACAAAGATCAGTGGACACAGACGATGGCCGGAGGAGTAATAGCAAAGCATGTGGAAAACTGAACCTTATTCTGAAGTATGACTGTGATTTAGAGCAGCTGATAGTGAAGATACACAAGGCCATCAACCTGCCAGCAAAGGACTTCTCTGGAACTTCAGATCCATATGTGAAGATATATCTGCTTCCTGATAGGAAAACAAAACACCAGACTAAAGTGCACAGAAAGACCCTAAATCCAGTATTTGATGAAGTTTTTTTATTTACTGTCCCATACAATGATCTGAACGCAAGGAAACTCCATTTCTCTGTGTATGACTTTGACAGATTCTCCAGGCATGACTTGATTGGCCAAGTGATAGTGGATAATTTTTTAGATTTGGCAGATTTTCCCAGGGAATGTAATATTTGGAAGGATATTGAATATGTCACCAATGTAAGTATTACAATTTTTCAGATTTTTTTTTCATTTATGATTTTATTTCCTTAATCTGATTATAACTTAAACTGGTAAATTTATGAAGGAAAATATTCTATTCTATCTCTTTCTCAAGCTTTGACCTTAATCCAAAGAAATAGACAGTACCTTTTCAGTCCTCATTTCTTTTTCTTTGGATATGTTAGAGAATGTCTTCTGTAGGAGATAGTGGGTTTAGTCATTGCCCTGCCGATAGGGTAGAAAAACTGGAGAATGTTTTTCTCATAATGTTACTTAATCTAAAATTTACTTAAGGAAATGCTACTTATCTAATTTTGCCTGTCTTTCTGTGTTTTGTGTGATCTGCCCCATAAATTACAGCATACTAGTCAGCCAGAACTGCAGACTAAAGATTTCTTATGTAGTGATCTTCAGTCCTTCAAAAGGCTATATTCTCATAAAGTGAGATAACACCGCATCTGTAATCCAGACAAACAGAGTTCAGGCAATGCTGTTGCATGAAAGCAATGAAACACACTGGATTGGTTTAACTCTTTCTTTGGCATCACTTTGTTACATAGGGAAATGGGAAACTTACAAAATAAGTCTATATTTCTGTTATCCCAAAGTCTCTGGTATCCAATTCTATGCAGGAATCCGATTAGTGATTAGGTACAAAACCACAAAAATTACTTTCAGAAAATAAAGTGCCTTTTCCTCAAAGCATGAGCCAACCTCCTTGTAACACTATTAGAAATTAATCACGCGCATCCTATGGAGAACAGACCTTCAATGAGAATGATACATTACAGAAATCCACAAAGGTGAAGGTACTAGTGCCAAGAGTCAGTAAATATTTCATTTGCTATGTCAAACCATACTCAAATGGAGTGCACATTTTAGAGTCAAATAAACCAAACATCATTAACAGTAAGATCAAAGTGTAAGTTTGTTAGACCTCAGTTCAGGAAAGCATTTAAGCGTATGCTTAGCTGACCGTAAGAAGCCACTGAAATGTTAAGGATGTTCTGAGACAAATACTTTCCTGAATTTGGAGCCTTAACTTATACTCTGTGGTCTGGGAGCAGGCCATATTACAGACCAAATAGATTAAACCCATTTTTGTGTTTGAAATTTTTCTTTTTTTAAATTGATGTTGTCCTTGTTTTAAGGTGATTAGTCAGTGTTCTTAGTCAGTGTTACGTATTTGTGTGCGGCACGTGCTGTGCACCCGCTGCACAATCCTCTTCCATACTGGGATGGAACTACAGCAGCTGCATTAGCAGTTCCCTCACTCAAGGTACAGGCCGGGGCATGGACGCTCAGTCAGAGAAGGATGAACCTGCCTCTTCTATGCAAAGTTACTGCTCTTCAACCACAAGGGAAAAGTAAGAGTCTGACAGAGCAGATCAGTCATTCCAAGTGAAAGCCTGCCTTTGTACACCATTAAATGTCCCAAGCTCAACTTTTCGGTTTTACAGTCAACTGGAAGTTGAATGTACAGGCACACTGGAGTTACTTTGATACGTACTAGTCCATTTTCCACCCTTTAACCTAGGTGAAAACGGGTTCTGGTATTTTCTTTTTAATCACTTCCCCTTCCACATTTTAAAAGCGACGCAGCATATAGTTTGTCTTCAGATTTTCTGTAATCTCTGAAATTAAATTCAGGACTGAAACTGAGTCATTTATTAATTCCTACTAATATTAATTCCTTTGTGAAGTTTATCCAAACAGAACGCATGACCTCCCATCTAGACTTGTCACTGGGTTTTCAACTAACAGAGACCTTTTCAAAGCAAATGACTCATAGTACATAGGAGACACGATCCAATTTTGGCTAATGTGAGTTCTGAGATGAGAGTATCAGATAAATGAAAATGTAGAGTACTCAGCTTTCTAATTAACATTTCCAAAATTTCAAAGGTTAGAACTTGCTCCATAAAGTTATGAGAAACCCTCCAAGCATCATTTAAGAAACCAAGTTTCAGTACATTTTCTTGTCTGTGTAGCTTAGATATCTCACAGACTGACAGCAGAAGCTGAATCCTCCGGGCTACTTGGTGAAGCTGTTGAAGTGACTACTCCCGTGGCTGCACTCCAAACCAGGCCAGCAGGCAGTATTACGGAATCTCGGAAATTAATTTTAGTAAAGTTTTGAGCACCCTTGGGCAATTTATGGTTGCAAACAGAAACTGTATCAACTGTAGCAGGTTTTTAATAATTTTATGTTTGAATGTCTTGTTTCAAATAATAATAATTACAAAACAGGCAAATGTTGGGCAAAGTTGCTGAAGGAAATTCACTTGATATAGATCAACAGAGTTTGGAGCACAGGAGGCATAAACCACAGTAATCTACGTGAAAAAGGGAAGGTTCCACACAACTACACAAGTTTGTCATACTTCTGAAGAGTACCTTCGTTTTAATTCCTTGTGCATCTTATTACGCTGCATAACAAACGATCCTAAAGGCCTTTTTTTTTAACATTATTCTCCATTTTATTATGTTCTAATCCAATTTGACACAGTAATATAAAAGAATGTATCAAATCCTTCTCTGCCCAGCAAAATGGCCTACTTGCAAGTGAGCACTGCAGATTATCCCGGAAATGTCAGCTTTACTGCAAACAATGCCATTAAATTGACCTATTATGCCATATGCTTTCTTCGGTTTTCTAATAACACTGGAAGACTTTTTTTTATCCAAAACCAACAGTTTTGATTCTTTGGACTGTAACATCTGCTACCATCCCAGAGTTTGAAATTATTTCATAACACAGACGCGTGTCAGCATAAAAATTTTCTACAAGCTCAAAAGCAATCTGCCTCCAAACACAAATCTCCAATATCAAAAGGATTGTTCTTCTAATCCCAGGTCCTCTGAGCACAAAATCTCTCTCCTGTAACACTGACACTTTTTCCAACCAGAAAAAAGCAGCAGTGGGCTGTTTAATGGAAGAAATAATTAAGTGGATAAACTTTAGATGAACGTGAAATGAACTAGATAGGCTTTTTATATATCTACCAGACAGATTACACCGGTTTCTGGCTCATCAAGAAAAAAAGAGGCTCTTTATTTTTAGGTTGGGTTTCAGTAGTTGGTACGTTTTGTTTAGTAGCCTCTAAAACATGTTCAGGGTCTGGGGTAGGGTTTTTGTAGTTTGTTTTTATGATGTTCATAGACTGTTGGCACATTTTGAAAAGAAAAGAGTTGTTAATATTTCAAAGAATCATAGAATCATAGAATCTTCATGGTTGGAAAGGACCTTTGAGATCATCGAGTCCGACCATACACTCACAAAAAAAAACACCCTACAATCTCTGCCACTAGAGCATGCCCTGAAGTGCCAAATCTACACGTTTCTTAAATACCTCTAGGGATGGTCACTCAACCACCTCCCTGGGCAGGCTGTTCCAGTGCCTGACCACTCTTCCAGTAAAGTAATTCTTCCCAATATCTAATCTAAACCACCCCTGCCGCAACTTCAGACCATCTCCTCTGGTCCTGTC
>VYZM01012500.1:470538-522544 GCA_013398915.1 Dromas ardeola
CTCCAGTCATCTGGTACCTCCCCTGTTGACCAGGATTGTTGATAAATGATGGAGAGAGGCTTGGTGAGCTCTCCCGCCAGCTCCCTGAGTACTCTTGGGTGAATCCCATCCGGCCCCATAGACTTATGTATGTCTAGGTGCAGAAGCAGATCATTAACTACTTTCCTTGATTTCCATCTTCAAACTCAATTATGATCGGGCAAAAATACATGGCTTTCTTGCAAAATAAAATAAACAGCTACGAAGGACAGGAAACTGTCAGATAGCCCATTTCAGATCTTTCAGAAGATGCTAAGTATCTGCCTGCATACCTTGCTGTGCACCCAGAAAGAAGAATCTTTTCTCAAGAATTGGTTGTTAAATGTCACCAGGCAGCTATGATTTCTGTGAACTGGAAATCTATCTCTCGTTTATACTGGCTGGATTTTCAAAATGCTCAGCATTTGTCACTTGCTAAGGAGGTGATATTTCCAGATAAGAGAAGTATTTAAAAGTGGCCTCCACTTAAAGCAGGAGAACAATGGGAGTAAGAAAGAACAATGGAAATTTTCATTCTTAGCTGGGCCAGCATTTTCCAAAATGACTACTCATTCAGGTCAATTTGTGACTTTGGTCTTATAATATATATAGCTTTTGACACTGATGCTATCTTTTCAGTTGTCAAATATAGTTATACTTGAGATATGGTCATGGTACAATGAAAACCTGATCTTTTTCTGAATGTCTGAGCTGATATATACACTTTAAAAAATATATAATTATTCGTAACACCCCATTGGCATTTTTCTGTCGTCTCACCCTGAAGTTGAACATCCCCGTGTTTGTGAATCTTTGTATAATATTCTATTCTCAAAGGACATTTACAACAAGATTTGCAGTTATTATGCACCTATTATTCTATAAATTGCAGCTACCATATTGACTGCTACCATTTGTCCTTATGGTTCCTTTGAGGCTCTGCAGTATCCAGCTCCTCTGAATGTGTGAAGTAAATTGAAACTCTGATAAAGGTGAAACCAGCTGGTCAAATTCAAACCATGGTTTATTCTTTATCTGCAAACAATCGGAGTACTAGAAAGGATTCAAAAAGTTACTCTGTTTTGAACACAGCTATTTTGAAGTACTTCTGCTTTTGTTTCTATCTAAGCATTGAAGAGTGTAGCATCCAGTCCACAAAGTAAAAATCAATATATTAGGGTACAAAAGGAGAGTAAAAATATAGAAGAAAAATATTTGTGAAAGTGAGAAGAGATTACTGAAAGAAATCCCTGGGGAATACATATAGAATTTGAGAAGCAACATGTCACAGACTTTAGATAATGTGCATGGTTTGCCATATATCCATAATATAGTTATGGAGAGTTCAAACCTAGAAAGAAGCAAAAGTTGTATATCAAGTTCTTTATTCTGACATCCAGAAAAAGCCAGCATATGCTAGAAGCTGCAAAGCCAAGATGATTGTATCTGTCTTTAAGAATCTTCAAGTTCTTTTCGGGTATATGTAGTGGTCAAGAATACGAGTCTGTCAGATAATGATGAATTCCTTTTACACAGAAGCAGTAAAAAAAAAAGTACTTAAAAAAATTAATTAATTTAAGTTGCATGTTGGTATACATGCTTGTGTTTTGATAAAGTGTTAAAAAGCAGGATGGTTATAATTATTTGTAACTCTGCATTCTAGAAATGCTAATTGCTCACTGCTGCTGTTCTCAAGTTTGCAACCCAAGAAAGAAAGATTTGAGAATCTGTATTTTTAGGCATTTATGTTAGGTATAACTGAGATGCAACTGGAATCATAACATCACGAGAAGAAAGTTTTAAGTTCCCTGTTTCAGAGATGTTAACACCAACCACAGTATGTGTGGAAGAGAGACAGAAAGAGCCTAAATTATTTCAGTCAGTTGTTTATGGAAAGCATAATAAAAGTCTAAAATTTTGAAATCTGACCAAACCTACCAGATTTTCTGCAGTTCAAAACTATTCTGTCCTCAAACTGCAAAAAAACTTGAGTAAAGGCTGCATTGCTGAGGACTGCTCCTACTAAGAGGCTGTAAGCAATCTAATGTGTGCCAAATACACATGGGCAGATGCAGGTCATATTCCTTAGGGTTTAACCCTCAAAACTAGAGGAAAATAAACTACCTTCTTTGAAAGAAGTAAGTAAATGCTGTACTTAATTCATGGACAGTGGAACAGACTCAGACAAAAAGGATGTGACTTGCTCAAGACACGACGCTACTTAATAGCAGAAATGAGACCGGGTCCAGAATCTGGCAGATTCCTGGCACCAGCCTTAATCCACTCTGTGTAGTACTCCTTATCTTCTTCGACAGTGTAGAGATACTGTAGCTGGCAGTAAATCAACTAAGTCCACCCACTCCCATTTTAAAAAATGTTTAGCGTGTCAAGATGTTTTAGTCAGTATTTCTAAAATTCCTGTTTTGGCAAGTTGCTGGGTTTAGAAAAGCAATGGCATTAAGCAAGAGCTCAGAAAAGCATTTAAAATGTTTTCAATGGGTAACAAATTTTTGTGATTCAACAGTTTGAGAAGGAATAGAAACAAACCAAATCTGTGCCTCTATGTATCAATTCAAATCCACACCATCAATGTTAAGAGACATATCTGCATTTTAGGACTGTAGCAGTAAATGGGAAACAGTAGTTGATTTTTTTTGCCGTACAGAAAACATATCTGGTATTAACCTGACATTCCATTTGTTTAAAAGAAGTAGGCTTTAGCATCAGGAAGGCAACCAGTTGTTGATGTGGACATGTGCCTATTTAATTGATTTGCAAATGCAAGACTCTCTAGAAGAGACAGATTTGCAAACCCATGGGTCCTGCCCACATTAAAGCATGCCAAAAGCTTAAGGAGCAACAACAATTATTTCATGGCTAGACAAATGAAGGCAGCAAACACAAGAGGTAAGATTCACCTCACTTTAATTTTAGATTTATTTAAAAAAATGCAAAAACCCACAACCAAACCCAGAAGTACTCAAAAAAACCTACAGAAGCATAATTGTCTTCGAGAGGCAGATCAGTGGATATTCTTCTTCTCCTAAGTCACAAAGGTCGCTCTTTGTTTCATGATTTCTTCTGACTATTCTTACTTAATCAAATGTACAGAAAAAATAGAAGTCTATGTGTGATGAATCATTTCATAGCCAAAAGACACTGAAAAGTCATAGACCTTTAATCCTTCAGATTTCTAAGGATCACCATGGTGAGGATGAAAAATGACTTAATTAGCCTTCAGGATCAGCACAACCGGTATAGTGGAGAAAGGCTGCAGGCAGTGTTTTTCCTACAGTTCTTACATTTCTTAATAACAATGTATTTGAATAGGTTCATTTTCAAAACTAGGCTTTACCTTTTGTCTTTTTGTGTTTTCTTTTTTAATCTAATGATTTTTCTGACTACTTTGTAGAAGATTTGTTAGAAATGACATATGTTTAAATGATTAGGAGACAGCACTCAGCATGGCTAAACAAAGGACAATATAAAATTATATAGGGTAGAGATAAAACATTGACATGTGTTTTCAGAAAACTTAAAGATGCCTAGTTCTGTTTGGAGCAACTAGGTAATTGTGAGAATATTCAACAAAATTTGGGAAGGTTCTAAAGTAAAAAAAAAGGCAAATGCCTTGAAGAGCAATGGCTTGAGATGCGGCTAGGCTGGTCGTGAGTCAGTGGTACAAGCGTTCCCAGCTTGGCTCTAAAAATAATGGTGACTATTCAGTGGAAGTGATTATCTAACAGCCTTGTAGCTCCACAGGCATGGTCAGAAACAGGATGAATCTTGCAATATCACTGAAGCCTCAGCTAACATTTATTGGGGTTTGGGGACTAGTTTAAGAAAATGATAATTCAGAGAATTGTGTATATGTGTATGATGTACCACTTGAAGTTTACAGAGCCCAGGAGTGTGGTCATCATAGTTTCAAAACTAGTTTCGAAATATCCGAGTCTGGATATTTCTCTACAACAAACATACATACATACATACAAACAAACAAACAAACAAAAGAAACAAAATCAAAACTAAGGCAGACAAAAAAAAATGTAGAAGAAATGGGATCATTTCAGTCAAAGAATTTAAAAGAAAAAAAAAAATTTAAAGTCATTATTTTGAGAATACTGAAATTTCAGAATAAGATGTTTTGATTTCTCATTTGTAATGCCCTTCTATTGCAATATTTGAAAATATTTGGAAAGTTGAAATAGGAAAAAAACATCCTGGTTTTTATCAATGCAAAACGTTTCTAGTCAAGTGAGGGATATTCTGCTTCAAGAAGGAAATAACTCAAAATTCCTTATGATATTAAAATCCTGATTTCTATACTGGTTCTTTCCCTGCCCATCAATGCTGCATATGCTTGAGCCCTCTCTTTTGTCTTTGTATCGTACACAGTTCCCTGGTGCAAGAGCCCCAGAACAGCAATAGTGTATGAAGAACATTTTCCTCCACACATTAGCCACATGCTAAAAATCCTTTTTTTCTAGATTGGTGGAAGAGTCTGTAACTATCCCTGTGCTACACATCCCCCTTCTCCTTTCTTCTCACCCTCTGCTGCCAATTCTTTTTTTCCAGAAATCTCTTTCAAAACAAGGCTCTGGGAGATAGCCTTCAGTGAAACAGCTCACAGAAACATACACACAGCACATAAAGCAAAGCCAAAATGTGATCCCGGTCAGCCAAGCCTGTCCTTCAATTATACCATCCAAAATTGTTAGTGGGAGCAGCAAAGACAAAAAAATTGCTCTAGTATTTTACAATTCATAGGCAGCAATTTTTCAAGATGAGCAAAGAGCACTCACACAGTGTTAAGGCTAAAATAGCTGCATTAAGGTGATCTTGGCTGTAACCATTCTGCACATAATGTCGAGATTAGACTGTGTCACTGCCTTTTTTCTACGGGTTATATAACTTTCAGTTTAAACATGTATTTAGCCAGGCAGGGAAAAAATCTCTTCAAACACGCATTTAATTATTGAACAGTTTTGGGAATGCTTACTTTGTCTTTTTTTCTAGCAGAGGTCACAGAAAGCATTTCAATAGCTTATGGATTCATCAAAATTTCTGAAAAATCCTACTCTTTAAATTTAGTTTCAATATTTGGAGCCAAACTTGAAAGTATTCTTCCCTCCGAACATACTGTGCTTACGTGAAAAGCCTCAAGCCATTTTTAGTCTTTAATCCCCACAAGATACCACAGCCATCAGGCATCTTTCTCCACCAAACAGGGTATTTCAGAGTTTTACAGTGTTCCTCTGTGTATAGTCTGTTTACCCAGTTCTCATGTTATTTTCCCATGGTCTTATATTTAAACGGTAAGTGGAATTTTTTGTTATTGTGTATGATTTACTTAGGTTTTCACTGTAACTGTGCTCCGAACTCTTACCGAGACATACCGGACATGTGTGCAGGTGATAGCCTAGCTACTTGGGAAGCATCTCCCGCATGCCATGCCTGACAGGCTGGCATCCTGACACAACCTAAAATGTGTGCTGGCTGGGGTGCAGTCTTGACTTCATCTTTTCTAGTACACCTGTGTCCCAGGTAAATAGGTAGAAAACAAAGTGCCGCTATACACAGGCTCTTCTTCTCGCCAAAAGATTTGTCTGTCCCCTTTCAAACTCTTGTTCGAGGATGTAACCTGTCTCACATTTTAACCATTCAGGATTCCAAGATCTTTCCAGAGTCTTGTTTACAAAGGACAAAACATCATCTGTACAGAAGGAAGGAATTACTGGACCATAACTGTAGTGCTTCAGAGCATGTTTTTTATGCTTACAGGCTAAATTATAGAGCTTGCTGAAATTAAGAAAAGGCTATACCATTTGCTAAATAATCACATGGGGGGCTCTCTTCACACCTCCCCACTGGCTTTGTGGGGGGAAAACCTAAGTTGCAGCTGAGGTTTGAGCTGATTGGTGGAGAAGGACATATTGCGGGAACAATGTGTCCTATATATGTATCTATAGCTTTTCTCCTGAAAGTCTAGGAGACTTTTAGCAGCTGAACATGTAGTTTGAAAGAAACAAAAGATGAAACAACTGAACTGACATAAATGAGAGTAGAAACTTTGAAAGACACACAATACATTTTGCTAAGATTTGGTTATATGGTCAACAAGTATAATACCGGATATTATACAGGCCCTAATTGTCCCCGGGAGGGCTCAGAGAGGTCCATGACTGCTTTTCTCTTTTCAATCCCCAGCCCTTCAGAGCACCGCTTCCGAGGCTATGTAGAGACCCTTGCTCAGATTATTGCAGAAAGATACATAGCTATGCTTTTCCATTATTTCACTTTGTAAAACATAGATTACTTGGCAGCCAAACTATCCGAGGGAAGAGGTACAGAAAGGCATCATTCTTTCATGGCAATTGAGCTATTTTTCTGAGAGTGGAGCTAAAGAAACAATGGCAAAACTGAGGGACCTATAACCTGACTAAAAGCTTTCTTATGAAGATTTATTACTCCCAAGTTTACTACCCTTTTACAGCAGAGATCTTCTTTCTCCTCATGCATATACATTTCTCTAAACATTCAGAAAGATATATATGCATCTGGAACAACATATAAAGTACAGTATTTCCTGAAAAAATCCAACAGGCCACTGCGACATCCCTTTGTGCTTGCTTGGGTAGGATTAAGTGAGAAACACATGCAAACCTCCGAGTTCTGCATTGGTCCTCACAAACACTGAAAGGCAATTTGCAATGCACACTCAAATTCTAGAATTACGGATATAATAACTTCTGTAGTGAGTCCCACTGAAGTCATTAGAAGTATTCACATGGGTAAATGAAGCATCCAGTCATTTGCTGTGTCTGAGCCTTGCTATGGCTCCCCAGCAGAGAATTAGCAGGAGTATTTCACACCATGTACTTCGGTGAAGTGACAAGCTCTAATGACAAGACTTCATTAGCAACGTCTGTGATATCATGACATTTGAGATTTGTATAGCTATGTGCTTCTGGCACTTCGTTTCTTGATTAAACGCCTTGCTCTATTTACTCAAGAAAACAGTAGTCACAAGCTAGAGCTTACCTTTAGTGAGTGCTTAATCATTCCCTACTCCTTTCATCAGACAAACTCAAAATTAAAGCTACATTCACCATCTGCAAGAAGATTTCCGACTAGTGATGGCATCTTGCTTGTGATGGGCAGGGAAGCAGAAAACAACTGACAGCTGGAGGTTTTCACAGTTGAGGATATGAACTATTGGGATGAAATTCCCCACTCAGATTCTTGGGCCAAATCTGGCATCTTAAAAATAGCAGTTTATCACAACATCAGAAAACATAACCTTGCTTGTCAGGCAACCAATTACTAACAGCCACAGTACATGTGGCTGAAATCCACCACTCCTCCTACCTAACATTTCCTCTTTCATTTCCCGCAGTAAAGTTATTTTTAAAAGAGCAGCGAATAGGAGATTAGCAATATCATGCAATATCTAATATTTTCTATTCATATAGAAAATGCTACCCAAACACTATGAAAGTTGACACAGAAGAGCAAAAGAACAATTCCCATAGTGTATTTTGTTTATTTGATTCAGAATTCATAGAACTCTTTATGTATTTTCTTTTTAAAAGCATGCTGGGGTTTTATAAATATTTTTTAAAACCAGCTGTGGTTTAATCAACCATCTGATCTACATTACGATAACTCTTCTGAACAACCCCAACAATAAAATAAATGTGTATGCAGTAAAGGGAAACGAGAATGTGTACAAAAAAGAAAGGAAGAAAACAGCAGACTTCGGTTTTGAGCTCCCTAGAGAGTTATTTATGATCATCAGGAAGAAAGGAATCACTTTAAAATAATGAAAACCTTTCAATGTCTGTACTTCACTGAGCACAGAATCTTACAGTAAATGCTAATCTAACAGTAAACTTCACTCTGTTGGGACCGCAACATTTTATGCAGGTAGAAATGAGGATGAGCTCTTGACTCTACCGTAAAGTGAGGGAAAGAATTCCCACTGAAGCTCAGATTTCATGCATATCCTCTTGCTATAGTTTGGAAACAGTATCTTGTAAACAGTAGAAAAAGCCACATGAAATAATATAAACAAATCACTTGAGATGTACATCAGAAAATTCACTAGAGCAGCAGAACAAGCGAATTACCATCTTTTTATTCCTCTCTGCAAAATAAATAAATGACAATGACCTGCTCAACAAAGATTTGAATCTTCTCCTCCTCCCCCTCCCCCAAAATTTGATGGCTAACATATGAATGAGCTGTCAAATCTGGTCCTGGAGAAAGCAGATAGAAATCTCTCCATCAGAAATAACATGAGTTCTACATCCACATCTTCAACTTTTGACTGGCTGTAGCAGTCCTAATAGAATAAAACCAGAACAGATTATTTTCCCTCTAGGTTTCTGCAGTGAGCGCCCCTGACCTGTTCCTTTCAGCAGCTCCAGAGCATTTTGCGTTTGCCAGCTCCTCTTCCAAATTCTTCGCTTTACTCAGTATATAGAGTGTCAGCATTCTTGGGAAAGCTGTGAGAAACTCTTCGTTCAACACAAAGCTTTTATTATAAAATGACATATAAAAAGGTTTTCCTCCCATCTATAACCATAATACTTTTTTCATCAAAATATAGATATTTTTAAAAACAAACCAGTAGATATCACAGTAAATGCTCACTCTCTTCACCTCCATCCAGCCACTCTCTTGTTCTTCTCAAAAATCATTTATTTCAGGAAACCTTTCAGGGCTAAAGCACCACACACAAAAAAAAAGGATACTATCCTTTTCAGACAGTCTTGCTCCAAAAGTTATGAGTCAGGATGGTCAGAGATAACTACACTAAATTCTTTCAAAATCATACTTCCTTACAAAAAATTGAAGTCAGGCCCTTTTAAGGTGTCAAAGTGAGCACCCAGAATCATTGATCATTCTCAAAGTAGCAAAGAGTTCTAAAGTGAGCTCACCATTTAGGACAAGTCAACTCACAACTTTGATTTCATTTTAAAACTACCAAATTATTTAAATTACAAGCAACAGAAAATTCGAGAAGGCATCTAAGTGACTGCAAGATACAGTTTACTACATCACTCACAGACTCTCTAAAAATGCTACTTTTTTTCCTACCCATAGGCTAGTATGTACTTAATAACACTAGTTATTCTGAATATAGACATTACAGGTAAAAGTCTGGGCAGCTCACTGGACTCACCTCACATAAAGGCGTATGATGCCATGAGTAAGAGAGTAAAACAAGCCACAAAAAAAATCCTTTTCCTCTCTAGATGTATTTCACATGTAGCACGTGCAAAGTAAAACAAGTCAGAAGAAAAGTCTTCTAAAAGGAGGAAGTTCTGTTGACTCACTTCTACGGACTTAAAGCACTAAAGCGCTTCTATATTTAGTGCTCTCTTTATCTCACATCTTACACTGTGCATTCTTTAAGAGAGAAAACATGCTCACTAAAGTGGTCCTAAAATTGCCTGCAGTACATATCTAAATATAATTGGGAGGCACGAGCATATCTGATAGAGAGCAAGTACTACAGAAAAGGAACTGTTATCACACTGTACACAATCACATCTTCCCCTGCTCACGCTGTAGATACCTGGATAATACACTTGATTTTACATTTTCTAAAAAGGATTTCTGTCTTCTTCCTTCCCTTTCCTTCAGCTTCCTCACAGTCTTTAGTTTTATTTTAAAGCTGTTTTTTCTGTGAAGCTCCTAAGTAGATGTAGTACTGGGTTGGTAAACTGCCTAGCAGCTTCAAAATTAAAATATTCTATTTATTTGCAAGGTAGGTGTATGATACACAGCAACAGCATAAATTCTCCTTCACCAGATCTGCATAGCCTAAGTGTCCTAATGGCGATGGTCCAAAACTGTCTCCGAAGAAAAGGGGGTAGCTGGATTTGCATGAGCTTTTGGGCAGCATCAGCAATTAAGATACTGAGAAACACTGAAATGTTCCTGACATTGCCTAAGAGAAGTGGTAAAAGTAACCCCTTGTTGCTAGATCCCCACAGATTCCATGGCATTGATTCAGAAGGTGTGCTGGAGAGGTTTGCCTTAAGAGGGTTATGTACCAACAGCATATGGGCATGTTATGCAGTCGGCAAATTTTACATCGCAGCCTGTTAGGAAATTGTCAGTAGCATCTCTGGGAGGAAAGAGAAGAGCCTGCCTTCTCTCCCATGCGCCTGCCCACCACCCACTCCAAAAAAAGAACCACCAAAATCCCAACTTCTCTCCTGATTCAAATGTGAAGTTTTCTTTGTAGCATGGTTTGAGAAATAACGGATGAGTGGGGTTAAAAGATAGTCCATTAATTTGCATATAGTCCTCTTTTTCACACTTCTGGAATGACGCTGTCTTGTTATCATTAATTTTGTCGTTATTCTCATTCTTCCTCCCTCTATTATTTTAATTTCTTTCATGTTTGAAAACCAGAGAAATTCTAAGGTATAAAATGAGACAATTTTGCAGTATCGAAGAGTTAGGAGTTTTGCCCATTTTGATGTATTTAATACATGTGTTTTATAGGATTAACCTTAGCGTCCATGATTATATTTTTCCATTTAACTTGCAATTAAAATGGAATTGCTGTGCAAGGACAATCAAAGCAGAACAACTGCACACCTTTTCACCCAATCCATTAACAGAATATTGCTAGCAGTGAAGTAGTCTCTTTACTTTGGCTGCTTTGCTTTGAAATTTGCAGTGATTTTTTTTCTATATGACCCATTTAAATAAATTACTAAGAAGTAAATGAAACTTCTATGGAAATTGCTTTACTATTGTTAAAAGTGGGTAATTTTATAGAGAAGTGTTACTAGTAAAATGCATGTTGTGGAACTTAGTTGTGCTTTCAGGCTAATGGAAGGTTACGTGAAATGCTCTCAGACATGTTTTTAAGCCATAACGATCCCTTTCCCCCATTTCTCTTATATTGATACTTTCTGCGGATAGTGCATTTGAGCCTGGCAGGGCACCAGTGTTTTAGTTTATACAGGTGACAGATCACAAGCCAAGGTTTTGTATTTAGTTGCACCACTTAACAGTAACCGAGTCAATTTCAAAGGTAACAGGTTTTCAACATCAGGGAGCTCTAGAAAAAAAGCTACTTTTTACCAGAAAAAACATGAAGTGGTTCCTGACCTGAGGGGGCGCATGACAGGGCGCGACAGAATTGTCTCTAGAGAAACAAAACACACGGAGAAACTTCAACAGAAAGATACTTGATCCTTGGCTTTAAAATCACAAGGAAACCCAGGAAAGGTACCTATTTGAAAGAAAAAATAAGTTTAAAATAAATCATGATGAAGAAAATCTCTGTGTAACTCATAGGAAAAAAATTGGAGAACTAGATTTATAAAACCATTCTTCTTTCCCCACCTGCTAAATAGGCACTAACTTAAAGGGAGCTGCGCGTAGAAAATATTACTTTTGAAAAGTCTGCCTTGGGTATACCTTATTAACAGAGGTAATAATTCTTTTATTACTTTTTTGCGGGATGAGAAGCCAAAAAGGATCAGAGAGAGAGAGAGAGAGAGAGAAAGGGAACACCAGGGGTTTCATTGAACTTGGATTTGATTTCCAGATACCAGAAGAATTTTTAAATGATCAGAAAGAGTTTGTATTGATGGCAATACAATGTTCACTGACAGTTATTTTAGTGGTATGTGAAAGGAGCCCATTATATTCAAGCGGTCAAAATCCAGGGGCAAAGTGCTTCTTCGCTGCCTGTTTACGAAGAACAATGCACATGTGCTTCTCCAGCTTCTGCATTCATTACATGAGAGCCCTGAGCAGAATGATCCGCTCCTGGCCTTCCTAGGGCACGTACACAGATACGTGTGTAGCAGACCACCATAACTTCTCTACTGAAATTAGTCCTGGGATGGATTTGCGCAGCAAATGGCTAAAATCCAACAAGATATATCCAATTTAAAAAAAAAAAAAAAATTAAACATCCCAGAGAAAGGTCTGGAATGGAAGAAGGACAGACATGCTACTGCAACACAGATTCGGCATTAGCTCTCTCTTTTTCAAGCACACTATATTATTTGGACCGTTCTCTTTTTCATATCAACTTCTTCAAAAACAAAATTGTAGAGCAAACTGTTACTTGGAGAAAAAGTAGATTCAAACTTAGGAAAATGGCCTTTATTTATTACCCACTTTGTGTACAACCTGCACTAAGCCTGAGTAGCAAGGAAGTCAGTGGAGAACACCTAATGTAAGTATAATGAATAAGTCCACAAAACACCATAGGTGCTTACGCAGACTGAAAAGAACATTTTTTTCCCTCATACTGTGACTCTCGCCATCTTTTTTCAGCAGTACCCAGATACTTAGTTTCTCTCCTTTCCAGAATTACGTCCTCAGAATGCATGATATAAAAGACAACTGCTTTACACAACACAAAATGCCTGCACTGAGAATGACATTCAGTGCTAAGGAAAGGTGAGGAACTGTTTGTAGGGCCCAAAGGTTGAATTTCATCTCATTTCAGCAGCATGACTGTATTAGCTTTCTTTTTGAATATATATAGAATGGCCACTCCGCAAGACTTTATCCTTAATTAAGACTGTGTCAGGAGGGCACAAGGGCTGGCTGCTCCCTAGGGACTGGGATGCCAGGAGCAGTGGGGGACCCTGGAGCTGCTGGGCAGGACCTCACCAGCAGGTCCCATCCCACTGCCCCATCCAGGGAGCAGGGCAGGCTGGACAACTTGGGGGCAGCCCCTGGCATGAGGCAGCTGCCTGGGATGGGCCAAGCCAGGTTGGGACGTGTGCCTGTGGCCAGGCAGGGCAGGTCTGTGGGGAGCTGGAGTCCGGCATCCTACGGTGTCACTGGGGCAGGGACCAACAGCCCCGTTCTGGGCTGTAATGGGGTCCTGGGCCATGGGCAGGGTCGGGGGAGGCCCTGGGGGCGGTCAGAGCCCGTTAGTGCTCTGGGGCCCTGACATACTGATTGCTTTCAATTCCTGTACACAGAGATAATTGAGCGGGGTTAGAAGATGGACCATCTTTCGATATTTTAGTGGAGCTGTAAGTTCACGTGCAGCCATTGTAACTCAAGGTAGAGTGAAAGGCCAATCCATTAATTTGCATACAGATTTAGTTTAAATTGACATTTTCGTTTTAACACACTAGGAAAAAAATATTAACAGGCAAGACATTTGGGATTAAAATATTTTGATTAGTTAACTTATTTTTAAAACCAGTTTCCTCCCTTGCAATTTTTCTTGGATGTATTTGAGATTTTCATTATTAGTGGGATATTGAGATAATTAAACATTACTCTCAACTTATGTCAGAATGGAAGCAAGAGGTAACTGGAAAATAATTCATGGTAGAAATAATTTTATGCGTTAGAATGGATTTGCTGCTTCATTTTCTTCAAGCTCACATTTGCCTAGAGATAGTGAACGCTTAACATGTAATTTAGCCTCCTCTTCTTACAACAAGCCAGCATTTATTTTGAAACCATGAGGGTTTATTTTCTCATCTATTTCCATTTGTGTGTTGTTCATCAAGAATTTCCATTTAAGTCAGAAAGATTGACTTTTAAATGTCCCTTCCAACACAAACCATTCTATGATTCTATGAAGGCTGGCCCACCGAGATTAGTTTGTATTGTAAGATACTGTACACTACAATGCCATTAACCCCTGTTTTTCCTTTTTTTTTTTCAATCTCAGAATTTCACAAAAAAAAATTAGGTCTAATCCAAATCAATTGCAGCCCATTGAAAAATTACTGAGTTTGACATGACAGACACTTATGGACATTCATTAAAAGCTTTGGTCCTCACTTTGGGAAACTACTGCCCATTTTCCAGACTGCACTGTGAGATCATTCTGTGAAATTTCCTTCTGTGAGGCATTCCCTGTCTGCCTGGCCTACTTGTCCTTCCATTTTACCATCTTCACCTAACCAAAACTCTTATGTTTCCCAGCTAAAGTTCTCCCTTACATTTCCTTTTGAGAAAACAGCTGCCCTCCAAGCATCTATTCCTATATAGAACAATTTACATTTCATTGCTGTTCCCAAGCTTGTCAACATTTCTAAAGCACCACTGCCTCCTCTGCAGAGGAAAGGTTTGAGTCAACTCTGTGCTATTCTCCTTTAAAGCTTAAGCATTGTGAAAGCCCACCCACTCTCAAGAGGCTTCCCTTTTAAAAGAGTTTTGAAGCACAATACCAAAGGTGGCAACCTATAAACACTGACAAAGTGGGATAAAGTGGGATATGCTGGAAGAAAAGGAAGAGCAAATCTATCTTCAGCACCTCACTTGTGAACTCAGGTCTTACAGGTTATAACATTTTCATTTTTAACTATTAGATCAGGAAGATAAAAGGACCTTCTCTAGTTCTCAAGCATTCACTGTCCCCTACTCACACATGCATCCCTTGCCTCCCAGTAACAATCCAAATGATAAAAGGCAGCCTGCAATGCCTGGAACAGAAAAGTCAGGGCAGACTTTTTTGTATTATTAAATCTATACTGAACTTTTTATTTTGTAGGAAGCAACAAGTCATAAAAGAGTTGCACAAAGCAGTAACATTAAAGAAAACAAAATAGTTTTCAGAGGAACAGTTTAACTTGCAAGGAGAAACTTACACTTCAATTAACTTCTTTCTCTGACTAACAATGCCATCTAGCAAGCCTTCAGAAACAACTCCGTGTGCACACTTCTTTCATCCTCTTAATAATTGATGGAGAAGTTAAAAATTACTTATATTAACTTTCTACAGAAGTTTCATTTTCAGAATTCCTCATTTCTGTTTTTCCTGTGAAATCAATTTCCGACACTGCCACACACACATAAGCAGGACAAGTACTCCAGCTTTTCCAGTCATGTCTCTACTAATTTTCATTAGCTCAATTCAGACTATCTCCCCAGTTCATCAATTAAGTTTGGAACAAATTAAGACATTATCTCCATCTCAATAGCTACAGGATAATTCATTAGGTTCGCTCTTAGGCCTGGATTCAGCAAAGCACTTCAGTTGTTGGGAACTGAAAATCTATGCAAAGGATTCAAAGCCAGTAAAATCTATAGGATTTAAGCAGCAGATATTTAAAAATAAGTATGTGTACGAAGTTTATCTTTACTCAATGGAGGCTTTTTTAAAGTAAGGATCTTATTACAGAATAATTTATCAATAAAGTCTTAAATGACTCAGTAAGAACAAATACATTCTGTAAATGTGTCTGTAAATGTAAATGCATTCAGATAACTGAGGACGATATGCAGCTAACCAATTGGAAAGGCAGTTTCAGTTAATCACTGCCATCCTATTTATAGGATATAAATTATGACAATGGAGATGTTGGGTCTTTAGAGAGATAAGTACATTGACTGCCTACAGGAAAAGGCCTCTGTCCTTGACTTACTAAGGACATTGTGGCAAGAGCAAGTTACGTGTACATTCTTCTCAAGACATTAACTGGATTTGTTCTGAAATATATGAAGGTGAATGGCTTATCCTTTGACTCCAGCTACCCACATTATACGATATCTTGACTAACTGGCACAATACAAAGTCGCGTCTGGAGGATCCTCCTTATGTGGACTGAAGTGACCCGCCTTAAAGAAAAGTAGTCATGACCCAAGGATGATGGAAACAGGAGATAAAAAAAAACCAAAACCAAAATCTATATCAAAAGATCTCCAGGTTCTGAAGCAGAGATGGAGGATATGCTACCTGCTGGATGCTTTACTTTTGATCCTGTCTTTATATTGAAGTTGCCAAGATGCTAGAAAAACTATGAGTAAGTTAAAATAGGAACATACACTCCCTGAGCTGATAATCATAGTGGCTCTGTATGACCCAGTCTGCAGGAAGGATTCCTACTTCTTTCAGTCCCTATGAAGTACAGCACAAAGTTGTGCTATTCAGAATTGGTCTGTCAGGCAAGACGTCTGCCTGACCATAAGGTGCTCAAGAATACCGCAGAGAAAAGTTAATAGAAACTCTGTTGTGGTATCATCTTGGCATTACTAATATAAATCCTAATAGAGAAAAATCAACCTACATACTTAGTTAAGCAGCAAAGCTGAAGTTGAACTTAGTTGTCAAAGGATATTTTTTTTATAAATTAGAACACAGAACACCTTCTGTTGGCTAGCTGAGCTAAGTGCTTTCTTTCCACCTTCTAAGGCTTTTTTCCTTAAATTCTTTAGCTGGGGATACTTTTCACTGTATTAGTTATGCAAGAATCTCTCAGGACCAGCATTTTTATCAATGCGTGAGGAGTAGCAAATGGTAGTAAGCCCATGGAGAGAGTTCTGGGGATTCAGAGGTGCCCTTTCTTATCCTGCCTTTTTGTGCATCCCATCAGACTAGCTTCTACATACATACTTCGTACAGCTGTACAGGCATACAAGCCGATAGCCAGTCTGTGAGTTGACATGAAAATTATGTTGTGTACCCAAAGCAGTATAGAATCCAGAGTGAACTGCATTCGAACACTTCAGCTTTTTTATCTTCTTTCACTGTAGAGAAATGAAGTTTCAGGATTGTTTTTAATATTCTTTCCTAGTGAGTGTAATCAGACTCATTTTCACATACCTAGTTCTAAAGGCTTCTTTACTTATTTGCTTTTGTTTTTTAAGAAAATCATGAATAAAAGAAATAAAGACAATGAAATACAAAAAATGGAATCACACTGAGAAAATAATACAATTCGCAAATTAACTTAAAACATGAAATATAGCCTGACATTGATGTATTGAAAGAATAATTGTAAAAGATAGGCCATTCCCATTTTCCACCAACTTTACTCAATCATATCTCTGTAGATATAGTTTGATTGAGGCATTAATAAATGCTTACTTTACTGGAGTTCATTTCTTTGATTTAAGATGTCATGAAAATAGAATTTTCCAGTCATATCTTCTCTGTTCATCTTAAAATGTGTAATGACAGAGCAGCTGGCACTCTTTTAGTCACGTGCAAATTCAATTAAAATCAAACATTTCTAAAGAGTTTTTCTCAATACACATTTCTCATACATATAATTCAAAATAACGCTATGATGAAAAAATCAAAAATGTAGAGCTAACTTCATGAGTTTGTCATGTTAGATACTTTAGATTTACAATCCTTCTCAAACAGATTAGAGTCACAAATTTGTTTAGTATGGTATTTGCATAATAGTTGTGGCCTGGACATGTACCAGAACTGAATTAATATCTTAGCTCACTCAAATCTGAATCCAGACTTCTCAACACAGATGAAAAATTTAATAAATGTATATCCCAAAAGGCAGATAGCACTTCTTAAAGTATTTCTAATTCAGTTTGGCTTAACACATATACCTACTATACTTAAATTATCCTCATTTTAGCAGAGTGTACCTCCTCTAAAATTCACATTACCAAATATTATAATGATGTACAGTAAAATTTGTCTTGCATTACAGAAGTATAATTCCATTAATTCCAGTCAAGATTATGAAATAACTAGGAAGATTTTTTTTGTTTAAAACACAACTAATGCTCCTCAGCTAGGAGGAATAAAAAAAGAGATAATTTAATTAAATACTGATAATCAGTCCTTTGTGTGCTTCAGAAGCTCAAATTATATCATCTCATTTCTTGAAACCTCTGCTAGTTTTCTCTTTTCCAATGACCTTTTCATAGACATGCTAAAGGAGGTAGTATGTAAAGTTACTATTGCCTGAGCTGTACAGCTCTGACATAGCAATAAGTATTTATAAAATCTCTAAAGTCACTCGTGCCTTGAAAACTGCTTTCAACTGCTAGCACCTTTAAAAGAAATAAGCAAGGGCATCACTGCCTCAAAGTGCTCCCATTAATGGTAAGTTGATGAGATGCATAAAAATACATCTGATCATCTCACAATCCATAAATAACATTATTTTTGCAGCATACAAGAAAAGTAAAAAAGTAGTGTCTGTCTTTTTATGGATGGGGAACTGAGGAAGCTGGCATAATTGAGACATATGCTTTAATTAGAGCGGCACAGGCACTGTGTGGCGGCAAGCCTATCACAGCTTGTTTGCGCCAGAAATACAAAACATAAGTTTCTAAAGAAATGGGCTCAAAACTTACGATTGTCTAACTCAAGGACAGCATATCTTCTTCTTGACCACAGGCAAAAGCAGAAGTTATAACCTATAATTTTTCTTGTTTTCTTCCATCCCTTGCTGCCTGTTTTGCATGATTTTACATACCCATTCTCTGCACCCAAATATATTTATGAGGAGGGAGAGGAGAAATGTGATCCTAAATGTCACCCCCATTTCTCAGAAGCTCCCTAACTACCAGGTAACTTCCAGGTTTTGCTGGGAAGGTTTGATCCAGCCTGAGCTTCTTAATCCAGCCTCCAAGGAATCTAAAATGAAGCCATTTAAGGGTCCATCGTCGCAGCCTTTAGGATTACACATCTCCCTGTTTAATATCCTGAGTTATACTCACCTAAGCTCCAGCACGGGGCTGCTGACACAGTACTAGGGAGCGATTTATCCTGCAGGCTAATGTCTAATGACATTAATAATTTTAAATTCTATAAATACTGTGTGACTATAGACTAACAAGTTATTAACATTATTATTGGAATTCAGCGTTTTAAAAGATATGTTACGACTGTGTTAGTTTTACAGGGGGGAAACAAGATATGTCTTCTGGGAAAAGCAGGAACAATAAACCTTTCAGTAGAAGCCACTGAAAATTAGTCAAATAATATGTTTTTATGATATATCAAGTATTTCCACCAGAAATGGAAAAAGGAGGCAGCATAATGTAAGGGAGGTCGTACCTCCACAGTCCTAACAGCAATTAAAGGGTCTTATTTATCTTGAGGTTCCAGTAAGGGATTCATTCCCTTTGTGAACATTTTTCAGGCAAACCTTGTGATTTGCATCTCTGGTTTGAATTCTCCAGCTGACTGCTTATGCAGTACTGAATACATCTAACTCTCCCAGGTAACACTGGGCAATTTTTTAAGGAAGAAACTTCAGACTCTTGCCCTGTTGAATAAAGGGCTGCATTAACAGAACAAGGACTCGGAGACAAATCTAGGCAGGTTTATCGGAAACCAACATCAGACAGGCTGTGCGACTCACTTTATGGCTGCTCTCAACATCAAGGTGCTCAGCCATCACACCAAACCTGAATCTGAAGCCCGGGGCACTGGAAAAGCAAAGCAGACATCAATCTTATTCTAGCCTTTTTAGAATACCAGAATGAGCAGGTTATAGATAAAAAATGGAGGCAGTGCATGGGTTTTGAGGACAATGGGAGAGGAGCTTGGATGTTAGGTATGTTTATCACAGCATATTTATTTGGTTCTTAGAATATGCTTCCTCCTGAACAGGACCAAAATAAAAATAATATAGGCCATACTCATTTAAATAAACTATTATTGTAATTTAGTTATCTTTTTAATGTTTTCTTTGAAGCTGTTAGTACTATTGACCAGCCTTTTGGTCTGGTTATATTCGGGCTGTCCTGACTGCACTGTAACATGCACAGTATGGTATTACTACCACACTAAAAAAAGTTAGACACAAATTTGGAATGTACGGCATTCAGGGGCTGACCTGCTGGAGAGCAGCTCTCTGGAAAGAGACCTGGGAGTCCTGGTGGACAATGGGATGACCACGTGCCAGCAATGTGCCCTTGTGGCCAAGAAGGCCAATGGCATCCTGGGGTGCAACAAGAAGAGTGTTGCCAGCAGGTCGCGGGAGGTCATCCTCCCCCTCTACTCTGCCTTGGTGAGGCCACACCTCGAGTACTGTGTCCAGTTCTGGGCTCCCCAGCTCAAGAAGGACAGGGAACTGCTGGAGAGGATGCAGCATAGGGCTACTAAGATGATTAGGGGATGAAGAAAGGCTGAGGGATTTGGGTCTATTTAGTCTGGAAAAAAGATGACTGAGGGGGGATCTTATCAATGCTTATAAATACTGAAAGGGTGGGTGTCAGGAGGATGGGGCCAGGCTCTTTTCAGTGGTGCCCGGCAACAGGACAAGAGGTAATGGGCACAAACTTGAACATAGGAAGTTCCATTTCAACATGAGGAGGAACTTCTTTAATTTGAGGGTGGCAGAGCACTGGAACAGGCTGCCCACAGAGGTGGTGGAGTCTCCTTCTCTGGAGACATTCAAAACCCTCCTGGATGTGTTCCTGTGCAACCTGCTCTAGGTGACCCTGCTCTGGCAGGGGGGTTGGACTAGATGATCTCCCTTGGAAGAGGTCCCTTCCAACCCTACCATTCTGTGATTCTGTGATTCTGTGACATGCATGACTTCATAACCTACAATATTATGAAATCTTTTCCTTAGCAGGAATTTTAAAATGTCTCTGGCAGTGTAATATTTATATCACCACATTTTGTCAAGCATATATAGTAACACGTAAGTACTCAATTCAAACAGAAGTGTAATCCTTGCAGAAGATCCTACCCTCTATGCCTGTTATGTTCCTTAAAGCTATTTTTTGATAATACAGTACACCTTTAGTGACAATCCATGGCTTAAGCCATGTAGCTCAGTGATTTTAACTAGTGAAGATGTGCAATAATCCTCTCTGTTCTCTGTTACATAGACCTTGATTTTGTTAAAAAACTGAATTTATAGTAAGGACTTGTGTTTGCTGGATGTAACGGTGATACATGTGACACCACCAATCTCTAGTCAGAGCATGTCCTATTCCACTGCAGTTACCCAGACAGATGAACATGCACATGCAAATTCTGTGGTGCAGCCATGGTTTATGGTACTCTTTGAAGAACATTCCGTAATTAAGTTGAATATTGAAGCTCCAACAGCAAAATTTACAATATTTGGAACAGTTAAAAATGTTGCCCTTCAATTACAGAAAATAGGGGTAAACAAGATGCATTACCCAGGGCACTGGGAAAGGCTCACTTTGTTAGAAAATCTATCTTTCCAAAATTAAGAAAACATTTACAAATAACCAGCATTATGGAGTAGTAGTTAATTCCTTGCGAATCTAAGCAAAAGTGTGAGAAGACAGGGCTCCTTTTTCAGACTCGGAGAAGAAAATATGCCAAAAAATATGTCTCTTTCCTGCTGCTGCCTGCAAGCTTTCCTTCAATTACATTCTCAGACTGCCATGGTTAGATTACTACTAGCATTGGCTTATGAACAGACTGAATCTCACAATCATCTGTGATCTATTGCTCTAACACCTACAACTTCTAAAACTGGAAAAGACTGAAGAAATTACAGGTTCTGTTTCCGGTTTAACAATGTTTTTCCTGTATAATGCCCAGTGCAATTTTTGAAAAAGCAGTTACAAAGTATTATTGTCATTGCAGCATTTGCTAAAAAATACATCACAGTGTGGGTGACGGTTGTTTTTCAAGCGTAAGGCAAAGCTTGTGGATAAGTATATTATGGCATAATTCTTAACACTGCATTCAACACACATGATCCATTCTTTCCTAACCAGTTCATTTATGCAGAGGGTTAATATTTTTCTTGGAATTTGTATCTAAAACAATTGTATGGTAATTCATTTACCTATTAACTTCTTGATAAGATGTGATAAAAGGTTTTAAAATGTTCATCCAGGATGATCAAGTCTGGAATGGAAACTCTTGTATTTGGTAGCAACAGTAAAGTATTTACAGTACTCACATAATGAATTACCTAGTCACCACGTGGAGCACTGGAGTTGAATACAGAACGCCTTTGCCATGGTTGACAATAATCGAAGAATACCAACATACACAGTTAAAACGACAGATGCCTGATGGGCTTCTTTATCATCAGGGAAAACCTGAGTGATTCAACAATGCTATCTTCTCCTAAAATTTGTGACCAATTCATGAAAGATAACCTCTCAATCAAATTTCCCGGAGTGACAAACTCCCCAAATTGCCAAAAGGTGGCTTCATTCAATAATTTCTTTAAATGGCTTATGAAATTCTGCTCCCTTCAGAGCTGCAGCACGAGAGAGAATTCCACAGCTACCAATCTCAGCACCTCGAAGCTGGAGAAGTACACTTAAATTCTGGCAGTTGTTCTTCCTCACTGTGGGAAGGATAAGTAAAATCCTTGCATCCTGTTCCCCAGGTTATAGGTGTCAAGCTCCAGCTGATCACTGGGAAAATTTCAGAGATCAATTATTCCTCCTTTCATGTTAAGTACAGGTGTTAGCCAAGAGAAATTTCTCCTGGATGTCCTGACATCACTTTAGCCTGTGGGACTTCCTACAGCATCACCTTCTCAAACAGCACTTTGATCCACAGTCAAAGTGAGTCAGTGACAGAGTTTGTTGCAGCAGGTCTGCCTCCAAGTATGAGCCATCAAGAGGCACTAAACAGAGTGAGTCACATCAGCTATCTTGATATTGTCACAACCTTTATTAGCTTTACAGCTACCATGAAACACTGATCTTTAGAATGGAAGAGATGGTAGCTGATGAAGTCAAGTAAGGGTTTTAAAAGCTAGTTATCACTGACAAAGGGCCCATAATATAATCTTTTTTCCTCTCTGACAGTACCTCTATCCAATAACAGCACAAGGAAAGGACCTATTTCTGAATGAACATACATCATTTTCTTTTTTCCTTGCATCAGCTGACCACTAAAGTGAAGATGCCTATGTTGAGCGAGGCGTTGGATCAAGTGACCTCTAGAAATCCCTTCTGACATGACACTTTTCTACAGCTCTGTGACAGCCATATTTTCTGTCCTGCATGTCTCCACTGCTAACTCATGAAGCTACGTAAAGTGGCTGCATAGGCTCTGGGCATTGGTCTATACAGCAAGTAGCTCACAGACAAACACTAACCTGTTAGGTGCTGCTTCAAGGTATTTTCACTGACCTTATATGTCATCCACCACCCTTCATTTTTTGGTGACTGACACAGAAGGAGCTAATCTGGGAAAGCAGAGAAGGTATTGCTCAAAGCTAAGTAGGCAAGATACACATATTCCACAATAGCTGTATTTTCCTTCCTGTAAAACCTAGAATGTAGCTTTGAATTTGCTGGACAGGATAACTTTTTTCAGTCAAGAATGAAATATTAGGCTACAGGAAAAAGGTCTATGAAAGTATCCGTTCACTGCTCAGTTAAAAAAAATGCAAGTCAAATCCCAGAAATCATTTAATACAATCCTATATGTTTTAGAAAAGAGTTTCATTTTTTCCTTTTAAAAAAGGAAACAAGCAAGACAGATGCTTTGTAACTGCAAACAGGGGTTGCTCATTTTCTACTACCTTTCTGAAACCCTGATGCCATTGACACAAGAAAAAGGGTTGCAAATCATTCTATCAATGAAACGGGTGGATAAGGTTACTTGAGGGAGCTTGTCTGGACAAAGCGCAGGAAGTAATGTCCTTACTCTACTTCTGTGGAGACTGCCCCATTACCATAGTGACTTCACACCTATCACACCTGAGTTTATGCAAGCTTGAGAGTTGCACAAAACTTTGCCCTGCACAACCAATGTTTTTTTCTGTGAACCTCTCTATGGGTGTCCCTTTGCAGACCAGAAGGAAAGGCACAGTGATCTGTTGCAGCTTGTCAACAATACATGCAAATCACTACAAATGTGTTTAATCTCCAGGGACTCAGTGCTAGGAACTATAACCACATTTACACTTGAGAAATTTGGTGGTCTAGCAACAAAAGTAGCGACTTGAACCTTGTAGTCAGATGGGTGTCTGTTTTTTCAAATATTTTTCAGAATGAGAATTCAGCTTTTGCTTGCATAACTGTAGATCCCCAAAGGTATATTTTATCTTTAGCTCCTGTTATGGGTTTGGGAAAATTGTTATTATTGCTTCATATTATCTGCCTTTCCTTGTAACAGGATAACGTGGATCTCGGTGACCTGATGTTTTCACTCTGCTACCTTCCAACAGCTGGTAGACTAACTATTACAATAATAAAGGCAAGAAATTTAAAGGCAATGGATATCACAGGAGCATCAGGTAGGAATGAATTTAATGCTTAATGTGGATTTCTGTCCCATTTCGCTCCTGAGACACAGAATTCAGCACCGTCAAATCCCAGAATGATTTTTGAGAGGAGAGTTCTTATACTGCAAGCTCTTGAGTTACTTAAGTACAGGGGTTTCAAATAAATAAATAACATACTTTAGTTTGTTCGGTTGCAACCAATAGCTTAAAATAATCTGCTCTTAAAAAGACTGCAAGATTATTATTTCTAAAGTGACTGTGATTCAGAATAGCATGAATTGGCCAAACTGCATTCATAACACTGGGAATTTGTTTTTACAGCAGACTATTTGTTACGGCTGTGGCACAGAGGCAGACTGACCCTCTCTGACAGTCTCCAAGAGCCACTGAGCCAGTTCTGCTGTTGTTGGCATACGGACAAAACCGTAATCATCCCAGACTCCTTTCAGCAACCCTTTCAAAATTTGATGACGAAAACAAGAAATTAATTTAAATAAGAATTCATAGATGATTTTTAAATACTAGCAGGGAGTTGTAGAGCTCCCGGAAAGGAGTTAAAAGAAATAGCTTTTTTTACTACAATCAGGAGTTCAAAAATAATTATAATACTCTTGAGAAATATAAGCCACTAATTGTTACACTTTGAATTATATTTAACCATACACCAGGAAGTCCCACTCTGTAAAATATTGTCATCTTCTGTCTGTCCTACAAATCTGTACAAGTAATTAGGCTGTTATAAATAGGCTGATACACAGGCTGTTGTATAAAACAGTCATGTATAACACGGTTCAGTGGATATTTTAATACCCTTTGAGAAGTCGGTACACAACAAGGAGCTTCTTGAACCTAAATTGTTCATTATAAGCAGTCAACCAGGTAAAGCTTTCAAAGCTCCACTGCCTCCCAGGCACGCCATGGTAATAAAGAAGCCCAAATTCCAGTCAGGTCCAGGTGACTAATTCTGCAAGCAGGTATGGGCATACAAGAAGGCTGCTCCTTTCACTTGCCATTTATGTTTGCTTAGAAACAACAAAAGAAAACCAACGTTGTTCTTATGATTCACACAGATCCCTACGTGAAGGTTTCTTTAATGTGTGAAGGAAGGCGACTAAAGAAAAGAAAAACTTCCACCAAGAGGAATACCCTTAATCCCGTTTACAATGAAGCCATAGTCTTTGACGTCCCTCCAGAAAACATTGACCAAATTAACTTGTCGATAGCTGTTATGGATTATGACCGGTGAGATACCTGTAGCTGTAAAATAACATAATCTATTGGCTTATAGAATCTTGCACAGTAGATTTGCATCCAGAAACAAAGTTATTAGTTTTTCCCAAGAAATGGGAAATTAATGTCATGTTGACTTTGGTAGAAGACTGAACTTTCTTGTATTGCCAGGCAGAATTTCCTTTCTAAATTTTAAAATACAGATTTGCATCCATAACTGGCATAACTAAGCTGCATATATGTTTACCGGAACTGAAATAACTGAACATATAATGAGACAGTCCACACACTGATGTTCTGTTTGTGCACAATTACACTAACCTCTTAGACACACACCTCCATTTCTAAAATTGTGGCCTAGAGTTTACTTGTATTTGCAACTAGTTACAGAACATAGGTGAAGAACGTTTTACATTCTTCATGCAAAAATAAGATACAAATGCACACAGACACACAGTGTATGCTACAATGGGGAAAATATTAAATTATTCTGGTTAATGGGAAGAGCAAACCTATGTATTTTACAGTTTATTAAATTTTTCGGGCAAGAATTAATTCTAAAAATCCATGATTACTGTTTCTAATGAAATATGTAAATGGTATGGTTCTAAAGGTAAAATTTTAAGAAAAAAATATTATGGAACATTTTCACAGTGTAGGTCACAATGAAGTCATTGGAGTATGTCAAGTAGGCAACGATGCAGAAAGTCTAGGTCGCGACCACTGGAATGAAATGCTCTCGTACCCTCGGAAACCCATTGCTCACTGGCATCCTCTTGCAGAGGTAAGACTTATTTCTTGCTTCCCCATTACTATAATTGTGAATATTCTTCCATATGGCATTAGAATTTGGATAAAATTTTATGAGCAAAGCCAAGATCCACATGCATGCACTAAATCCTAAAAAAGGGCTCAGAAACACCTATATTAAAAGTCAAACATAACACACAAGTTAAGTCTGTTCCTTTCAGTTTTAGGGGGACAGAAAGTAATTAATGTCTTTAATATATACACGAAAACACCAAACATTATACACTGGATTAAGGGTTTGGTTTTGTTTTTTAAATAAGATGTTGGGTAACTTTACTGATAATGGATATAAAGAAATGGACCTTGTTTACAGAACAACCAAGACCTATTTTTTTAATATATTTAACAACCTAATTTGACTTTTTCTCTTGTAAGAATATATCATCCATGCCACTAGCACATCTCAAGGGATGCCTAACTGCACTGAAAAAAAAATGTTTAAGTGTCTCTGGAGATCTGAGGCGTTGATAAGAAGCCACTCAATCAGAAAAGCTTTTCAAGGTTCCTATGTTTTTTTGTTTTGTTTTGTTTTGTTTTTTGTCTTTAGGGCCCTATTCAGCAGAAATGTTATGCAGGTCTTCTGCGCTTGGATGGCTGCCGAAGAGGCTTCCTCACCCTTTTAACCTATTCAGCAGAAATTTGGCATTCCTGTTGAACTCTTTCTTAGCCATATCCTCAGGGGCTATTCCACAGAGTCCAGTGGGGTAAAGATGTCCTTTTAATCCCTCTGTCTAATCGTCTCCCCAGTACAGGGAATGCTAATCCTGATTCATGAGACATAAAAATTCATCAAAGATCTAACTAAATTGCTTCCTAAGAGTTACCATGACTCACTTTTATTGTTGCTATCACCGGCTAAAGTCAGGCAGTAATCCCATACAAAAGAAACTACTATGTTTATGAACAACCACAATGTTACCCCCAATGCTGAAAGACAGGAAAGACCATTGTATTCATATCAAGCCACAAAGAATTCCCTAAGCACCTAATATGTACAGAGGCATGCATTTCGCAGCCTCTTTGCCTATACTTTATGCATCAGAGTGCAGCTGTGTTACTAGAATGCAACCGAGGACTTTACCTGCTTGGGTGTAAGCACTAACCCCAGGCAGTTCCATACATAATTGTCAGGCAATAGGAAGACACTACAAAATGGCAAGAATACCGCCGTCTTGCCCTGTCTCCGTAAGCAAGGACATTTACTGGTGCCTGGGCAGCATGGTTTCAGCAGGGAGACCTTTGAGTGCTCACAGGCTCTGTTGCAGCGGGAACACACCATGCCTTTTCAGAGCATGGGTGCTGCCAACAAGCAAGTATGCTGTGAAAGAAGATCGAGAAAAGTGGGGGACACCTGCCTGTATGTTTGTGCCCTCGATGGCAAGCTAGCTAAGTGCCACACTTGAAAGGCCTACCTGGGCAATGGGGAGCTGGGTTTAGAAAACATATCACCAAGCTCTCAGCGGTGGCCAAGGAATGGCTTGACAAAGCACGTGAGGAGTAGTGTAATGGTTACTGTTTCCCAGAATACGAGAAGTGTCTCTTAGCAGAAGTTGTCTACATCCTTGTATCCAACCTGTCTTCCCTCTTTGATAAATTTTATTGCAGCCAGAGCCCACAATTAGCTTTTGACAGCTCTTCCCTTTTTACAGGCATCCTGTTCTTTTCATACATGCCTGGCTAACTTCTTTAGATTTCATTACTGCGGATTGCTTTTCATGTCACTGAGCTAAACAGAGACATATTTTTTTCCTTCCCAGGAATCAAGTGGGGGAGGGTGTCCAGCGCATCCAGGCTGTGCAGAGAAATACATACACAGCATATCATTTTGGTTCCTGAATCAGGATTAGACTCAGCGAGAGCTTCTGGAACCTCTGTGGCCACAGCCATAGGACCCTGAATATTTGCTGAATAGGACCCTCAGTCTTCTACTGTGTGAAGAGCTATTGGTTTCAAGTAGCGTAATGTTATCCACTTGTAGCATTAATTCTCCAGCTGACACTATTGCTACTGACAGATTATTTGTATGGTCGTAAGCATCACCCAAATTTAAGTCATAATTTCTGTTCATTAGAATAACCCAGGTTTTACAAGAAACATGATGGCAATGAAAACCAGCAAATATCGGAAGCAGCAACAAATATGGTTCTTGTATTTGCAAAAAAGGTGCAGTATTGTGAATGGATAGCTTTCTAAATCATCTTTTTTTCAAGAATGATTGTCATCAGACATTTATTTTTTGATGACAAGTTGTGTCCTCAGTCTCAGTTGATGCCTCCTTTCACCTTACAGGAAAACAAATTAATATGGTTCTTTGCAGAAATCCTTCAAATGTGAAAAACTAAAAAAAAAGTTCTGTTGGGTGAGAACAAGATACATATGGTATTTGTAATGACAGTATGTTCTTTTAGAAACAAGATAACCATCTGTATAACATGGAGGCTGTTAGTCCTCAACCTTTGTAAACGATTTTCCAGTCAATGTTTCTTAGTTGTGTCCATGACGCTGCAAAAAGTTGGAAGCATATGACAGATGGCTATGTTCTGTCATACAAACACACACATGTGCGTGCATGTGCACACACACACGCAACGTCATTTTAAAATGCTGTTCCAAATATATAGTGCCTGTGAAGACTTTCTTTATTATTTGTAGTAGAATTAACAGGGCTATTTTACATGATGGTATATTGTAAATGCTGACAAATTCTGACCATTAAAAAAAAACTATCAAAGCACTGAATTCTTTCACATGATAAAGTCTATGCCCCAGAACAAGAGCTCCTGGGATAAAATTTTGCCACTTATTTAGCCATGCATGGAGTTCTCTCTTCCTTCAAACTTTTCTAGAGAGAATTTGATTCAAGTTTTTACACTGGGATTTTTATTTAAAAAAATACAAATGCAAAGTATGGGTATTTTATACCATCTAGTTGCCTGCAACTTACAGATGGGGAGCCCTGGTCTTTATATATAGTTCAGATAAGTTTATGTGCACACACATTGTTTCATGTCTCGTATATGTTGAATGCTCACCAAGCAATTTTGCTGACACAAATATGCATGCACAGATTGAAGGAAATATTTGAAATTTTGATCCCAAATCTGAAAAATTAGTTTTGTAACCTATCAATTGAGGCTCTTCCAGAAAATCAGAATTGCTAGTGCGTAAAGCGCAGCTTGGCACTTGCAGGAAATCTTGGATCTGTTGTAAATGTGTGCTGCAGTTATAAAGCAGAAGTCCTGTAAGTACAGTGTTTTTCAAAAATCTCATGCCATGCTATGGAGGATGTAGCTACCACATACGAGGATGCCCCTGGCAAACTACACAACTCTTCAAAACCTGCCCAAGCAAAATTTCAGATGAGTAACCAGGCATTTCCACAAGAACGAAAAATACAGATGTAAAGTTGTCAGGGCAAAACTATTTTGCTATACTTTCAACTGAAGTTTTATATCAGCAGACCAGTGATACGATACAAAGTTCCTATCTGTTCATCCACGATCCTCACTTCAGGCAAAATCCTGCACTCTTTACTCAGGCCCATCTCCTGGGAGTCAACGTGGGGAGATGTGCATAAGTAAAGAAGGAGGACCTCCTCCTTTGGAGTAGAGTACTTTGATTTCCTGGACAAATCATCATATATGCATCCCTGCGGAGCAGGCAGCCGCACGCTTTCCCACTGCAATGTTAGCAACAATAGCTTCTGTAAAAAGGAAATCATCTATGCAGCAGGCTCATTTTGCGTCCACAGAAGAGTGCAGAAGCCTTTCTAAGATTTGTCTCTGGCAACTCAAAGGGGCATCAACTGAAAAGTTGTATCATTATAATTGCCAGTGCTTTTTTATTTTATTACCATACGCAGTTTATTTACTGCTCAAGAGTCTGGCATCAAGAGAATGATTTTGAACAGGGTTCTATTAAAAGAAAAAAAAGAAGAAAAATCTCTGTACAGTGCGCATATAAAGTGGAATCCAGCACACCTCAAAGGCTTAGGGAAGAGGAAGAAAATGTAATTTTTTATTAAATTCTCCTAATTCTTGCTGACTCGTGACTTGCAAACTGTTACTCAGGCTGTGACATTACTATGTGCTTTTTACAAATATCTGCCTTATCATAGTGCATATATGGAATGATAGCTATTTTCTATATTTGGATATTTCACCCTTCACTTTTATATTCCATTTAAGCAACACTATTCCCTAGACCTGAAGTATTTTCATGTTAGTGTTCTGGTGGGCCAGTACACTGCTGCTGTCTTTGGACTGTAGTACAACAATACAACAGCACATTGGAAGGAAAAGAGGATCTACTGCTACAAAACCCAGAGAAAATGACGATCCCATTACTGTTCAGTCTTTCTTTTCTGAACTATGATTCTCAGAGGTAAATTACTAGAAGGCTCACAAGAATAATTTCGAAGCTGCAGCCCTCATTTGTTTTCTTATTTCCTGTGAATGCGTAATTACACTCTATGACAAGTATCGTAATTCTGAAATAGAAAAGGAAATCCCTTAGAAATGCATCTCAGCAAGATTTTAATCCCACTTCACTCATTAACAATATACTATTAAACTGTTACTTTTAGTTTTCCATAACAAGCCACCATTTCAGATGTTAATTTATGAAAAAGCAGTGAGTCTCAATGGGAAAGCCTACCAAGGTACTGACATGCAGGCAGAGTATAATGGGCAGTTGTGTGATATTCCCATGCCAAAATACTCACAGCACAACCCTTTTGCAGCTGAGTGCTGAAATATTTCTTTATCTGTTTCTACTGAAATCACACGACATTAAAAGCATTTCTGTTCTCTTTTGTTTCATTTTTTTCCCTGTAAATAATCCTAGCAGTGGACAAACGCACATCTCAATCTGGGGAAGAAGGGACTACCAGAACAGAAAGCAAACATGTAGTGCTCAAACTGTTCTTACCAGTCAATGCACACTTCAGCTTTCGATGCCAATGGATCTGTGAAACAGCAAAGCAGTACATATGAGAAACGTGTTATATAGAGGTCCAATCTAACTACCAGTAGCAGAACTGCTGGTTCAATCCAAGTGAGACAACAGGAAAGGGCAACACAAAAGAATGAAAAATAAGAGGTTATTGTAGTCCACCCTTCTTGGCTTGAGGGGACAGTTCCTGGGGGGTTTTTTAATTGTTTTTGTTCTTTGTTTTTTTGGTTTGGTTTGGTTTGGTTTGGTTTCATTTGTGTGTTTTTAAACACCAAACATGATACGTAGCTATATTAACATGAGCACACAAAGTCAGAGTTACAAGAGCCATATTTACATGTTTTATCACTTGGCAACATTAGAGCACTGAGGGGACCTATTTGCCACTGAAAAAAAATAGCTGCAAACTCTCTTTTAGTTTAAAAGTAACAAATAAATGGGAAGAGAGAAAGAGGAATTGAAATTTGGTTGAAAAATCTGTTTGACCCAGTTAGAAATCTACCTGAAATTACTGTTAATGAGTTTTGTTTGAAAGAAAGAAGTGAAAAAAACACAACTAGGTGACTCAATCTGAAGTGTCATCAATTAAACGCTTTCTTCCCTTTAGAACAGTACATTGTCAAATGATTCCATCTCAGTATCAAGTGAGAAAACAACGTCTTTCTTATCCACAAGGAAAAAAGCATGTAGAGAAAGTAATCCACAATACTGTAGAATTTAATAGAAGCCCTCTGTGCTGGGAAAAATGGCAGCAGGACAGACTTTGTAACAGTGTCACCTTGAACCTGCTGTAATTAGTGCAAGGCCTTGCTTGCAACCCTAATTCTGTTCTGAAGTGACAGTCTTACAATATGTGAACCAAGCTGTGCAAGGTGTGAATTATCTTGTAAGGGTACTGCACATTCAGGTCTGAGTAGTTTTAAGAGCTGCATTTACAGTTAATTTCTAATACAGTGGGTTGGGAAAGGAACTACAGGTGGAAGTTCTCCAGGGGTCCTGCAGTTCTCTGAAAGGACCTCCATCTCCTTGAAGGTCCGTAAATCCAGATGGCAGTGATGGACACTATTCAGGAAAGGTATCATCAGGACATACCTCAACTGCTGACCGAACGCAGCTCAGATGGCACAGAGGGGAAGATGACGTGAGGACTTGTAAGCATCTGGGCTGTTTGTTCATTTGTTTGTTTTGTCTGGGTTTTTTAGTTCCTCCTTCTTTTGCTCAAACGTAGACATTGTAAAACTGGAATGTTTTACTCAGTTGCATGCTGGCCAGCTGTCATTTTTAATACCCATTGCAAAGGTGCGTGAAGAGAGGTGTGTTGTTTTGGTATACTTTTGTTTTAATAACACATGAACATTGTACTATGCTTTATTATTTCTTGTTCAATAAATAGTCCTGGTATCTCTGTTTCATGTCTAATTTTGGAGAGCAGAGCCAGCCATACCTGTATCGAGGCTCTCTCAATTAGGTGGGCATTTGTTCGTTTAGTAGAAATAATGCATGATTCCTTTCGCAGTGATGGTTTGAGGGACAAAAAATTTCTTAATTTTATAATATGTATTACAATCTTCTAAACACAAGTAAAATGTACTGTGATTTATTTATATAAATCTAGTCTGAACAAATAAGTTTTGATCTTAATAAAAACTCTGTAAGAAATTGTGGAATTGTAATTTATTACTATTTTGTATTTAATATATTAAAGTTCAATTCATTATTCAGAAAGACAGCAAACACTCTGGAAATGTTTTAACTCAATTTTTCTCCATAGATGTTGTGTTTTGATAAAATAAATGAAACCAGAGAGACAAAGCTGTTAACATGACAGTTACTTTACAGCACTCAAACATAATTTGGGGGTTTGGATACTGAAACCTCCTCTTATTTCATCCCATGGCCACAATCATCACTACAGAAAGATTTTTAGATATCAAATATGAATCTCATATATACTTAAGAAGAAAATCAAGAAGCTACAGAAGTGCTTCTACCAAGTGACAGGATGTTAAATTACCAAAGTTAGTATTTAGCATGGCAGGCTAGCAAAATTAGTGATCCTTCTGTCAACACCCGACATGTAGCTCAGGGTTCCCAGGAGTCCCCTGACAGAACCCAGAAACAAATGGAAAAGAGAACACAAATGTATCTGGTATGACCACACAAACTGCACCTAAAAATGCGATATTCTTGTCTTTTTTTCATGTCTTTCTTCACAACAACTGAAATTACCTATCTGTCACCAGGGGTTCTACATGTGCATGACAACTACTTAAGGATTTCTCTGTCTCTTTAGGGATAACCTCAGTCACTTCTCATTTGGAAGATCTGGCCTACTTGCACATAGTGCATGAATAAAGGGCCTCTGACATACAAAATGTAGCACAAAACAATAATTTCATGCAAGTAAGAAAGAATTTAATATACTTATGTCTCTTATTGGGACTATTTGATACCATAGACACATGGAAAAGAAATTAGAACAGGTCTGTAGTTTTGAAGTTGATATTATCCTTAATAATGGTAACACCTTAGGCCCTACATAGACTCCTGTTTTTCTGCATTACATACAGGTGCCCGAAAATGAACTGGTGCTCCAGACAGCTGGCATGCTAGGATAACAAGAGAGAAGGAAGATTAAGGACGGACACATGTATAGGCATTTTTTCCCTGGCAATGAATGTAGCGCTAATTATCCCTCGCTGTCCCTTAAGCCGCTATAAACTATACTACAGCAGGGGAGGTGTATGAACTTCAAAATTGTTATTAATGTCTTTCAAAAATACTGTTTTGCATGTTTATTTCTTTGTTAAAAAACATGCAAAAGCCTTTTCCTCTGTCAAAACAAGCCCACACATCTCTCCTTTCAGGATCCTTTTCCAGCAGAATCATTCTTTAAGCCTTTATACATAGCCTACAGACTCGAAACAAAACTCCATTAAGACTGGGACAGCTAAAAGACTGATTGCAACAGCCTGTTAACAAGTTAAAGTGAAACGCCAAAGGTTGAGAATCCTCACTGAAAAACCCTAATAAGCCTCAATAGCAAATAACCTTTGTTAGTTGCTCCCACATAACGTTCAGCCTGAGAAGCCTAGTGGTCCTGCACAGCTAATACCCAGTGAGATGAAAATTGAGGGAGATACCTTGTTAATACCAAGCTTTACTAGCAGCTGACTATGACCTTCCACAGGGGGAATGCCTAGTGAGGACATGCAATGAAGTCTAAAAGGCGCCCGAAGTGACAGGAGTGCGAGTGCAGAGCAATGTCCCTGAAGAGCCTGAAGACGTGGGCCATTACAGTAAGAAATCAGTAACTCAGAAAGTAGGGCCGAACCTCTGCATCTGCAGACATGATCAAGCCGGCAAACTTTGTGACTCCAAAAGTAATCTTTCCAGGGAAGGAAATCACGTAGTGTTTTGTACTGCAAAGGAATTCCATTCACGTCTGACAAAATTGTCACTGAAATTTGTCACGTGGACCCTAACAGAAGTTTCTAATATAAGCAACATGCAAATTTTTATAAGGCTTGTGGTGTAAATTCTAAGCAAAATGAAAAAAAAAAACCCTCTGCCTTGAAACAGAAATCAGTATATTGACCAGGGTTGGATTCTTCCCTTGCACGGCTTGTTAGAAGAGGAGGTTTCAACACTCAGAATTGAGAGCTGAAATTGTCCCTTAGGTGACAAGAACAGTCTATTTCAAGCCACTGTTTTTAACACCCTGATCAGTATTCTAATATTGCCATTTACACAGCATCAAATAATTCACTGTCTATACTTACGCATTTATCATTTCCAAATTAATTAACCACACACTTCAGTCCGGTCCACCACACCATCTAAAAGGTCATGGCTTTAGACCACTTAATAACTTGCAAATAACATTCAGGGAACTTATGTTCCAATACAAGCACAAGTAGGAAAATCTGCAAATGTTCCATATCATAGGATATGCCTGAACAGACAATCTGGTCCAAAGAGCCTAACTAAAGCAGCTTTAATATTAGAGAATCATTTGGAAGTGAGAGAAATGTCAATAAGCCAGCTAGGGTTAGATCCTCACTCAAAGGAAAAACTGTCAATAAAAATATCTTTGTTGGGGAAACCGTTCTTAATAATAACAACAAAATTCTATACTGAACATTTATAAAGTTTTGTAATTTTCAGTTTAGAAGGCAGAATTCTGTTTCTAGAATGTTACTATACCGTTTAAATCCTTCTAACTGACACAAAAACATTCTTAAAACAATAGATTAATGGAGTTCAGCTACATCAGGATTCCAAAAATGAAATACAATTTTAAAAAACATCTTTTTAAAATGCAACAATTTTGGACCTTTTTAATGACTTTCAGGTAACAGACCAAAAGTGTAGGGAAATAAGGGCTGATGGAGAATGTCAGAACATGATAGGACAAATTGCCAGATTGAAATTTAATGAGTAATAAACAGTAACAGTAATACTACTATTAGTAATAGCCAGGCCTAAAACACTTGTGATGAATGTTGCAAAATCCAAGGTGACAGCAAATCACAAAATCAATAGCTGCTCATGTCTGTTCCTAAAGACATCAAACATTTGTCAACACATGTGAAGTTTGAAAAAGTACATTAATAAAATGTTTCAGGCCATAACATAGCCTGAAAAGTCAGAGCATTCTGACACTTGTCCAAAGTAATGTTCAGGAACACAGAGAGCAAATGGACAGGCAAGAGAACTGTGTTTAGAAAAGGTGTTACTATAGGATTCAGGTGAACTGACATAATATTTACGCTATCCAACTGCCCAGATAACAACAATTAAATGAGAAATACCTTCTGGAAGTTTTATTTAAACCAAAGGCACAGCAAACTTCTAATGTTACTGTCCTTACGAGAAAGGACCTCTAAAGAAAGGAGATTTGGATTTATTGCTCTATATTAATTTCCTTTCCCCTTTGTCACATCCTGCACCTTTTATGAACTGTTTCAAAAAGGGTAATAACATGAGACAAAGCAAAAAATCTGAAAACTCTAAATCATTATTTTTTGGGGATGCTTGAGTAAAAAGCACATTTTGGGGGTAAGACAAGTCAGCAGCTCTGCAATGTGTGAGGAACGCAAAACATCATGCATTTAGTACTAATGATTGCTAGCTACTCACAGAAGTAAAAGAATTAGCTCATTTTCTGTTCCGCTGTCAAGATCCCATTACACATCCTTTTAGGTGTATCCTTCTGAATGACTTCTTGAAAACATGCATGGAAACAGCATACGTACAATATGCATGCTCATATGCCATACAAAGAGAACACCCCGTATGTACATCAGAGAAATATTTGGGTACACAGTAAGCCATGGAAAACAGAACCAGGGAAATCCCAAGTCAGTCAGGCTGAGTCTCTTCTGCTCTAGATAAAACTATAGCTCCTGTATAATACAAGAGACATCAAACCAGGTTACAGCCACCACTGCCCTCCTCTCCTAAATAGGTTTCCTGTAGGCATATAAATATAGTATCAGACCTTTGCTCACATCTTCTACCATTTAGTCCTTTGTTTTACAAATAGAAACACATTACTATAAAAAAAAAATGCATCTTTGTAGTTTCATTCTACATCATTCGAAGCAGCAGCTGACAATCAAGGAAGATAGAGGAGTGGAAGAAAATTTTCCTATCTCCTTAGTGGCTGGCATGTTGGATTAACTTCCCCTCAATTCTTTCCCATGTAGAGTAAACCCACAGAAAAAAAAAAATTTAAAGCCAGTCCCACATGAGCTGACTTTATGATCAGACTCAATAGCACAGAAACAATCTGCCTTTTATGTTCATAACAAATTTCTATCGCACATTCTCAGAAAATTATCCTACATGGCTCGCCAGAACACAGAGTTCACTTTACTTGTCCTGTACTCAAAGTAAAAGGTATAAAATGAGCTGCTGTAAAAGAAGGATGAAAGTACCTCGGTATATCATCTCCATTTTATATATGGAGTGCAGGAGCACAGAGAAAATAGTATTAACATATTCATTCAGGTGCCAATTCAAAAACTAAGGGTGTGGGTTTGCAATACTAAGCATCTTGGAGCAGGTTATTTCCTCAAAATAGCGTTTTAACAAGCCCAGATGCTGTGCGAAGAGTTCGGTATCCCTCCTCTAAGGAAAGCACTCTGGACACAGACACAATACAACGTGTGGTGAATCATGAAATCTGCAACATCAGTGACTTATATAGGAACTCTTTGGGAAAAGCAGGCACAAAGCAGCCAAGTTAGTGCCTTCACCCAGGAGACCCTCTTTACTCTATGGAGAATTCCCAGCCTGATATACCATAGCCTTCCTGCTGCCTCAACAAATGAGGCAGCAGTATAATAGATAACTGATTACCACACATCCTTCATTATTCCAGAGAATGCAGTCTGCTTCGAATATGGCAGGAGCATGGGGAGCAGAGGCAGAGCCTGTTCCTAAACTGCATTATGTCTCTTATCCACACTCTCCTAACATACTATTACAGGAATGCCTTTCGCAGTGTGTTAACAAGCCTCAATTTCTATCAGGAAACAATTCACCCTGACTCTTCCAAGCCCCCAAATACCGACACACAGTGATTTTTATGCAACACAGTCTGCAAATGAAACCTGAGCTTTTTGACCCAGAAGATTCAACAACAGACTTAAAATAATTCCACCAAAACCACTGCCATGCTCCATGACAGTGAACCCAGATAGAGACTATTGTAATGATATAGTACTCTTACAGCAATTCATGTATCTATGCATGATGCCACATTACCTTAAGTGACTTTAATTCATCTTTCTGCCTTAAGTGCTCCAATGGTGGTTTTGTGTTTGTTTTGAATTTCAAAATAAGTACCACGGGTGTGCTGCAGACCGTGCCTAAAATAGCATCTGGATTGTAATTACTGTCTGAGACCTAAATTACCAAAACCTGTCTCTCCATGAAAAGATATAATTATTGAAAAGATCTTGCATGCATAGTTTGTCTGCATGCTCAACCATCAATTAAATCATTACCATCTATTCCTCCTCATAAATAGAATTTCCTAAATTCCTGAACCTACAAAAATTTGTTTCCAAGTGAAAAATTACCACATTTATTGAATGACGTAAGAAAAGCATACTACTTCTATGGAGATCAGGGCTGCAAGCAGAGCCTTTTATCTCTTTTCTCAATGAAAGGACATTCAATTGCCAAGTTGCTAATTGAGGGGTAAAATCAAGTATTGTTTATCCACTGCAAGTAGGTGGGACAAAGGCCAATTCAACTCAGACCTCTGTGCAATGCTGAGTTTTGTAAGGTGCCACACGAATCCCAGCTGCATCTGCCATCACAACTTCAGTATGGCAGCGTAGCTTTTTTACTCCAGACTTTTGCCCAGACTTCCCAGTTTCTACCTTCACTAATGTCAACCTTTTCCTGCAACTAGCCACACACATCTGACACTCATAAAACTTTTGAGCCCATTTCTTCATTCTGGTATGCTTACCAAAGGAATGGGACAGTAGAATGGTAGCAGAAACACACATCATCTTTCTGCTGCCCAGGGCTGTGTGTCAGACAAACACAAAGGACTGGTATATATTAGAAAAGCCTAAAAAATATGCTTGGTCTCCTCTTGATCTCCTTCCACCTACTGACACGATTTCTATGCCAAATGTGACAGCTCAAAACCAGCACAATGCCAGGGATTCTCTGCAGGGAGTCAGCGGAGAACTCAATGTTCCCTTTTGGGGAACTTGTGGAAAGAACTACCAGACTACAGTAGGTGGAGGAGACATTTATTTTTCTCTTATGCGCCTTTAAAGCCTTCACACCACTCTCAGTGCCTTGAAGCTGCTGTGAAAGATGTCTGAGACCTTTTTTTTCCAATTTTTTTCCCTTATGCTGCAATGTCTTACAGATCATCTCTGACACAAAGACTTCTTTTTCTCCAGTGTAAAGAATTCTTCATCCCTTTACTGATGGCCAAAAGAAGGTATCTAGAAAGGGAACTATTATCCAGCTTCCCTTAGTGTCATTCTACTGACTCCAATTTTGCTGCAATCAGACTGTGGCAAGAAACCTGTCAAAAAATTTCAATTACGCAGACATCTTCTTAGTTCACTTAAGATAAACCTAGCTGCTTTGTTTACTTTTCAACAGCATGAAAAAGAGAGGTTGGGAAGTCAGGTGGCCAGCTGGTCTGGGTTTTCAGCTACCTAACCCATGTTGTACAGCTAAGGGAGAAGAATATTTATAAAGGATAACATTGTCAAAATCACTAAACTTCCGTTGTTTGTCATCTGGCAAAACTGCTTTATTGTCACAAAGCTACTTCAACAGAAAGGATGACATAACTATATTTGAAGAAATGTTATTCTCATCCATTTTACTACTTACGTCAAATGTTCCTCAGCGATCTGCATAGATACTTGAAAAACACACCTCTCAGCCATAGAAATGTAAACAGAAATCAGTCATAGATTTACTTCTAAAAGCAGCAGTTAACTAATGGTCATCTACTATGTATAGCCCGGCCCATGCTAAAAAGAACTGACAATTTCATTTACAGCTGTGTCCTCGTTTAGTAAGAGAGCAAAAAGCTTCAGGACTATTTCAAACTCCACATGATCATCATTATTATTCAATGCTTATGTTCTAGTAATTTTGAGAGGCTTACCATGTTAGGTATTCCAAAAAAGCCCAACTTCTTTTCAGAGCAGTAGCTGAAGAAGCAATGCACCAAACATCTGGAAAATGAGTGAGAAAGTGAGGTTTGGATAACATGAATAGAAAGAGACACTGGCTACTTAACACACACATGAAGAAAGGACTTAGACTATAATTTTAACTTTTATGGTATGGCCAAGAACCACCTAACTCTGATGATTTTTCAGGGGCAAGAATGTGTGCCTATTGGCCTGCACCATCAGTGGCCATTAATACTCATGAACCACGGATCCGAGATGCGTAGTCCTTTTAATCTGAGTCACCCTGAGATACTCGCCCAAAAGCCGATAAAGTGGCCGGGGTTGCGGTTGGGGTGGTTTTTTTAAAAAAAAAAAAGTACATCCATAACTCGTACTATGCATGGGTGTTTTGTTGTCTTTTTCTTTTATTTTTCCTCTAGATCTACAAATAGAAATTTCAGCCTGTTACAGTTCCATTTACTTCAGGATTTCATGTACACTCAGACAAAGGTCACCGAATAGGAACCCACTGAGAAGGGGGTGCCCAAAGCTGGGCACTCAGAACATCAGCAGATTTTTTTCTCCTCTCAATTTTTTCCAAATTTTGATGAATCCTTCTAGTATTGGCTATTAACGATAAAAGTAATAGTAGCAGTAACACTTTCAATCTTTCAAATCTGAAGCATCTGAGTGTTCCCACAACACACACACACACACATATGTACACACATATATGGCATCATTGAAGTGGACTAGCATTCTGGCAGAATGCACAAGGCACAACAACAGCAGGGACACAAAGTAATGCTCCATTTCCAGTAAGTACCAGCAATACAGAGACCTCAGGGCTTTGCTTTATTTGCTAGGTAATCCTATAAACAAATTCTCTTTAATGTTATCTTTTCTAATTACAACAGTCATAAATCCATTTTCAATTTCTTGGTGTCGTGAGCGATGGACATCACTACTGATTATGTAGAGGATACTGAACAAATCAAGTCAATGAAGGTGACCTTATTCTATCATGCATCCTCATGTCATTCACCATGTCTCTGAAAAAAGCCTTGTACTACATCTTTGAAAGACAAAGATTTGAGTTTTGCTGAACTGGATGAATGAATTCCAGCATCACTTTAGACAAATGAATGCAATCTGCTATGAGTATTATGTCTTCAGTCCCTGACATTTTCTTTTGCACTACCTACTCTGGGCATTCCTCTTCTGTGCCATGATTTCTATTCTAGAAATAAAAGCTAAATTCATTTCCCTTAAGCAAATAAAATGAAAAACAGAGGACATATCCTGGGAAATATGAAGAAAAGTACTGTGTAGGTCTATTTCTCATCTCCAAAATAATCTAACTTCATTCATCTTTTTACAAGTAATTTCCTCCTTTCTCTGCCTCCCTGTAACTCCTTTGGCTGTACGTACTTAGAAGGTTTTCCCTGGGTATGCATATTTTCCATTAAAAGAGTATTTCTTCTACAGGCACATAGAATTTATTCAAAATCTGTCCCACTAATCATGTCTTCTCTGGCAAAATGTATTTCAAAGGATCAACCATTTTTCTTCATCTTCTCAGCAAGATGTATGTTACCCTTGCTCCTGCCTAGTGCATCGGTAAAGGTCCCCCAGAATAACTCCTTTATAGGATGAATTTGGCATGGCTCATTCGTACAAATGTGAATATTCATACAAATTCATATGAATGTGTTTGAAGCTCTAAGCCTTAAACATAACCATGGAAATGAAGATCAATAAGAGATCACCTCCAAGAGGCACAGCTGCGAATTTGTTTCTAGTATTTCCTACCACTGAAACTAGATGTTAGATGCAAGCCTGTAAGTTTAGCTCCAGATCCAATCCATAAAAGTTCTTGGACATTTACACTGAGGTCAGACCCAGTGCTGCCTCACAGGTATAAGCTGCTGTCCACAACTTCAACTGGAATCCCATTAGATGGTTTTGCTTCTGTCAGGATGATAAAGTGGACAGGGTGCCAGTAACGGAACAAGAACACAGGCTTTTATTCCTAAACATCATTTATGATGTTGGTTTCCACAAGTCTAAGTCACCAACCCATGCCTCAGTTTCCCTCTCTGTAAATCCAGGATAAATATTTTCACCTGTGAAATATGTCAAGCTGTGTAGATGGCAAGGGCTATAGTAGTTGAGTGACAGTTTATTCTATAATTAACCAAAAAGATGTTATTTTTGCTTTATTAACCTAAATTACTCCTGAAACTAATTCAGAGTAAATGGAGATAGATTTTTAATAACCCACCATAATGTGTTCCCAATTGTAAATAAGCCACCATGAAATTTCAAAAAACATTTGAAAAGGGTACATTTACAAGATATAATAAACATTGTTTAAGAAATTATAAACTTCAAAATTTTCTACAAGTGTGATCATCCAAATTACTGGCAATGTCAAAGGGCAGTAATTATAGAAATCATAAAAATACTTGTAAACTTATAAAACAAAAATGTTTTATTAGAGAATTTTTGTCATTTAATATTATTTCCTAAATTAGCTCTTAAGATTTGAACAAGGTCTGCCAGTGTACAGTCAATTAAATATGACTTCAGTAATTAATGTGAAAATATTCAAGCTAAGCTACAGTTAAAATGAAATAGTAAAAGATACCATAGCCTGTAATTTTTCTGAAGTAACAACAATTTCTTATGTTTCAGATCTTTTAATATATCATTTCATAGCTGTTTGCCTCTTTTCAGCATTATGCAGTTATTTGGCATTAAATGACAAATACAATATTTGACAATTACGAAGGGGGTTGTAATGAATGATCACTTTCGATGTTTCATGAAAACAGCCTCTTTGGAGTTAGGATGAAGCACACTTCACAATGAGATGCTAATTGGAGATGAGTCAGACCAGCCAGGCATAAAGTAGATTTTGTAATAATGGTAGATATTAACTAGCCAGATGCTATGAAGAAAATGTGAACTTCTGATCTGAATCCATGGCCATACTCATTTATAATTGGAGTAGATAGTAGAGAAGAAAAAAATGCATGTAGGATCTACAAGTCCTTTGTTAGCTGGGGGTTTCAAACCTATCAGATGTCACCTCCTAAAAGAATACAAAGCCACTAACTAATGCGGCAATAGGTTAGACTATAAGGTAATAAAATATTATGTGAGCAGAGTGTGGTGATACCATCCATTTTTCTGAAGTCTGCAGGGAAGAAATGGAGTGAAATGGAGTGGGTAAATAAGTGAAAGAATCAAAAAGAAATCACAGACGAGGTTCTGTCTGTTAACTGGAAGAGTCAAACCCATGTTCTGGTCCATGATCTGGTCCAAGGCTGTTTCATAGAATCATAGAATGGTTTGGGAAAGGGACCTTTCAAGGCCATTTAGTCCAACCCTGCCTGCAATGAACAGGGACATCATCAACTAGATCAGATTGCTCAGAGCCCTGTCCAACCATGTTTCCAGGGATGGGGCATCTACCACCTCACTGGGCAACCTGTTTCAGTGTTTCACACCCTCATCTTAAAAAATTTCTTCCTTATACCCAGTCTAAATCTACCCCCTTTTAGTTTAAAACCATTACCTGTCTTATCGCAACAGGCCCTGTTAAAGAGTTTGTCCCCATCTTTCTTATAAGCCCCCTTTAAGTACTGGAAGGCCGCTATAAGATCTCCCCGGAGCCTTCTCTTCTCCAGGCTGAACAACCCCAACTCTCTCAGCCTGTGCTCATAGGAGAAGTGCTCCAGCCCTCTGATCGTTTTTGTGGCCCTCCTCTGGGCCTGCTCCAACAGCTCCAAGTCTTTTCTGTGCTGAGGATTACAGAGCTGGACACAGTACTCCAGGTGGGGGTCTCACCAGAGCAGAGTGGAGGGGCAGAATCACCTCCCTCGACCTGCTGGCCACGCATCTTTTGATGAGACCCAGACACAGTCGGCCTTCTGGGCTGTGCGCGCATGTTGTTAGCTCATGTTTCTGTATTTTTGTTCATTGTCTTCTTCATATAAAATGTGACTGGATAGCCAGGTCTTTTTCAGCCACTGATTATCACATATAATTTTGGCAAGTCACTTAAAATCTTGGTATCTCACAGATTTAATGCTTTTGCAAACCTCACGCAAATATCTTAAAAGAACAAAAATATTCAAAACTGCAGCTTTGGATTTAGGCACCTAAATTCCAACCAAATGCCTACTTCATGCCTTTAAATCCATTCTGATGGATCACAATTTTTTCATCAGTGTTACTTTTCCTTAAAATCAAGGTAGAACCAAGACACTGAACGAGTGTATCATCTTTCACTTAGTTTCTGAGAAGGTATCTAAAGAAATCTGAGTGTTCAGAAATCAGACAGTAAATTAACCCACACATACTAGTTACTTCTAGACTTCAAGTGATCTTCACATGCCCTACGATTTTTGAATTTGTAACGGTCTAATAAACCTCGGCTTTTCTGTTTGCATAGTTTTAAGTATGTGGTGGATGTGAGCTCTGACAGTGGATTCCATGGTGGTCTCAGGCTGTGCTGTGACCTTGTTGCAGTCATAGCATTGAAATGGCAAGTCAAGTCCTTCGAACTGGCAGAATTAGATCTCTTCTTTCATACTTAGCTTTTGGAGACCTTCTGGCCGTCTGCTGAGAAACTGAAAAACCACAAAGTGCTATTGACTCCATCTAGTTTCTGAAGGAAGCTTTCCATTATCTTTGCTCGAAGGTCTTTAGTCTGGACTAACATGGAGTCTCTGTCTTTCAAACAACTGTTGCTGTTTCCTAATTGCAGAGAACAGTCCGTGTTAGTGATTTACACTCCGTTTCAGAACACTGAGCTTGAATGATACAGTCCTTAGTTTTGCATATAATCTAACAGATGAAGGCATTAGTACAGTCCCTCAGTGACTCATTAAAACATTTTAGGCAAGTTTTAGTGTACTTTTCATGCAAACAATGACTGCATGTTGCTCTCATAAAAAACAACAACAACAACAACAACAACAACAAACCAAAACCAAAACCCAAACTCCAAACCAAAACACAAATGTTTTAAATAGGCTCCAACTTCTTGAAAGAATAATCTATTGTACCCCTATTTAATTCAAGCAAAAACAGCTTTCTGGTCTATTCTTGTACTCACTAATACTACTGGGAATATTGATATTGACTACAGTGAGGAAAAAGAACACCTAGTTTAAGATATGCTTTTTTTATTTTTTAAAATAATAAAGTTTATAAAATACTAAGCCAACAAGTTGCTTAATATGGTGTGTAACTGTTAATTTATTTTTATACATAAAATACAAGCACCTGAACACACAGGGTAGAAAGAGCTAGGACATTAACAAAACAGTGTGGTGCTTCTTTTTGTTCAGTATTAAAAAACCGAAACCCTTGGTAAGGGTATTATTAACTTGGTATTATTAACTTGGTAGTGTGCAAGCCATCCTTTTTTGGGGGATATGTTGCACTCACGGGTGCCGGAATAGAAGCCGAATGACTGGATGGTTGCAAAGGAAAGTTTTAATAGTCTCTGTCAGTTCCTTCATGAACCACAGGCAATTCCTGCCACCTCACATTTCTAACCATTCAACATCTATATCCTGTTGCCTCAGCCCATCAGGGACTGGAATTACAGTCTTCAACAACAAATTAATAACTTTCCCAAGGGCTTATCATTCATGAGTTAGCAAATGTGACTTACCATGCAAGCTAATGAAAACAGCTCTGTTATTATTAAGCAGTCATTCTACAATTAACTCACTTGCGTTTTCAGACAAGTTACACAGCAATCATATGAAGACTATGCTGCAGAACCTTCTTGTCCGTTTACCCCATACATAACATTACTAAATGGAAACATTTTGCCCATATCCTGCCAAGCCAGTCCATGGACACCTCTGAAGGAGCAGTAGTTAATACTGCTAATGATTCTTCTTACTAGTCTTGTTCTCTTGTTATAAAACCTCTTATCTTCTTGACCTTTCTTCATCAGAAGCCCCCAGGTGAAGAGGCTGAGAATTTTCTCTGTAAGAATTCCTTTTACAGCCAAATTAACAGTTTTTACTGATTCAGTGTGCTTGCATTTTTGGTACCCATCTGGGAATATAATTAGGAGAAGCGATAAATATAATTTGCAGCAAGGGCTTAGCACAAGTCCCTTTGTGACACAAGACAGTAGAGCCTCAAGGTTACTCATCAGTTCTGAAAATCTTGTCCCATCTAAGTGCAACAAATTCAAGGGCATGATTTAAAACAGCTCCTGTTGCTCAAGACATTTTACATCTATCTATTTTTCTGTCTATATTATACATAACCGGTATTTATTTGATATATTTCCTAGTTATTCAAGAGATCACGAGTAAAAATATCTAAGTGTTGAGCTTCTGCAACACATGCCATAATAAATACACCCCCAGCTTTAAGCCTTGTTTATTTTTACAAGGCTTTGCTACTAGCAGATTTTATGTTGTTCCAGTGTGCGTTCTCCTCACATCAAATTCAGAATGGTCTGCCTGCTTATCTTTTCTTTTCTACATTACTGACAGTCTTTTTAACCTTGAACAACATCTTCAGGATAGTAATCAATGTTCTGCTGAAGCTCCAGGGATTCAACAGATACTCTTAAACCACATTACTCAGAGGCTCCTGCCCACAATTTGGAATAAATGTCTGTATTTGAAGAAAGCAAATATCATGTAAATCATGCCTGTAATTCTTCATCATATGGAGAAAAATTTTACTTCAAATAATGAATCAGAAAGCAAAGCAGCAAGAGAAAGAAAAAAAGAAAAAAAGACAACAGCAGGAGAGACAGAGAGGAGAGTATGATGGAAAAAAATGAGACAGAACTAGAATTAAAGGCAATGATGTAGAAAAAATCCTGACAACTTTAATGGCTTGTCAAAGAAGATCTCCAAGGGCTCCAAAACAAATGAAACAAAAAAGCAATGCCATATAAATACATAGAAATGAAAATGGAGAAAAGTATCTCATCTATTACTTCAGGATGCCAAAATCAAACAACTCTACCTAATAAACTAAAAATGGTGTTTATGAAATGCTGCTGTAGTTTATCACATCAGCAGCCTGTATTGGTTCTAAAGATGAACCTACACCAACATCTTTCCAGTCTGTTTCTCCTGGAAAATTTTCTTAGCTTCCATGGTCTCTGAAGCTAAGAAACCATAATAATGTTATGCTTTCCATCTTTCTTGGATGCAAATGAGGTGATTAATTACTCCATTTAACTGCACTACATACAGTAAATGTGCATGCATGTGAATGCATGTGTGGTTTCTTCCCATGCCGGTCAGCAGGAGGAATATGTTTTCTTAATATTATCAGCTGTAATCAATATATCTAACTTGTAATCAATATATCTACAATACCAAAGAATAACATTTCAGAAGTGAAAAGTGCAAATCATGCATTGAGGACTCTGCCGTGGTTCTTAAACCCTGACCTAAATCAGGATGATGTGGAACCACCACGGGAATGTAGGATTGATTGGGTCTTCTGATACTTCATTACATCCTCAGGCATCAAAAGTAGTATGTTTGTTTCTTTACCCAAGAGGAGGGTGCTTAATTCTCTGATAATCACATCTGCTTTTATGTGCCTCTATGGTAAATAATAACCAACCACAGGTAGATTTAAAATAGCAGATGATGCTTGTAACTAATGAAAAAACAATACAGGTTATTTTCCATTACCTTTCTAGAGAAATTTAGCTTTAAAAGACAAGATCAGGTAAAGTTTAAATGGGAATTAATATATGTACTAAATGACTGAAGCCAGGCTAAAAAATCTTTCAATATTAGCCCTGTCTCTAGGCGTATCTGTACTCAAACACATACTGTTCCATACTCAATATTGGGGAAAAAAAGTATTCAAGAAGCTCTTTTTCCACAGTAGTTGTCACCCGTGAAAAGTGCTAAAAATACAGCCATAAAAAGCAATCTGTTTCTGTGAGTTCTGTGTTTCCTTTCCTCCCCCCCCACCCCTTTTTTTTTTAATTAAGATCTTTTTATGGGAACTAGATTTTTTTTTTCTTACGAGTTAATCTATTGCTACTGCTCCTTCCCTCTATTCGGTTGCAATCACTATGTTACATGGTATTTCTGCACCAGTGAATTGTATGAGGTAGCAGCAACAAAACTGAAGGTCCAGCAGGGGCTCTTTCCAAGCTAACATCCAGATGTTACCGTATAACTACATTTCTGACATAAACTACCTCTTATAAATAACATTAACAAGTCTCTTTATTTTAAGGTTATTAGTCAACTAATGGCAATCATACAAATTATCTCATCATTTTAGCACATGGACAAAAGGAATGGAAAGCTAATAAAATTATGAAGAAAAGAAATTATACCCCTTTTTTCTCCGTTTTCTGCATTCTCCTGTTTCCATCTTTCACAGCCCTCCCAAAATTACTGCCCTAAAGTTTAGTGCTGTACTGATAAATGGGGTCAATATAGCACTAGTCAATAAAATGAAGTAGACACTGCATCTGAGATCCACTATTTTGATGTTTGTACAAGCAAAACTTCATGATTTTTGCTTGTATTCAAGCTCTGGAAAAAAATTAAAGCACACCGACCTATGTTAGACATTACTGACACCATGTTTTTGTGTTTTCTTTTGTTTTTTGTTTAAATGACTTTGAGACTTTCAACTGTTAAGGGCACCTTGGGCTGTACACAAGTTATACAAAGACCTCCAGACCATGACTATTACCAAACAGGTGCAAATCAACTGTTTGTTTGTTTCTATTCCACATAAGTTTTTGCTTAGGAAAAAAGGAGGTTATATTCTTACGTAGGAACATTTTAATTTATTCAGTATCTCTAACCCAAATCCTGCCATTTAATATTTATTGATCAATGATCATTGCTCCTTGTGCCCTGCATATTTATGTTTTAGTTGGTATCTAAATTCTTAATTTGGAACATCCTACCTGATACAAATATTACTTAAGAAAGAGAAATTTCCACCGACTACTCAACTTCTATTCATTTCAAATTAAGCCTAGAGGGCTCAACACAATGTAAGAGCCGTGCTCAAAGGGCTTACTGAAGTTAACGTTTGTGTTTCTGAGGCTGGACTTTGGCCAAAGAGTTAAAATTGCTATTAGGAGAGGATTATGCATTCTTGAATGCTTTTCATTTTCATTTCTGTTTTATACAGTTTCATTTTTTCTTTCTTTTTGGAAATATCCTGTGTAATATAAGGGGCAAACCCCAGCATTTCTATAGATGTAGAACGCATTAGGATCCCTAAAAATATCTAAAATGGATATTACAACTAATTCTGAAGGCAAATTCTCTATTATTATCTTGTGCCATAGGTGCACTGAGAACGCCCCAGAAAGGAGACAGATTTTTTCTACCAGATTTTCTGTCTGCACAGATGAGTCTTTAGGAGGTGTATAATTAGTATTATGATTTCTGCAGTTACCCATCTGACAAATAGCGTGCAATTCCCCTGTTCTCTTTGTGCTTCTTTAGGAGGCCCAAAAGCTCCTAAAGCAGATCACACTTAGTTTTTTGGATAAAAATGAAAGCTGAAGCCTTAGTACTGAATGCTCCTGATCTAAAGCAAGACTTTAGAGATGGAGATGCCAAGTATAAGAAATGTCATTTGTAATAAATAAGGCACATGAACAAATCATGATTAGATTAAGTAGATCATCTGAGAGTCTCAAGTATTATTATATGTTTGCAATATTTCTAGAACATTAAAGCTCATCTCTTTGGTGATATTAAATGTAAACATTAAGCAAATACCACCAAGGCTATTGCTAGTAGGTTTTAGAAAAAGCAATGCCATTATGAATGGTACGCATTCACTCTATAGCATGTTCTTGCTTACTACTGGTATTAGAAAAACACATCAAAAAAGACTACAATAAAAGTGTTTTAACCTAATACTTTTCTCTCCTGCCAACTGTTTAACAACTAGCTTGTGTTCAGTTTCATGGAAATGTACACATTTATAACTGTGCTATATGTGCAAATAAAAAGCACAAGCAAATTGTTTAGCTGCTTTAATGGAAGTATTGTAATCAACTGGCATTCAGGCATACACAATGCATGTCTAATTCTGCTTTCCACTATACTTCTCTAGGACTAGCACTGAAATTTCTTATTAGTATACGTTAGAATATAGACTGGCAGTTTGTTATTATCAAGCTGCTGAATAAATGATAAATGCTGAATAGCTGATAAATGAATTGTTTCTGTTACACAGTTGGGGGAAGGGTGTTGTTTGTATATTTTCCATAAAAACAAATTACAAATTCTTTATAGATGTGATTATTATTGGATGATTACTCTGGCCCAACAATTTATGCTCTCTAAGCTGCTTGGGAACTGCTTCCTCTACATTAGGTATCTGAAGCGTCTTATTTTTGGTCAAGGTCACACAGCAGTTTGGCTCTTCCCTGATTTATTAAAGATTAATTCAAAAAATAGGAAATGTTCTTAAAAATATTTCTCACTGATGCATCTAAACACTACCACAACAAAAGCAGCAGGATTAGTCATCACCATGCTGGTCTCATATTTCTCAGGGAGACAGTGAAGAAGGCAGAATGGGGCACTGAGAGCACAGACTTCAATTCAATAAACCATCTAAATAAGTGATTGCATTTGAGCTTGTCATTAAGTGGAGCTTTACTCACACAAACTTTAAACTCAAGTCTTTTAAGGAAAAAAATACCTCTCCGTAAATACTAAAGCAAGAATTTTTAAAATCAAAAAGAAAAAAATTTGGAAAAGAAAATTATACCTTATTGAAAAGTACCATAAAACTGTAGAAACAGGCATGGAGAGAACCCCAACAGGCCAAAGAGATCTCTTGCCCATCCTCACTTATACAAGAGAATCTACCATATCTACAACGTCCTTGACAGATGTTGGCCTAGAACTGCTCCTGGGTCTCACTACCACTGCTTCCCCAAACTGATTATTGAATTCAGTTGAGTCCTGCTATGAGCTTCAGAACCATCACAAGACTAGGAGTCACTCTCAGTTATCCCTCTTCATTCAGTTCATACCACAGTCCCTTCCAAAAGACCGCACACAGAAGATATAATCCTTCCCAGTCACTTTAAGCTCACATGATACGAGCTATGTTGGCACAAATTTTAGCTGTGAGGCAAAAGTACAGGTAGTAACAGCTGGCCAAAAGCTCCCCAACCACGTCTTTGTCAAATATGAAGAAATACAATTAGGTAGCCCTAGAAAAAATACTGCATTGACAAAAATAATCAGGAAGCCAGAACTCAAATTTCTGAGTAGCTCTCTAGAATGACTGCAAATACAAAAGCTGTGCAGGTGACTGACATGGCCACAGAGTCTTGGTTATCATTGGTATAACTAAACTCTAATGGGCAAGAACTGACAATAGCAAAATATTTCCAGAAAGTAAGTTGCTTAGTATTCACCAAGAGTGAAAAGCTTTGAGTTGTAAGGCATCTCTTTTCAAAAGTGCAGATGTTGCAGTGGTTTGCAAAAATAAATCACTAATACCACCTGTAGATGCAGGAACTGAGATACAGAGGTAAAATGAGTTGTCTGCAGTCATTTAGCAAGCTCGTTTGGAAGGCAAATACACTCTGGATGTTCACCACCTGAATATGCCAGCCTGAACATCAGAGAGCGCTTTTGCAGGTTCCTATTCACTCTCAGTAACTCGGATTCCCTTTTCAATTTCAGTATATTAGTCCTAATTCTGCACCAGTTTATAGTCAGTGAAATAGCCAGGTACCAATCACATGATATGGATTGAAAAACCAAAAAGAATCTGGTTCGTCATGCTCAGATTTGGTATTGATGTCAATCACTATCACAGCTGTGATACCTCTGCTAAATTAACATGAAAATTGCACACAAATGAAGGGCAGTTAGAATTTGCTGAAATTCAATTACAATAATGTAAGAAAATATGACATAATTTTCTTTGTTACCAAATAAGTATTTTTCAGTCCAAAAAGAAAATGTAATGATCACTTGATTATAAAAATCTAGTTAAGATCAGAAATAACAACTGTGGTATCTGCACTAAGGGAAATTTTGCAAAAGGAAAAGCTGCTGACCATCTAACTTCTTCCATAGTAGGTTTTCGTTGTACCCAATAATATGTGAAGTATGAAGCATAAACAGTTTTCTAAATAAAAAAAAAAAGTAAAGAAGAGTTGCCATGGAGACATCATGAGTTGCCTTGGGGCTCGAGGAAACACAATTAGCCTACAGGATGGCTTTCAAACACTTTAATTTGAAGCTTTTGGAGTTTCAGCCATGCAGTGATCTGCTGAAATAATTATTTGTGCTCTCCGTATTTTTTTAGCCAATATATAACACCGTGTGTTCAAAAGTAATGATTATGGAGGAATAGCTATTCATTCTGATATTTTAA